>CM034003.1:3806721-4009962 GCA_019603395.1 Cyrtorhinus lividipennis | reverse complement strand
TGCAACGACGCAATGTTGAATTTCCTTAAATTGTATCTCCCCACGACTACCATTTATTTATTTTTTTGCGTTGGAGATTGTTAATTCACATGGACGCAGGATTGTAGAAACGGAAGTTGTTGAATTTTGTGAGAAATTGTACGCGTCAGGGAACAAATCACCTCATTTGCTGAGCATGCTGATCGATCAAGCCATCGACGGTGACGATTCTGCTAAAATTGAACGAGCGTTGACCGTAAGTGTAATAATGATTCAATTGAATAACCTACAATACATATATTATCTTGACAAACAATTATTCGCAGATTTGCGAGGAACTTGCGCTACGTTATGACACAGTACGAGAGAAATATTGGAATACATGGCGTCCGTTGTCAAAGAAAAGCTGCCTAGCGGTGACTCTAATCCAGAACCAAAAGAAGACTGAAGTCCAATGGAAATAGTTAATTTTCATCATATAAAACCTGAATTGGCGTAATTACGTTTGAATTCATAATGTGCATAATATCCATAATCATTGACAAGCACTTTTTCCTAATACATTTTTAATTGTAATAATTGTGACCATCACACCCTCATGAAACACTTTTACTCGTACTCCCACTCATTTAAAAATTTTCTTTTTCGTTTAAAGCATTTATCAGTGTCGTTGGATTTGACAAATCAATGAGCTTTGGCATTAGAGAACGTGTTGAAATCTTGAAAAAGCACACTATTCATCGCTCAAGAAAACTTCCATCCAAAAATAGAATAGTAAGAAGAAAGTCTATATTCTCTTCAAAATACATCATCAAAATAACGCTAACAAATTCGACAATCTTTGATTCTTAAAACGCCGAGGTATACATTTTGAACTTGTAATAACTCTCCTTCTTCGATATTCAAGTATGCCATTCATTGCTGAGGAAAAGGTAAAAAACATTAAATTATTCTGAATAAGCAATAAAGAGATCTTGAAAAATTATTAGAATGGACTAACGCCTCACTCACTGAATAATATACGATACAGAGACAACAAAGGGAAGGGAAGAGATAGGAAATTGATTGAAGAAGATCGAAAATACTTTTCTTTTTAAATTTTTATAATAAGAGCTCGTAAGTAACAAAATTATTTCCTCACTTGTTGGCCTCCTTGTCTCATGTCCTGCAAGAGAGAAAAACTCAATCATAACACATGACTCAACACGTTGACTCAACACGCTAATTGATTTATCACCTTTCATTTATTTAAAAGTACAAGTTCCTTATGCCCCCTTTACACGATGCCAGTTAACGGTCCAGTTGGAGCTAGCTGGACCAAACTGGAAGCCACTGACTGATGCCAGTCCACGTTCAGAGGTAGCCAATTGACAAAAAAGTATGGAGGCGGTTGCATCATCGAGGCTTTACCGCATTCAGTTAAGGGAGTATTCGCAGATACTGCCAAGGACTACCGATGGGTAGCCTTGACACCGTGATGGGTCCCAATTTGAACCATAACTTCTTCCAGTGGGTGCCAATCGTTCTGGGACCCATTTCATTGGATTCAGCGTCCAAAATTTAGTTGAAAATGATACCCCACTCGCCTAGATCCCCCAAAATCTCGAAAATCCAATATTCAAAAAACACATTTTGACCCCTACCCCGTCCAAATTTGGTCCGATCGGGTTAAAAAGTTTTGAGGACCAACTAGAGCCAGAAGCGGGTCCCTGACCGAAATTTCAGATTTTTAGGAAATTTTTCTACCAACAAAGTTGGCGTGGACGGCGGACGGACATTTGCTAATTTTGATCACCTTGAAACGTCCAGAAAATTTTTTTGGACCGAATTGGAGAGATTGATTTTTTGCATGAAAACATTGATTCAAGAGGGAAAAAAATCTGAGTGATTTGTGCCGCACAAACAGAGTGTGGACGAGGGATTGGATTTCGAGGAGAAATTCGTCAGGGGCTTCGGAGGGATTTAATTTTCGCTTTGGATTCAGGAAAACCAAACTCGTCCAAGTTCATTTCATCAAAAAGTTCTTGGAGCGCCATTTCCCGAGCAAATTTGTGTTTGTACATTGAGTCAAACTGTTCCACAAGCATTGTTTTTCTCTGTGAACTTCCACAAACTTAACATTCAAATCTTCTACCCACTTTTTTGGTGGCATATCGAACTCGCGAAACACAAAATAACAGAAATCGTGGCAACCAATGGCACATTTTGGAACTGGAGGCCGGATTTGGCTGGAGCAGGAAAGGCGATTCTTACGATTCCAGTGAATCATGCCAGCTCACATTTTCAGTGGTGAGGGGAACAGGCCTGGCCTAAAACCTCCTCATGAGGACAGTCGACTGGAACACCAATGGACGCCAGGGCTGTTCACACGAGGCCAGCTACTGGCGGCAGTCAACCGGACAGTTTATAGCATCGTAAATATGCGGCTCAAGGCTTAAACTTACCCTGGGGAAATTGCGTTGTGGTGGATTACGGTTCCTCCTTTCCTTCTTCGACCTGTTACGGACGACTTTGGAGTGGATGGCGCATGAGACGCAGTAATGAAGCTTGGCGTACAGCTTGGGAAGTTGGTAGGCTGGCAGGCAAAACACAATATTCTTAGAACACACGAACGACCACCGAAAAAACAAAAATTGAAAAAAGACACGTTTTACTCACAGGAGTAGACTGAAGCTTCGGTGATATCTCGTACAGCAGCGGCTTCCACGATGTTTCTAATTACGAACTTTTTGATCGCTTTGTCCTTAGGGACGCAACGAGCGCAGTTGGTGCACCTCACGGGCTGAACGTGACCCCTTCCGTGCTTGCTCCTTCCACCATTCCTCCTTTTACAGGTCTGAAACGAAATTCGATAGTTAAATGTTGTTTCAACGCATAAACAATGAAGATGAGGCTGCAAATTGATAGCGATATAGAGACTAGGTTGATTGTCATACAAGTTTTTGAAATTCACACTGCTTAATCAAGGGTTTTCCAAGGACAAACTATATAATAGCAGCCAAACTTTACTCTCTCTACTATACGATCATTACAATCAAGACAACACTATTGAATAGATCTAAACTCGCCTCATTCGCACCCCAATTCATCCCTGTGATTTAGAGCGCAATTTATATACCTCTCTGAAAACGAAGCAAGCGCTCGCTTTAGCATTTACATTGTCCATTTCCATATACGATAAGAATTGTCAACGGGCTTTTGATGCTCGAAAGGCCGATAAACCAGCAGTCTGACCTTTCAAAATTAACCATTAGGTAATCGTAATACCACTAATGAGTGCAATATTATTACAAACAGAGGCAGGTAGCTGAACTCTTAGGAATGTTTGAACGTAGTAAAATGCTAAGAAAGTTATTTCATTGAAGAAATTAAAATAAGAATAAAATCAAGAAATTTCAGGACTCCCATAGTGATTTAGATAGCAGTAGTTGGGGTTGATAAGTAGGATAGGTTCTAGAAATACCAAAGAATGTAGATATTCCCGAATTGTACAACTACTGTCGTGATCATGGTTGGCCCGGGATGATTGTGGTGCGGGCTTAGTATCTAACTTGGTACATTACAAGCAGCTTAACACTGCATATTCAACAAAACCCATTTTAATGCACTCCGTCAAATCATTTACTTACAAACTTTGAAAATAGTAATGTTGAACAAACAAACATATCAACGAGAAGTAGAAATCTCATAACAAGCCTAACCTCTCATATTTTGACGCGCTTTCATCATTTCATTGAACAAAATTATCATCAGTAATCAATCAATTTGTCTTTTATTATTCTCAGGACTGAGTTATTCTCACGGAGCTTACAACGTTCAAAATCTAAAAATCGGAGCATATTGATTGAAGCAGTTTTTGACTCATCCACGTGTCGGACGAGACGCACCATCCGTTCAGAAGCCGAAGTTGATATTTGCAGCAATATTTCACCTTATACCACCAGGAATTTGTTCAACTTACTCCAATTATTGTTATTAGAATAAACTTACCATTTTACGCTGGCAAAGTTTCCACTGAACGCGAAATCTATTCGAAACAACTTTGCGACTAAACGCGAGGTTGGGAAAATGGCCGAGTGCGAGTGGACATAATTTTGATCGTCTTCTTCAACTTCGACTTAGGAAAAAGGGGAGGTTACTTCATCGTCGAAAAATGCGTGTCTTCGTACAAATTTCTGGCCAAGAATCTATTGTGACAGCCTCTATCGGTCGCTAAGTCACCGAGGATTCAGTAAGGTCGCCACAAACGAGAATCGGTGAATTTTACATAGTACTCGTACTAATATTTTATTGAAAAACGTTAATATTGGTAAATTTTAAGTAATATTTTTGGACGAGGGGTATATGCGGTGTGATAACATTCAGAAACTAACCATTAAATCACCAAAGATGTCTTGAGATACAGACGGGACCAGTTGTTAAAGAAAGGTTCTCAAGTTTTACAGCTCTATAAATTTAAAACCTGGCTTAAATTGTCCTAAGAAAAAAAAGGGGAAGGGGGTCAAACTTGTCCTGACAAGTGATCGCTGCAGCGCGTTTTTTTTTAAATTCCAAATTGTTTGGAACCAAATATCAAACTATTGAAGCACACTTGTGCTTGCCACTCAACATTAGAACTGCTTTAGTTGGGTATTTCTTGAATAATCAACCTATGTAATCATGCCAGAAGCCAACCCCTCCGATTGGCCCCAAAATTTGATAGTACATATTATGGTTTCATGATGCATAGATTAAGAAACCCGAAATGATGGATAATGTTTTCTAAAAATCTGAAATTAATGGTCAGGGACTTCATTCCGGCTCGAACCTTTTCAGCCTGATTGAACCAATTTTGCCTAGGGAATAGGTAAAAATACATTTTTGAAACTTGGTTGTTGGGACTTTTCTGGACCTAGGCGTGTGGGGTAAATAATTTCCGCTAGATTTTTAACGCAGAATCGATTGGAATGAGTCTGGGACTCTCCACACTCACTGTTTTCTTCAAATCTCGCTCCAAGTAATAAAATAATCAACTATTTTGGTAGAATTTACAGCATTCTTTGAGGAGGTAGATGAACATTCAAAAGCATACCCATACGTTCGGTTTGCTCTCATTCTAAATTCTCATGAGCTTATACAATATTTTTCAGTTTGAAGTTCAAAAATTCAGTTCGAAAATTCTTTGCGTTTGAAGCAAATGCTTCAAGTTTGATCTTACTTCAATAGGAAGTGTTGTTCTTCGATATACCTAGTGCAGTAACTTTAACAAGACCGCAATTTCTTACCAAACAAGTACCCGTGTTGGTTTCTTCTCAGTCCATACTGTTCATCACGGTACGGATGACACCTATGTTTTGTTAAAAAAACATTTCCCTGCTAGTTTGTAACACCCGAACAATGGGAATGATTTAAACAACACTTTTTACAAAGATTTATTTATTTAGGGATAACGCAACATGGATACAATTTGAATATAACTCCAGCTCTATCTACATACGCACTGTGATTTATTGACTAATGATGTTTCTCTTCAAGTGGACCGTACTCTTTGACCCAGTTTCTGATATATTCTTCTTTCCTCTTCTCTCGGCGAGCGAAATATTCCGGGTATTGAGCCTTTTCGAGAGGATGCCAGTAGTCAAGAACCCAATCAGGAACGTGGGCATATCTCCCGTAGGCGTTGCCGCCAAGACTCTTGGCAACTAGAATGTGAACATTCAAGTTTTGAGAATTACAATACTATACTTGAAATTCAAATATCAGACATTGATAAGTTCACTTACACTGCCTCGGCTGCCAATGTTGTGTTTTGAATAGTTCTTCTTCGAAATTGGCCAACCACAAGGCCTTTTCTTTCTCACCCTGGATATGCCGATCTTTTTCAAAGCGTTGCCTCATAAGGACAGCATGGTAACGATAGTCAAGCCTGAAAAATTGGGAAACGCTGAATTGATGATTCCTGAATATGCCCAGCATTCTTCAAGTAGTGATAATTCTTGTGCGTACAAATTGCGGCGAATAGTAAAGTACACGCTGGATCTTGTAATCATATCCGGTATGGTTCGAATCAAGGTATTAACTGAACCCAAGAAATCGAGCTGAGATCAACAGCTGAAGTAAAAAAAGTACATACCTCCCAAATCCATACCAGGACTCAAGGTTTCTCAGGGCGCGTTTGTAACAACTGAGCACTTTTTGTTTGTGGGTTCTAATAACGAAGGGAAGGTGAGAAGCCATTTCTAAGGCCGATGATATTTTTCGTAGGGGTTGGACCAATAAACAAGGAAAATTGTCGTATTTCGATCCGAGAAATTTCCACCATCGACAGCAAAACGATAACCTGCAGGGAGGAGGTTACATTTAGGTTACTACTCTTGACCTATTTGCAGGCGCTGAAGTCCTTCCTCCTTCATAACTGATATGTTTTGCTGGTTTTAATCTAACTCGATCTACAAGGATAAATGAAGAGTCTACCTAATCATTCTGCAACATTTACGAGTACATTTTCCTCGTTATAAACCTGTGACTTATTTAATTGCGATTTCTTGCGTGTAATTAGTGCATTTTACTTGCTTTATAGAGGGTAACTTAAGACGATTTTTCATATCAGCGGTTGTAAGTACGTAATTTTATTTCAGTAAGTCTAGTTCTTTCGCGATTTCCCCTACACAAATTTTCCCTGTTTTAGATTCTTCTGTTTAATTTGAACTGAGCCGAAAGCCATCTTATCCATATTTTCATCAAGAAATGTAAAAGGTTCTATGCAGGTCAAATTTTCTTCGTAATTCTAATTAGTCGGCGTTTCGGGCCACGTAGGGCGCCATCATCAGGGCGTATACAACAATAATAGCAGGTACGTATTAAAAAACTCCATTCTAACAAGTTGTTCAAAATTCATAGGGCACGTAATAGACAAATTACCTAACTAATAACTACAATTGAGTTGAAGAGTTACTTGTGGGAATGACAGTATGAATGTAATTCGACCCAGATATAGAAGCATCAGGTTTGTAGGCTGTGCAAGTTAATGACTAAAACCATGAGCAGACTATAGTTTTGCAATAATTTAATGGATTGCATGATGACTCATCTTCTGTACAACTGGTAGGAATGGAGTTTTTTCATAGCTACCTAATATTATGGATTTGAGATGTCCTGGTGATGGTACTCTACGTGGTACCGAAATGTCGACCACAATAAAATGATGATATTAAGATGATTTTACCTGTACCTTGGCCACCAGAAACTCTTTGGAGGACGGCTGACGACGTCCGCGACACCTGACCAGGTAGTTGGATGAAAATCCAAGGTAAAGTCCTTGCTTACTTTACGTTTTACCTTTTCCACCATATACCTTTCTCATTTTAGACAACGTTGGGCATTTAAATAGACACCTGTCAGTCTGAAAAGCTTTTATTGAATTTCACAGCCGAATGCAAGCCGAATTCTCATCGTTGCTGAACTAAGCTCTCTGTCGTGTACACCATGGACGGTCCAAAGGAACGGCTTGATGCAATTTGTGTTATACTCGTTTCGCTTATTTTGAAGCTCGATGGTGACGGTGGTCTTTCTTGTTCGTTCAATGAGCTCTTGCTTGAGTCATCCGTAGAAACGTGGCAGTCTCTCGAAAATGGAATGTCACTCACAGTCTTGCGGGCCACTTGAGCAGGAATGTGAAAATTTCGAATCACTTCGCTGGGAGTATCGGCGAGTACCTTGGCAACCTTGCAAGAACACCGAACACAAACATTGTAGTATGGGCGTTGTGACGACCAAAATTGTACTACTCTTCAACAAAAAGTGCCTACGTAATTAAAATTTTAACTTTAATAATAAATAAACTTGTAAATAAATTATTATGAGCATATTATTTAACTTCTACTAACTACCTCTATACACGGTTTGTTCGAGGTCTCCACATTGTCATCGTTGTGCGTATTAAAACTTTGCTGGATTCCCCATTCCTGTCTTGGCCACGTGTAAATAGGGAGTATCATCGGATTGCGGAAGTATTGCATTGTTGGCCAGTAGAACGAGTAGCCGTAATGTCCATTTTGATTGTACATTTGCCATTGATTCTGATTCATTAATAATTATGAAAAGGAAACGCATTTTGTTAAGTCATCTACATCATCCAGATAACGTTCTTTGCCTAATAGACGTTGCTGAGCCATTCAGGACATGAAAGCGACATTATTCCATTAGTGCCTCGTTCTTCATTAATTTATCATAACTGTTGAAACAAATTATTATGAGGTGGAATTGAATTCCTGAAGTAGAATTGGCGTGTCCCTCTGTCCTGAAACGACCCAATAACTCCCAGCTCACGCATAATAATTTATCTTTATAAAAGAATAAAATAAGCTACGTAAATACCGTCATCTGATACATCTGTGGCGTACAGTTGTACCATCCCGTGTTACTCGAGCAATTCCCCCACGGCCTGAAGGCGTTCCAGTATTGAGGAAAACCGTGTCCCGAATTGTATCGCCAATTCGTGAAGTTCAAGTTCTGCTGTTCATTACGATGTCCCAAGTTGATGAAGCCATTATTTCCCCAAAAACTAGATGGATTAATCGCTGCGGGGTAGCTTGAAAAAGGACGATAGTACGGGTTGTAGAGGGACCACAAATAGTAGGGATATTGCATCATTTCGTCGTGGTTATTTGACGGCTTGAAACTATTAAGTCACTGTTTCAGACAAATTTTCTTCAACATCATCGTGTCTTGAATCTTGAGAGCGTGCGCTAAGTACTACTCGCAACTCGTTGTTTTTAAAGATTTGTTAATGGTAGTCAAGTTTCCATGAGTTACTGTATCTAGTCAATTTAATTGGAGTTGCTTGAAGGAAAGTCTCAAGAAGTCCCTAAAAAAACAAGAAAAAACAACAACAATAACAGAGAACAAGGTACAAAGGGCGATTTGCATCAAATCATCAACGTTTAAACAACTTATGAATCTAGACTACCAAAAAGAGCTGAATTCTTACTTTTTGGGCTTCTTACTTGAAGGAAGAAAACAAAAACAACTCGTGGACTGTTGATAGAGAATTCGTCCTTTTTGATGTTGTTCTAATTTTGATTCAAATCATACGCTGGACTAAACTAGCTTCGAAAAAGATAGCGTACTTCAATAATTTGTTAAGAGTGATCTAACCACTTTTGACGCTATCCCTGGCGATTCAATACCTCGTGCGGAAATCCATTATTACAGTTTATCTTGTTTAGTGCTGAGGACGTCTTAAGCCGTCCGCCAGAGCGTAGCACAGAGAAGGTGGACGGCTTGGGCCGTCCATTCACTGAAGAGATAGATAGGGAACCCAACTTCAGGACCCAACCATTCATCAGTCATTCGTTACCATATTCATGTATCTTTTTGTCGTGTGGAGGTCCCAGGTGAGAAGTGCAGGGGTGCTGACGGCGGACATCTGTGCTAGGCGGGTTTGCAATGGACGGCCCAAGCCTCTCTGGGCTGCGCTCTAGCGGACGACTCGAGATGTTCACGTTCTCAGCACTAAACGTATTATTTAATTTTGCAACTCAGCTTCACTAACACGCCCGCCATGTTTCCATTCAATCTCTCTCATGGATGCCATTTCTGGGTTTTAGATTTTTTATTCACAGTCTCAGGCTTGACCTGCAAATGTTGGACTACAGGACACAACAAACAGAAAAGTGTGAATGTTAGCGTCACTCTCATCTCTAGAGGTTATCCGACGTCATTCACGTTTAGCGTTTGCCTTGTAAACAGAACAGAACAATATGCTGAAATGAGAATTCAAAAGTGTTGATTGTCATTAATGATTGGAATTGATTGATCAGAAATGATTCTTAAACATCTTTTGAATGGACGGCAGTTCTCTAGTTTCATCCTAGTTCAAGGTTCGTCATGCCTCATAAATATGATATATTTATTTTGAAAATAAGCATTTTACATGTAATTCTTACATATTCATACAGTTCACGTATGATTTATTTGTGATATATTAAAACTTAAGTACCGAAAGATCATTAGCGTAATGAAGAAAGTAGAAGGCATTCTGCTGGCATCTGTGTTACTTTTCTTCCAGACAACGAATTTCACTCGGCTCATCACTTGTTGAGGAGAATAATAAGTGACAATTTGGCTCGAAGGAACACAGTACACGTATTTAGCCATTCAGCTGGCGCTCATTATGAAGAATTCATCTCCAACGGGTCCTTCAAATTGCACATATCTGTCGCCGATCCATGGAATTTGAATGGTCAGTTCTGATGTATTTATGCGTTTTGATTTATTTGGATTGAGTTTGTTTTGTCACGTTGAAATTCGTGGTTCTAGGTGGAAGTGCCGTTGACCCTGTCGAATGGATCTCACCCCGTGTTGACCCCTTCAACGTATTGGTGATTGATTCTTTATCGTATTCGCTCGTGACTGCCACTCTGGAATCGATTTGCCTTCGTCTTAGGGATCTCAAAGCAATTAACTACGGTACATTAACAGAAACCATCGTGCTAATTCATTCAAAAAATAAAGATACCTGAATCGGGAGGTCATAACTGCTCATTTCGTTGGCTTTTCAGTAAACCGCCGTACTCAAATCGTGGGGGTGCTCAATACGAATCTCACGAAGCCCAGTTCTGTGGAATTTCAAGAAATTAACAGGCTGGCGGAGAGTGTCATTACGTTAAGCTCACTTCCACTAACTCAAGAACTCCGCGTGGAACATAGGAAGTATCTTGGAAAACGTTTGGATGGGGTGAGCTGGTTATTTTGGACTTAAAATTGCGCTTTCGTTATCTGCCCACAGTAATGACGATTTGTTGAGTGATTTAACCCATAAGGTTATTAAATCGGTCTCTCATCTTCATCTTTTTCTAGAACTACACGTTAACACTGTCGGATACTGGAAACGTGGACTTTTGCGAGAAAACCAAAAGTTCGAACATCAAAGACTCCAAATCTGAAGAGTCTACACCTCAAGTTGTCACCACTTTCAAGTTGTCCCTTAACGATGAAGAGAAAGAATCGAGAAGCCAAGTTGTTCTCCCTTATTTGAAGTACGTTCAATTTCAATATGTTGATTGCTGTGTTTCAATAACTGTTGAATAAAACAGTTCAATTTTCAGAAACTCTAGCAGTCAAGGGGGGAAAATAATCTACGAGCCTGATGCCAATGACGATTGGGACGATGAAGACCCTGATGATGATCTGGAGATTTGAAGGTGAGTGTTTTATTTCCGCAAATTAAAAAGAGTGTTTAGTTGGACACATGCGAAGTCCTTATGATTTCACGGAGCTCTATGGCTCAGTATTCCCAAGCTTGATTGTAGAGGGAACTGTCTTCAAGGTTACTTGCCTGCCAGTCATGTTTGTTTTCAAAATTAAAAAGAAACACAAATGTTAGTTTCATGACTGCGAAGTCCTGCGGTATGTTCATTTTCAGGGTAGTTGAATAAAATTATAGTTCGTATAAGAACTATAAAAATTATTTAAAAAACACTGACAATTCTTTCACAGTGTGGTTATTCCTCGGACCAGAAGCATGGTGACTCATTCCAATCTATTCAGCGTCCAAAATGTAATGGAAACAGATACCCCATACGCATTTGGACCCATAACCTCTTCCAATGGGCGTCAATCGTTCCGTGGCCCGTCTTATTGAATTCAGCGTCCAAAATTTAGTCGAAAATGATACCCCACTTGCCTAGATCTCGAAAATCAATTTTTCGAAATAGCCATTTTGGCCCCTACGCCCCTCCCCTCTCATACCGATAGGGCTAAAAAGTTATAAAGACCAACTAGAGCAAAAAAGGGGTCCCTGACCAAAATTTCAGATTTTAGAAAATTTTCTACCACAATATCGGCATGGACGGCGGACGGACATTTGTTTATTTTGATCCAGACACGTTGAAACGCCCAGAAAATCTTTTTGGGTTGAATCGGATAGATTGACTTTTTGTATGAAAACAGGCTATTCCTTGAATAATCAACCTAAAATGATTAAATTGTTGGTCCAGTGACGCATAATTTAGACATGAAAAAATCACCTCTATTAATTTCCTACTCTCTCCTCCCCAGTAATATTGTTTAGTAAGAGTCAATTTTACCTCCAAAGCTTTTTTTTCCACTTTTGAAATGAGGAAAAAAATTCTTGTTTGAGCTACATAACTGTTGTGGTGTGTTTTAGTGCCTTCTGAACAAAATTTGCTGTCGCGTCTATCTGCCCACATCTCCTTGCCCCAGCAATAACATCCAAAATTGTGATCCGACTGCGATTAAATTTTCAGAGAACGTCCAGGTCCGCCTTCTGTCAGTTCCTGTTGAATTAAATCAGCGGTACGCTCTGCGCGAACGTAATTTTGTGATTACAGCCTTGTATTATCGAACTTGAAATAAATACTGAACTAAATTTTATAGAATAAATGTATACGTTTTTCTATTTTATTCATTAATTTCCTCATGCTGGATCTGGTTGTTTCTAGTTTTCTGGCTGTTAAACTGGACATATTTTCAGGTTCACGAATAAGCTCGTGTGTCTTGACAGCATTTTATCTGGTATTGTTAATTCGCAGTGGTGTTCTCTGAGTTTTCTTTCCATCGGAGACCTTTGATTCAGTACCTAAGTGGACAATAATCTCTGTTGAGCTCACAGATGAGTCAATTTATCACGTAACCCTTAAAAAGAGGGCGTTCTGTCTCAAGTGGTCACGGGTGTCTGGGCGGATCTTGTTTGAACAAAAGCGCGGGTGCCAGTGACTAACTCCCAGTCTTGTGTAGCCTTCTAATCTGTACGGTTCTCAGTCATGCGTTGTCGATTTCTTCTCTCCACCTTAATATGCCTTCTCGTGGCACGGGCGTCCTCCGCAGACTCACCTTGCTCGGACTGGACGGATAATGATTGACGATCTGCTGTTTGAACCCGTCAGGGAAATTATCAGAGAGAATAATATTTCGTACTATCCGCTGCCGGACCTCAAAAAATCCTTTGGCTCGGCTTTATTGACGACCTCAAAAGGCGTCGTAGGCGATTTGACGTCATTCAAATTGAAGGAATACCCGGGAGTCACTTCGGCGGTAATGTGCGAAATTGATGACAAGGCCCAAAGCAAAAGCAACTTAACTGTTGCACTCATCATTGAACTTGAGGACGTCCAAATTCGGTTCCAGGACCTCTCCATCAAATTCCCAGTTCTCCCTGTTATTGGAGATTGTCCAACCTACATCAAAAACACGGGTGAGTTCAACAGCCTTCATCTAATTTGAAGCCCTTTTAACTCTGCTATTGAAAGAATAAGGGCACGCACTAGAAAAATAGCTATGAGGCTTGAAAAAGAGACAGGATTAACTTCTAGGATTAGGCGGACAATAACGCTAGTACCAACAACCATCTCTGAGGGATATACCTCCTGTACAGGACATCTGTTCATTTTTTAATCGTTTCGGTTGTTATTTCGTCATTATCATGGGTCCTAATTAACCAGATGACTCATTTTCTTTTCAGGTAACGGATTATCACTCAGTTTGAGCGTTCCGTACCACCGCATACTCGGATTGCATCGTCGACTTGAACTATTTGCAAATCATCGACCTTGGTGAGACATCTGTACAGTTCGAGGCCGGAAAATGGAGCATATTTGACAGAATTTATCAAATAGTCTTTAATCTGTTCAATTTTATTGCACTGTGGTTTCTGAAATTGTTCGGAACCATGCAACAAGTTGAAAATCAGTTTGCAGATCTCGCGGCCAATATTATTAATGAAAATAAGGATCAATTGTGCGAGATACTGACCACTGTATAATGAACGACTGATACCAAGACGGAGTTAATGGTGCTACTTTCAACGAAAAGATTTTTTTTTACTTAAAACTTTATTGATTATATAAATAGTGAGAAAAGCTGTACAATAAAAAATCTAACGATGGTGACCGTTGTTCTCTCTGTACATTTCATTAGTGCGTCCGAAATTTAGAATCGCCATCAGGGTCGTCTTGAAATGATGGTCGCAGTTTATGCGGTGACTAAAATCTATTTTGATTTGTTTTGAATGGGCAAGAATAATTTGAACTCAGCTGGAAGCTCATCTTCGGCGTAAAGGCGGTCAGAGAAGTAAACTCGGCGAATGCGGCAGTTGGCGTGAATTTGAACGCGAAGCGTTTCTACGTAATTAGTACCGTAGGCGCGTCTGGTGAAATCCGCCAAGTTGAATTGAATTTGATTCCAACCGTCGTCCAACCGCATGGGCATGGTGCATATAAAAGGTTTGACTCGCGTGGTCGACTGGTAATTGCTCGCTCTAAACCTTCGACGAACGTTTTTGTCATCCAGAACCTGTGAACGAAAGAGAGCATTATATTATAATCGGAGGGCGCATACAAAGGCAACCAAATTGATTTTACTCGCTACTTATTTGGAGGTTCAACCCAACACGACTGAGATTTTACTTGCACTCACCTGAACTTCAAAAGTGAAATATTTCTTGAGGTTCTTGATGATCATGACCAGAAAAGGGAGTTTGATGCCCAGAGTTTTTCTAGGATCGGCGGGGCACGTGAGGTACGCCGTGCTTACGTTAGTCCCGACGATTTCCAACACCAAGGACTGAATGTCGTTGTCAGTAATTCTTTTTATGTGGCCATTCCTCACCTAAACATACAGAAAATTAAGTTGACGTACATTATTGATTTTTAACGTCATCCACGAAAAAGTATTATTTGATGGATCATCAATTTCGGGTGCCCGTAGTATTAGACCGAGTTTCTAGGAATTCCCAGATTCCCTTAAACTAGAAACAGCAAGACTTGGCTGCCTACGTACAAACAACACCAATACTTCAACGGTAGGTACTCACCTTTTTCTCCCATATTTGAAGAGGTTTGCTGCCAATGCTGTATAGGATGGAGAGAAACCCGCTCTGGAATGTATTCTTAAACATCTCGGATCTGCGATATGGACAGGTGCTTCGCTTATGTTTGCACCGGTTCCATGGGCTACCTGAAAGTGAAGCTCGATAAATCAATACGCACCACAACCTGAGGAAATCTTACCGATCGGGAAGAACTTTGCGTAAATTAACCCATGCGTGCAGTTGAACTAATCGTCTTAAAGGGCATCACTCACGGGAAGATGCATTATCGACACAATATTTTAAGTAAATATTACTACAAACCTTCGGGCTACTACCACTCAGCAGGAGTCGGCACAATAGCGGAACACAAACGACAACAAAAAGCTCAAAATCTGAATGTGAGAAGGTAACTTAACGGTTACCAACCAGCGATTAGCGACCAAAGATCTGCTTTAGTTAGCGACCCACTAATTTTCTCCTCTTTTCCAGCCTATCGACAGTAATTTTCCAGCCAAATTACTTACCAAGATGAATAGACTAACCAATGATTTTTAGGCAGGACTTAAGTTGGATTAGTGCGAAGGTGAGTGTAACAACAAGGTTTTGAGTATATTGAGTCATAGCGTGTCATTGCTTCTGGTTGACTCTTTTTAGACTTTCCGTTGGAGAACAAAGTCAGATAGCAAATCTGTGATATTTGACAAATTAAGTGAGAGCACAGCGCAGAGTCAAGAGAGAAAGGGCGAGTGCAAGAATACCCGAGACACAGAGAAGGAATGTTGCCACTGACTTGTACTAATATCACAAAATCTTATCAATGTGCATCGAATATTCAATTAACATTGAATAAAATACGCTAAAATTATTAGATACGTATTGTATGTATGATTATTGTATGGTTTCTTACATGGCAATTAGTATATAATTTCTAGTCAATCACATCCATTTAAAACCTTCTCAATGGAATAAGCCCAAAAGGTGTAGTAGAGTAGGCTAGTCTTGAAGACCCTCCTTGAATATATCAACATTACTACATGTTCCCAGACAAAATCTGCAAAAAAAAATCTAGTAAAAAATGATTATGTATTGTAATTTAACTAGGGACTAAGTAGTGATGTCTCCAGGCTGAATCATTTAAGACAATAAAACAGAAAGTGATGAATGTTCTACTGTTACCTTTGTAGTGACTTCAATCTTCAACTTGAATGCTCTCGAACGCGCGATATCTCCATGTTTTGTTGTGCTTTTTGATGTGTACAGTCTTCAAATTTGAATTTGCCAATTGGTAACGTCAAACATGTTTGATGTTCGTGCTTAGTGGCATAGCCCTGATCATTGACGCTATTTTGGATAGACTGTCGGCACGTATTCAAATAATTCGTACATTTAATATTAGTATTCAGATTTCTTTAATAGTGATAAGAATCTGCATTCATTTTTCCAGCTTATTGTTGTCACCGTTTGTGAGGTAGGACAAAAAGATGCAGAAAGTGAACGAACTGAAATTGAACAGGGATCTCCTAGACAAGGAGTTTCAAGGATACAAACTCTCTTTATCACCGGTTCCAGTGTATAGCGAGGAGATTCCCGATGGTATGAAATATTTTGTATCGTGAATTACTCCATCGAGATGATTCCCTATTGAATTAATTTTATAGTCATTACAGTGTACTTAGAAACCTAGTTAATATGAATAATTAAATATGTCCGCCTTTGCAGGAGTCTACATTGTTCAACCGTCCGAAGAGCAGTATTCATTTCTCGACCAAAGAATATTCAGTCTCCATAACCATCTTGTAGCAGATCCTTGGAATAGTACTGCCGTATATTTTCTTGATATCTCGCGCAAAATTCGCCGTAGTTGGATTGATGTGGTAGGTTCTGTCTGGAATGTACTTATGACGTCCCTCAGTTTTCATTTTATTTATTTCTGTTTTTTTTTTTCTCTGAAGAGTGGCAGACTGGAGAAAACTGTTGAAGTCTTCGAGTTACCTCCAATAGATGCTTCTCGTTCAGAAAAATACAACGCCTCGATCAATTTCTCTTCTAAAGATACGTGCGTCGTATCAGACGGAGCTGGAACCCTTTTCTTCGTTGACACTTCAAATAGAAGCTCAGGCGATATTGCTCGGTGGAAAGTAAGCTAAGCCACGCGTATAATGGTTTTAATTACTTTTTTTTATAAAACAAAATTACGATAATTTGTTGTCTTCTTCCGACGTAAGGTCCTCTACCAATGCCAGCCACTAGATGGCAGCATCGGCTTCTCCGTTTGTGATTCAAGAGTCTGTCCTGACTCAATCACCAAAGTTTTGCATTGTGTGGTTGAATATATTGCTCCGGTTGCTTTGGAAGAAGCTCCATCCGTCAGAAAGACTCCTGGATTTGAAACTGTACTGACGTGGCTATTAATTTCTGAAGGTCAGTGCCTGCTACTTGCTAAAATACGCAATCACTCTCCATTCGGAGAAAACGCTTGAGTTAGTTTCCCCAATGAATTTTCGTATGCGATCACAAGGGTCGTATGTATGCAATCTTTCTGTTCGCTAGGTATGGGAAATAACTGCATATCTGGGTCTCTCTTGGTAATAAAATTCTCAATAATGATTTTTTTAGAAGTAAATGGCGATTGGACGATCCAGAAAGAAGAGCTTCGTGGTCCTGGTGCGTTGGACTACGTCGCTTTGGAACACAAAGGAAACAGCCTGTACTTGATTAGTGAAGCCACTTTTCGTTCTACGAAAGAAATAAACATTCCTCAAACAAATGGTACGTGACGTTTTTTTACCTCTTTTCTTCGTCAACATTACGATAAAATAAGTTGTTCAATTCCCAATTTCTTTCTGTATAATGAAGTGTTCTTATTTTGTTCAGGAGCAAAACCTGAAAGCGAAGAAAATGTAAAGGTTGATTTCAAGTGGCAGCAAACTTATGATGACGTCGTGTTGTGGTTCGAACTGGGAGAAAGTGGCGCCAGCAAAAACGACATTTCTGTGATCACTCGATCAACTGAAATTGAAGTGATGTTCCGCGGCGAGAACCTGCTGAAGGGAAAATTATGCGGAGCCATCGATCCTGAGTTGACCACTTGGACCGTGTCTAACGACAAGTGAGACTTACTAGGAAATAGACGATTTAGTCGTTCGATCGTGCGGATTTTGAATTTCTTGTATGCATTTCAGGTTGGAAGTGACGGTTCAAAAATACCTCCAAGGGACCATGTGGTCTTCTTTCATTGAAAGTGACAAAATTGGGAAGGAAGTGACGGACCAGTCGGTTATTGAAGAAGTTAACGCCCAACTTGCTCATTTAACCTCTGATAAAGAGGTAAGCTGGTCATTTGATGGATTCTTTTCATGTCTTACACTTCCGAGTGTTTTCGAAATAATTATTTTTATCCTCTTTACTTTTAGGAGGCCGCTGGAGCCGTTATGAACGCCATGGAAGAATGCGATGCAAGCGAAGGCGAATCTAGAACCTTGTCGAGTTTTGAGCTTGGTACAATGACGTGCACGAACAAGGTTGGATTTTCTTGCATCTATTCTACGTGGATTAGGAATTTAGATCGTAATTTTTCCTCGCAAAAAATGTCTATGCAAATATTGCTGGAACTGGCCCAGAATGCTTTATGGCAACCAACAGGCCCTTCAAAGCCCGAAACATTCAGCTCAACGTCCGTTAGATTATAATATGAAGCTCGAGCGTTAAATAATGAGTCAAGGGTCAATGAGTCCATTTTATTAATGTCAGTAAGTTACCTGTGATAGACCCAAAAATTTAGAGTCTTATCTAGCAGGAGACATACAGGCTGCTGATAAAACTGAGCCCAAACCGGTCATCATCTGATCAATCGTACTCAAGCTCGAGCTGCTGACGGGTGACGTAAGGCCTTATTGCAGGTAACGCTTCTATAGGTTGGTTATTCCTCGGACCAGGCGCATGGAGACTAAATTAAATCGATTCAGCGTCCATAAACTTTTCCGGTGGGCGCCAATCGTCCCGGGACCGGTCTTATTGGATTCAGCGTCCAAAATTTAGTGGAAAATGATACCCCACACGCCTAGGTACCAGAAATCTCGAAAACACACATTCGAAATGGGTAGATAGACACCAATTTTGACCCAGAATCTCGTCCGGTGGGCGCCAATCGGTCTGGGAACCATTTCATTGGATCTATCGTCCAAGAAAGTCCAAGGAATAACCAACCAAAATATATTTTATCTCAGTATATTTTCTAGTTTACTGTCAACAAAATCGTGTATCTTCGTGAATGATATTCTTCCAGGTGCATTTGGGCTGCCAGCAATGGCTTCTCTCAGTGAGGTTAGAAGCTGACAACGTTCCAGCTTTTTGTATCCGCAACGACGTCGACGGCTGCGTCTGGTTGCCAGGTCGTCGCGACGCCGCAACCGGCGAATGGAAAGTCGACCATATCGGGACCTTACTGGCGTTTGGATATGTTCAAGCGTCTAAAACTAACAGGAAATTTTCCGTCACCCCGTCCGGTGAGTTCGATAAAATATTCAGTTTTTTTTCTGTAATGAATACACTACAAACAGAGTAATAACTGTTGAAGTCCAACAAAGCTTATTTACGATAACTTCAACGTCTACTTGTTTAGATTTGTCATACGTGGCCATCGTCGACGTCACCGGTCACGTCATCATCTACCGAAAAGGTGTTTCCGTCAGTACCGCACTTCGTAACAGGAAAACCGGCCGCCAGTTGAGAGAAATCGCAGTGCAACAGATGGTCAACCTTCACACGACCAGCGCAATTTTAGGCGCCGTCGCTACTGATCAGCACTTGTTTGTGTTGACCAAAAACGCTTTGTTTTTGTTAAACGTATTATCTTGAATTATTCTTTTGAAATGTACATTATATGTTATTGATATAAGTATGATTCGTTATTCAAAATAGTTTTGTCGACAACTCCCCGAAACAATTCCTTATTTTTATATTATAAGGAATTAGTTACCATTATTATCGTTTTTTTAAGGTTTAGATCAAGAGACAATTTCATGGTAAGCTCTTCTTTACTCTAATAAGAACACGTTGACATATTTTCATTGACTACTTCGGACAAACCAAAACAAGTTAAATTATAGGAAAAAAAAAGAGTCTACAGTCTTAACTTTTGACTAGATACACAAATGATTGCACGATCGGGTCGGTTAACTCAACAATATTCGAAGGAACACGAACTTGCAAATTATGTTCATGACTAGTTTCATTCCATTGCTACATCTAGAACACAATTCACTCGTTAATAAGTATCTAGTAATAATTTGAATCGTTTCGTAATGATCTTGTATACGCGTACATTCAACATACGTTGGAAATAACCAACAAAAATTTCTTGGCACATTGCAAATTTTGATTACTAATACGTGTAAAAATATCAAATTTTTAATGGCACATGCAAAAATTGTACATCGAGTTTACATATTTCGATACCGCGATGAAGAGTGAGATTAGAGAAGAATTAAATTCTTCAGATAGTTCTTGTTGTACTGAATAAAACCTGTAACTGATGTTGAGAGTTCACTCGACTCGACGAATACGGGGGTCTATTTGATAATACGGTGTGTGTAACAAAATCTAGAAGTCCCCCTCATTATTTTGGGACAAACTATATTTCTCGTAGTGTTTTCCCGCAAATCCAAAACATGATAGAATGCCTGAAGTGAGGAAACTTTAGGACCTGGTTAAATTTGGCTACAATAATTTGCAGAACGAGTTGGCCGCCCTTTTGTGGTGGGGGGTATGCGTTGAGCGTGCACAGTGCTGGTTGCTGACATTTGTGGTACGTGGGACGATGACGCTCTTCCAGTACTCTTCTGACAGCAGAGAGCAGAGAGTGCGCCCCAAGAAAACACTAAAAATAATTCTTTTTCTGTGGTCTGAGGGGGAGGGGGCTTCTGAGGATTGTGCGGTTTTTGCAAACGTGGGCTAGCCTGCTATCTCGTTAGCGGGTTCAGATAGCTCGTCTCTTCCTGCATAGGCTTCAATAGATGAATATGTCTATAGCCAGTATGTGTACGACATAGCTAGCTGCCAAGAACCTTGATTTTCCTTGACCTCTTGGACAAAACAGGACAGACCTTCACCTTTTAGAAGATTAGACCTTCAGCTTTCAGCAAAGAATCGCTTATTGATCCATTTTTCCTATGATGCATGATTTTTCCGGTGCATGCATAGTTCCAGCGACTGTCAAGCCTGCCATGAAATGAGTCTCAATTACAAACCAGGGTTATTCGAGCCATTTTTTGGAATGGGTACGCCATGAGTGTTACCTAAATACCTAATTATTAAAGCACTTTCGCGAATTTTCTTGAAATTTACAAAATAGTATGAAAAAAATAACGTGTGTCCAGAAGAAATGGCTCAATAGGAAGAAAGTAAGTTGGTTTTCCAGATCGTACATTTTGACGACAAGACGAGATTCATCGAAACTTGTGCAACGAAAATTCTCATGAATTCGCTTGTTAAGAGGGAACAATCATCGATTAATGGGCCAGTTTGAACAACAAGAGTGAGTTGTACGGACGAGAACATTTTTGCTCATTTGTACACTCCTCTCACATTCTCAGGTGAATTGTACCTTGGTGCTTTTTACCGAAGTCCTATGGAAGGAATTCATTCTGGAACCCCACTGCCGTGCACACGTCAGACACGTTAACGACGTTTCTTTTTGTCTCTGGCCAGTTGTTTTGGGTGCATTCGCTTCCTGTGCGAAAAGCAATTTCCTGAACTTGCGAAGGCTTTCGGGCAGTAAGGGCATCTGTACGGGCGTTCTCCTGTGTGTTGATTTATGTGAAACTGTAAAAATGAAAATGACGCGTCCCATTAGATTTTTGTCGAGTTGATAAAAGTTTAATTTGAAGGATACTGGTCGAAATTCAACCAACTCACTTTGAGATCTTGATTTCTTTTAAATGTTTTGTCGCAGAGAGAACACTTGTGTGGGCGAAGGTTGGAATGGGTGATTTGATGCGCTTTGAGCGTGCTCTTCGATGGATAGACACGACCGCATTCCGTACACAAACACTGAGCATTGAACATCCTCGGCCCTTCAACTTCGTGCCTGTACAAAAGAAGTATTGCAGTTTAAAAAAAGGAAATTATTTAAGAGAGGTTAGTTATTCATCAGACCAGGAGCATGGAGACTCATTATAATCGATTCAGCGGTCAAAATTTAGTGGAAAACGATACCACACTCGCCTAGCTACCGGAAATCTCGAAAACCCACATTCGAAATTCAAAACCCATAGCCTCTTCTGGTCGGCGACAATCGAACGCGACCCATTTAATTGGATTTAGCATCCAAAATTTAGTCGAAAATGATACCCCACACGCCTAGATCGCCAACTAAAGTCGGTAACGGGTTCATGACCACATTTTCAGATTTTTAGAAATTTTGTTACTTCCAAAATCGGCGTGGACGGCGGACGAACATTTGCTCATTTCGATCCAGGCAACTTGAAACGTCCAGAAAAATGTTTGGGCCAAATCTGAGAGATTGACTTTTTGCATTAAAAAATACCAGCCATAACCAACCAAAACCGGTTTTCATGAATAAAATTGTGCATAATGGTTTGACAAACCTGTTGAGATCTGACGTGGCGAGCACCTTCCGTGACGGTATGTGGTTCCACAAGTGACTTTTCAAACTGAGATCGGAATTGAAACCTCTCGGACACATGTAACATTGGTACGGTTTTGGTTCGCTAACTTGTTGCGCTAAATCCGCACTGCAAAAAATTCAATTAAGGGCGCCAATCAGTCAAAATTCCAGCTCAGCAGGTTACCATTATGGTTATTGTGGTTGAAGAAGAACCATACCCAGAACCATCTTCAACTAGAAGAGAGCCATCGCCGACCACACTATCCTCATCAGTCTCTTCTTCCTCTTCGAAGAACAACATGGGATCGACGGTTACTTCCATTTCAGTCACGTCACTAGTTGAAGTATTCTGACCCTAAGATAAAACATGAAAATTTCAATTTGCCCACCGAAAAACCAACCAAAACAGGAAAGTTCACAACTCACTTTAGTCAAAATGGAGTGTAGCAAACTTTTTGTCGTATCTGAGTCAACGGAAGTAGCCGACTCCTCTTCAGGTTCACTTGGCTCGTCAGGATCATCTTTGAAGGTCCACCAATTCGGGTTTTTCCTGAAGTACGAATAGGAATCATATTAGAATGGCATAAGCCGAGAGTTCCAGTAATGTGTAAAAGTTTTATTGAGGAAAAAAAGAATGAATTTCTCGACACCTAGACCAGTAGGGTGTTATTGGCTAGCAGAAATTCCAAATTTCATACTAAGGTGGGCTGTTCCCAACCTACTTGGTTTTGGTTGGTATAACCACTAAACGAAAATAATTCTATAGTACAGCAAAACCCCATGTTTTATCTCTTTTACCATTTAAGGAAATTTAACCTAACTTTTGTAATCGAGTTGCTGACTCCCTTTTTGTGTCAATAACACGATAGTAAATCGATACGCAAAGTTTTCCAAAACAGCAAAAGTTATTGAAATTTTGCGTTCTAGTCGTTAGTCCTATCATTATAACCTGTTTTAAAATTTTTCTGGATAAAGTAGTATTCCTTCTTCCCTCGATTGCCTTGCTCATTTTGTCTCAACTTATAATCAAATGGTTTCTTCGGTAAAACTTTTAGTTCATGTAATGATGAAAAACCTCAAAATTACGAAACACTCGCGTGGTTTGGCCTAGTGCCTGAAGTCAGCACAAGGTCAATTCGTTGGAATATTTGTATAAAACGCCCCTGAGTGGATGAGATTTGGAATTTTGTCCAAGTGATCCCATTTTTAGTAACCGAACGACTAAACTATTTATGAATAGTATAGCCTTGATAATATATTTCAACAACACGCTGTAAAAATATGAATGATTAGCTCGTATTTTATGAATATTGCGAACAGAGAACACGAGCTCCAGCCAAATTGATTTTGAACATTTTCCCTTAGGTACCCAGAATAACCCCATCATAACATCTTATTCTTTCAGGATAAATGAGGGTTTACAGTCGTGTTGCTGACATTTTTTTGCAAGCGTGTTAGCAACGCGATTGTCAACCTTGCGAGTGGCTTACGCGGCGTATGCCTGGCCATGTTGAAGGGTTGGAAATTTTATACTCACTTAGATTCGTCCTCAACTCGACTGATTTCCAAACTGCCATTCTCTGCTTGTCGAAGTTTTCTCAGGGTCGCTTGAGATTTCTCGGCTATAATGCAGAAATTATCTATGCTATCCAGCTTGCTCTTGCACTCGCTGCAAACCACTTTGGGCAGATCGTCTTCTTCGGATATCTTCAGGAAAATAACAATTAATATTAACGTTACCATTCACAAAAAGGGAGAGGTAGCTCTACTGCAGGAGATAATCCGGTAACTGAATAAACTCTAAATGAGGCGTCTCACCTTGATTGACAGAAATCGGTTGATCTTATCTTCAAGTCGACAACTTCTGCCTTCGTCAGAGTATATAGGCACGACGCTGTCTTTATCGCCGCCTCCGGAGACGCAGATTCGACAGAGGTCATCGAAACACCCGTCGCCGGCCATTCTCGTTCGAAACGGGCGAACACGCTAATTACCAGCTGGACGCTGATATCCGAACGAACTTTTCGGCTTGAACTTATTTCCTATCATCTAAAAACATTCACTAAACGGGCTTCAAGAACAGAAAGAGGTTTTGCAGCGAGTGCAACCTCTCAGGTAAAACAGTTTACAAGCAAACCTGGTCGCTTTCAGGTTCGGAGGACGTCGACATTGCCACCTTCACTCGCGACGACTTGACTTTAACTTGATTGACTAATTACGAGTCTGAATGTGCCGCCCCCGCCCCATCCGGACTTTTTATTTTTCTACGAAGGAGACGAGCCGAGGGGTAGTGAAGTGGCGAGGGACGAAGGGTGGCCGCCATCACCAACTCCACATCTTGCCAGTATTGCCAACACAACGTCCATTAAGGTGATGAAAATGTTTTGTAGGAAAATGTTGTAAGTGGGTTGAATACCTCTCCGAAAATTCTACGTAATAGCTTTCATTGAACGTAAGTAATGTAAATGTAAGCTATTCCGCTTTTGGACATACCTAGTAAGATTGTTTTGCGTTCGCTAGTTCTACGTTACGCCGTAAGGGTACTTTGAAAGATTTGGCGACAAGAAAGTACAGCGGACCTTTGGAACCAAATACCCGTCAGGATTTGACTCTACTGCTCATTTCTGGAAAAATTCACATTCTGAATGGCCAAAATGAAGCTTATATTCGTACAGTTTGAGATTTTTCTGAGCATTTTAAATATCTTCTCAATGGATGGCGGATAGACATTACGAATTTCGAAACCAATAACCGCCCACTCCTTGATACAGGTCAAAGTTTGCGGCTGCATTTCTTTCTCCTGTACAAATACGAAGAAATTAATAGGCCAATAAGCCTGCCTAAGTCTTACACGGGCATTTTTTAAATGAAATAATATACAACCAAAATGGTAAGTTGTTTTCATTTCCTCGGTACATAAACATTTCAAAAATGACACATAAGTTAGGTTTATCAACAATGGAAATAATATAATTTGATTAAAAAAAAGAAAAAGGTTTGACGTGTTTCCTTGATTGCGTTTTGCCCGCCATATCAGGCCTGAGGCTGTGGTGCTCTTTGACATTCAGTTTCCCAGTCATCGGGTATCACAGGTTTCAATAATTTTTCCATTTGTTCTAAAGGACATGCCTCCGAGCAATTGGGAATCGCCAGCAATTCGAATTTATACGTTTCCGTTGAATTCACGTACTGGATCTGCAAATAAGGTGAGAAATACACGTTTTGTCATTATTAAATTAATAGGCTTAAAAATCAGGTCACGTGCTAATGTATAAAGAATGGAGGCTCAAACTTACTGTGACGAGTGGTTCCCCATTAACATTTTTTCGAAGCTCGAAAATTAGCGTGGCAGCGAACTGGTACACAAAGGTTATTGAATATACCTGCTGTTGTCATGAACGCAGCAAGAGATGTATCGTGAGCGGAATACATCGAAATACTTCTAAAACTGTCATCATCCAATTTTTTACGGAAATTGGAAAGAACTTCCTTAATGAAGGGTCCTGGAATTCGTAAGAACAAGGAATATTGACTTCGAATTGTTCATTAGGTGTAGTTTTAGATTCCTTCATGTCACCTGGATGACAAAACTGACCTCCTCTCAATCGTTTCAAAGGAACTGTCCATGTGTAAGCTGCAAGGCTTGTTGCTTGTAATTCCTCCAAGGGATGCTTGTATATTCCTCTCAACCAATCAGGCAAAATCAGACCACGTCCTTCCTATTATTTGAGAAATGAGAAAAAAATCCCATAAATTCCTCTTTTGTATGAGATTCAGCAGTTCAGTGTATCGATACACAGTGTAGACAACGTTAGATGATCGTGATTGGCGCCAAGACAAAAACTTATTAATTTCTCAAGCTTTCAATGCATTCATTATCTGCTTCACTACTTTCAATTTAGCTTAAAGGAATCACCAACAGTATAAATCTACCGATTTTTGGACCCCTGTTAGTAAATTTTGAAGGCCAGGTCAGTCAAATTAAAATTTCAATGTATCGGGGTTTTTACCTAATTGTTCGTTTTTGAGTTTTTCCTTGGAAAAATCAGCTTTTATCCCAAAACGATATTGCTTCAAGGAAAATATTAAATTTTTACATGGAAGCCGAAATAGAATATTGGCGCTCAAAATCAATACCAATCATCTCACGTTGTTAGTCAAACAGGAACCTAAAATTAGTGATACAGGACGAAAATGACTGGTTTGAAAACTATATTCACCTCGATTAAATATTGTCCAAATAAATTTTCGTAGTCAGTCAGACTCGTAATTTCCATGCCGGAATTATTCTTAATTATCTCGTTCATGTCTGCGTATCTTGTCAAAATCTCTTGATACCTAGGCGACTTTATGTTTAATTGTGTCAACTCACTCAATGCTGGACACGTCTTCGTCACTTCCAATAACTGAAAAATGAAAGTTTTAACACATTTTCAGAAGTATTAAATTTTTAGTAAAATTTATAAAGTTGAGGCGCGTAATGAATCAAAAATGTTCCGAGGGTTATCGAATTTGAAATCTCGCTAACTTGCACGAATACTATAATAAATATTCCTTTTCCGTAGTTTTTTCGGTTGCCAAATGGATTACAGAAATAGGGCTTTTACCGTCAATGGTTTGTTCAATTTCAACTGAAACTAGTCGACAGAAAGCACCGGAAAAAATATTTAGGTGAAAACTGAACACTCTAGAAACTAGTCGAGGTATCCGAACAGACAATTTTTTAAATAATATAGGGAACATCTCTTCAATTTACGGTGGGGTTTGTATCGATCACCAAAAGAGTGGTTTTCATCAAAATGAATTCGATTTTATTTTTAACGCTACTGATCTATTAGACCGAGCGTATTCATATCCAAATATAATATGAGTACGAATAATATGTTATATGTTTTCATAAATTTGGAATTATAATTTATTTTGTAAACCTGACGCTCATAAATTATTACGCTAAGGTTTAGATTTAAGGTTAGCGTAAATATTAAGTGTCTTTACTAAGTGAAAATATGAGGAATAAGTCCTACTAAATTATTTGTAAGAATATAAATAAGAATGATACTATTATTAGTCTTATTCCTTTTGACTTTCCACTCTAGATTTTTTCAATAATCATCTCAACCTTCAACGTTTATTATCGAGTTAACGTCTTACTGAATCATTTTTCTCTGAGATCGAATGAATCGGTATGAAAACGTTGAGTAAGCCATTCCAACTGTTCGGATTATCCGTTGGAAACCAGCCAGCCAGCTGAGCTTGGGCACTCATCAGCGTTCTATCCCAGTCTGTGCTTGCAACGTAAACTTCTTTGTGAATGTCCATGTAACATTTGGGAATTAAGTGGTTGTATCTGCAACTCATGGTAAGCTCGTCTCATTATTCTTCACCGGTTGTACTTACAGCGCTGATTTTTATAAGAGGTTTTTTTACGCTAAAGGGTAGCGTGTATACCTAAACCGATTTGCCGTTAAAAGGGGGTAACTTTACCTTAGAGAAAGCCGCTTGCCCAGTTCGTATTGTTGAATAACTCCTTCTTTTGTCAACTGTCCATATCCTTCCGGCCAATATTTGAGATCGTTGTAGGGGTCTTTTGGGGCAAGCCCTTCAGGTGTTCTAGCGCCATGGCGGAACGTCTGCATGAATGAGATGAGGTATAAAATGGATTATTCGATATCCCATCTCCCAACCCTGACATTGCCTATTGATTCATTTTCCTATTCGACCTAAATTGCAGCAATCAATTACAAGTAGATCAAAGATACATACGGTTACGATAGCTACTACTTCGCCGAATTTTTCTTTGAGAGGGTCCTCAGGAACATACGTTTGCCCAGCACCTTCAGCGAATGCCAGAAAGTAAATCAGCAACAGTGCCAGGGGAACCATAACAGCTGCGAAGACGACAAATAGGAACTGTAGTGGAGAGACGCAGGGGAAGATCCGTCGCTGAAGGGCTGCAATTGACAACTGAAAGTAGAAATATTTTTGTTTGTCGCCTCTGACTGTGTAGATTTCCCTGTTAAGCAAAAGGGGCTGATTTAGGACCATCAGAAAATCGAAAATAGATCGTCGAAGCGTGGTTTGTGTCTGAAGGCCATAACTAGAACGACTGAAATCAACATAACAGCCGAGAAACATTTCACTAATATTTACGAACTTACCGTAAGCTAAGAATGGGTCCTCAATGCGCCTTGCAAAACGGAGTTGAAACTATTGGTACGTTGTGAAACTTGACTCCTATTGGTAATTGCGGTTATTTTTACTAAACCACATTTATGTTAGCTTGGATATAAGTGCGAATTTGAATTGCGGTTTAGAAATATCGCTTATGGAAGGTCATAATCGACAATTGAGAATCATTTAATGTACATAATATGATTTAAATTTCGTTCTTTTTTAATTAGTGTGACCTTACTGGCGCAGATATCAACCTGAATCTTTAATTTTCAACTCAAAAAAGTTGGCCTAACTGAGGCAAAAAAAAGGGAAAAATAATGACTATTAAGAATAACTAACCTGAATCTTTTGAAAATTCACCTAAATTGCAGTCTATAGGGTGCGAAAACTCTAACATACTCATAGTTCAGAATAGTTTATAGGTACCTAAAGTAATCGGATTGATACAGAATAGCCGTCCTTTAGATATACTTGGTAATACTAACATTACATTGGCTTACCTGCCTTACGCTACTCCCCGACTGCGGAGAATTGTAAAATTATTAGCAACCACTGAACCTGGATATATACGATTGCCAATATCAACAGCTTATCTTTCGAAATATTTTAGGAACATCCTGTCCATTAGTAACCCCCTCTTCCCCTCTCCACACAGGTCGGTAATGGACCGACTACATTCTCCGACTCAGGAGAGACATTGGTGTACCTCACTTACCATTTTGGTACTTGAGATTACACGGCCAACTACTTGAAACACGAAACTATTACAACCTGTTAAGTATACTGAATATAAAAAGGCCGACCGTTGTTGTCTAGTCAGACGAGACTGATTTCCATCATGTTATCGGACAAAACCTATATTTGTTTTGTAGTAATGATTTAATTCTCTGTTTACTCGGCCTTCGTCCTCGATGATTGTCAGCTACGTTAGTTAATTCCCTTCTCCGGTGATAAGGCAAACGTTGAGCTCGTTATTTTGTCGTTGAAACTCATGCAGAAAACCACTTTGAGGTTGGACAACAAAAAGTCTACGCTAACTTTGCGTAGCCTCTGAACACTTAATTTCCATGTCCACTATGTACCTGCCCACGGCATATTGATGTTTGTTTTTATTAAAATAACTCTCTACCTACTTATTTGAGGTTTTTCTGTTTCAGCTTTTCTGTACTAGAGTACTTTTATATGCAACCCTGTACAATTACTATATTTACTGATTAAATTTGATTCAATTGCTGGTTCTGTATTTACTCAGGTTAGCATGATAATCTTGATCAAGTTCAGATCTCAATCGGTTCAGAGTGAAAAATTTGTTGGAAAATGTGGTCGGAAATTTCGGCTGAAAGTTATTTCAGAACACCTAGGGCAAATAGCAAAAGGGAAAATTATATATTTTCCGAGGTAGGTTCACCTCAATTTCGGCCCGGAAGGACGATTTACATTTTGAATCCGTTTTCTTTAAATTGAGAATTCAAATAGGAAGTTTTCGGTCGATACGAATGATAAGATTTTCAATAAAAATAATAAAATAAAACATCATAGGGAATTTCACTTGCATTTTCACGAATGCTGGCGCGCCAGCAGTTTTGAGAGCTATCCCGAACGTCTGTGCCCTCTTCGATGTTCTACCGTGATAATGAGTATTCTCGATCTCGATCCTAACATTCGCCACAATCAGTCAGAAAGTATTCGGCTTTTTAAATAACAAGTGGCCGGTGTCTTGATTGAGGTAAAACGGATTAGATCGCCTGTACGAATTATTTTGCGAGGCAGCACCTTTTATCTCAGCAATCAAACTTTTTCTAGAGGCCCGAAAATTGGCCAATTTATTATTCGGCGGAAGTGATTCAAACCGGGAACTTTTGTCGTTTCGTGGGTGAGTCACGAAAAACCAACCACCGCCCCGATCACTATGTGGACGAGGGACAGGGTGGGAGGGGTTGATGATGCGGGGGTCAGTTTGAGGGATGCAATACACCACCCCCGACAATGCGCAGTTGTCGATGTCAGCGCTGCTCCTCGGAGGGGTGTTCAACCCTCGAACTGAAGCAGTGTGTTGCAGAAGCCCCTTTTCCGAACACCCAAGCCATCCAGGAGCCACTGCGGTTTACAGTCCGGTGTCTCCCCAGGTTACATGCTACGTGTTTAGCCGTGTCGAAGATCTTCTTCTGCTAGTCTCTGCACTACAAATTATCAGGTAACCTGACATTCACAGTTATTCTTATATCGCTCGTAAACGTACCTCCGGACCAGGAGAAAGACAATTATTCCATTACCCATTCCTTGATACCAGGCACTGTGCGTGCTGATAAAGCCCAACATGCTATTACATGACGATCAGAAGACATGCATAGTGCACGTACCCACAGCATCCGATTCAGCTATATGTTAGCCAATTTTCACTCCCAATTGCTCTGGTCACTTATGTATTACCAACTGTACTTCTTGCAACATGAAAGTACCGTGACATTTGAACATCGGTGCATGTCAATAATCGATGTTGACGATGTTGTATAGGAATTTGCTATAAATACCTTCTAAATATCTCACGTCCTTTTAGAAGTCTCAGCTTGTTTGAGGAAATTAACGGAACCAAAAGTGGTTTGGTCAACTGTTCAACTACCATGATAGGATTAGATTAACAAAGAATTTTCTTGCTGTACCATAGGATCATAGGCCAGCATTAGGTGCTGCTGTAGGACTACTAAATGGGGGTGGGGGCTTAGAGTTTATTGGCTTTTTGAAAATGGGTTTAATATTCTCAGATTACCTTTGAATTTGAGTCTAAACATAATATATCACATAATTTAGAATTAGAGGCGCTTGGCTTTATACTACAGCCCACCTAATCTACAAAGTAAACTTCATCAGTGAAAACAAGATAAAGTGCTTCCAAAGGGACTGATGCTCTCGCGGGATTGGTTCCTACTGTTCTTGTCCGACGGCGTGTCGACCTGAAAGTCTGTCTCTCAACCTTCTCTTAATAAAAGCCAGCTCTTATTGGTGTAGGCTTGCTTTGGTATTGGAAGTGTACCTACGTGAGTTGAAGTTGTCGTTTGGCTGATCGCTGTCCGATGTGGTTAACTGTGGTCTTCGAGTAGGTAGGTTGTTAATGTGCCCACTCTGGCCCCATCAAGTCAAATTACATAACTCGGCCTGTTACCTAACTAGTCAAATTCATGAGTAATAGTATTTTAGGTGCACATTTTGGTACTTCAACTAACTTGGCGTTATCATTTTTTATCGTCGAACGTTTCATTCTGAAGCCGCATACCGTTGTCATTATACCATATTATTCTCAAATGCCGTAGTTATTTTCGAGTAATTGCCAAAATAATTAACTGATTTCTTGGTTGTTATAATTATTCACCACTACAGGCACGGCCAAATGACGATAGCGGACTTTTTCAGTCACACATTGGCTACGCTGGCCACAATAATAGTTGAATATTATTTTATACGAATTCATAAAAATTGGGCCTTGCAGGAACTAGAGTTGACATTGCTGACTTTTTGTATGGATACCTAGAAAATAATGAAATCGGAATACCCGATGTTATAGTGGTCAAAAGGAAGGCTTAATAGAGGAATAGTTCCCTAACTGCTTGAAGACTTTATGTTTCTCTACGGTCGTACGTCTCTACAAGTTATACTTTTTGATGCACTGCTCAATCTGTTCGCGTTTCCATCCATCAAGGATATTACTCTCAAAAGACCTACGGAGGAGAGGTACGGACGCAGGAGGAAGGCCGACAAAGGAAACCTTTCAGCGGCCCAAGGAAGCCCTAGTGGTTCTTATGGATCAAACCGATGGCAAAGAACAAGTGCTTGCGTCGGAGTCCTTTGAAAAAATCGATAATCTTTTAAGCCTCCAGGACCTCTGGAGATCCCTCAGAGAAATTTGATATTAGTCGTACCTGCTATAGAGAGGCTTGATACGTGGGAGGAGCTCCATCTTAAAGATGCATAATATATCATATACTTACGACTACCAAGAGGAAGCATATACACACACACTAGCAGAGCATGTTCTGCCATGATCAAACTGGTGACAAACTCATCATGAGTACTCAAGAGAGTCATTGACAACGTCTGCTAATTCACCTATTATGCACTTTTTGCACTCCTTTGAGTTTTCCCTCAGTTGTAATTGCTGTTCAAGTCCTGTTCCTTTTGATACATGAACTTTCGACCCAGTCACTCGTTGTTTTCCCCTCCCTCCACCAGATGAGCCTCTTGCTGAGGAACAAGAAAATATGTTCACCTCTCGAGCGAACTTCAATTTAATTCCGCTTTCCTAGTCTTAATAATTAATTTAATTGGGAGCATGCACGTACTCAAAGTAGAAAGGGGGATTTTAATTAATGAAGGATGCCAACGTTTCGTCGAGGTAGGAAATGCGGCTTGGCAAACGGCGAGTTGGCATATTCATTTGCAGCCATTTCTCCGCGTTGACGACTCAGGTCAAATGGATCGTACTATGAATGCAGCGCGTGGCGAGGGAATTCGAGCTGCTTCGTTCTCATCCGGCAAACTAACCCTAACGAGTATTGACCCGAAACGTGAGACCTAGGTCGTACGGGTTGACTCGGCAACCGCTCACCTTTTGACGTGCTTGTACGATATACCGTAATTTGGAGGGACACGCTCATATATGGGTTGAATCCCTACCTGATTCGGATGCAGGCAGCTATGGTATTTTGAGTGCAAAAAATAAAGTAATGGCCAAGAAGGTTGGCCAAAATTTTGAAAAATATATTATGTTGTAGTGTTCTTATTAGTTACTGATGAGGATACTCATCTTATTCCTCAATATCGATATGTTTATTCCACCGGTCTGGTAAGTGGTACTCAATCTGCAAAAGCAGGCGATCAAGTCACAAAAGGGGTACGCCGCGCCTAGCGCCATCTCATCGTGTGGAGAACGAAATGACAAACAGAATAACCTTCACACTTTTTGGAGACAACAGGATCATTCTCTATCGTTTTGTCGTTCACTCGGTGTGACTGGTAGGTGCACTAAACGATTCCATTCGTGACTCGATCGCCTGCTTCGTCAGATTCCACTCCCTGACAGTTCATATCTAGAGACCAATGGTAGTTTCAGGAAATGAAGTACAGTAAAGAGCTGATAGTAAATAACTGAAGAACGATGGTTTCTAATTCTAGAAACAACGGCTGATTTGACCGCTTGATTTGAATTTCTTTGCCCTAGCACTGCTGAAGTAAATTTTTGCCAGCGATAGAAATTTATACTTATCTATATAAAGTACATTCTAAATATGAATGGCCTCATAATTTTGTAGCTACGTTTCGCGCTAGATGAGATAAGCTTCTGTCTCCATCCTTCCATACACTATAATACGTGTTTAATGGGCTACCCAAACGGGATGTTCATGTATCCGCAAGAAAAAGTACCATAAACTTCATTAGGTCGAAGTAATTTTCACGCCGATATCTTCCATGAGTGTAACGCGTTGTGTGAAGGGGACCGTAATTTATTGGTGCATAACTAAGTGACTCGGAAGTTCCCTGCTGTTGGGGTGAAACACTGAGAGGGCCTTGCTCACGGTGTTTTTTAGTCGTTCTCGTGTCACTCAAAATTATGACCTTTCAGTAATGTTTGGGCCCCCGGGGTTCACTTAATACGATGAAACTCTCCCGAGTTATGAACTGTATTAATTATGTTGAAGGGGGAACCGTGTTACTGAGTGCTTAAGCCAGTTCATCATTAATCTCGACGTAATTTGTGAGTTTTCAAACCCGCACGGATTACGGAGTACATTGTGAGTTCATGTTTCTGTAGGGAACTTTCTCCTGAGCCAAGGATCGAAATTGAATTAATCGATCTACGTGCTCTTAAAAGGGGATTAAATCAACTTTACAGCTATGTCCTGAATAATGTAGATTTGCTGGGATTTCCCATTTTCGATATATATGTATAAACTAGGAGGTTGCTGTTATTGGAGCCCCCCCTGATTCACTATGTGCATGGTAACTACCTCTTTTGAGCGCGTAGTTAAGCGTTGTGCTCAGGATTGCATTTTAGAAAAAAATTAATTGTAATGATCTCAGATATTAAAAACAAAAAAAAAAAGGTTCAAATTCATCAACTAATTAATTAATTATTTTCATGGGTTGGTAGACAGAAAGAAACCTCTATTTATAGGGTGATGTACGGATTTTATAATATTCTAGGTTGCTCTTCTATTTTATGAGTTGGCGGTTGCATCATGAGTTCAGAATCGGATGATGTTTCTGCGATCTAGAATTTTATTCTTCCTTGCTGTCATTTCCTTGGCTAATTATAGCTGTCCTCGAGCCTGATTACATCCCACACAGCTCATCGATAATTCGGCACAGTTCAATAGTAGTGAATAAATTATATTACGTGGGCAGTTAGCGTTAATAATTCTGTTTTCTGTGGCGATTCCAAGGTCTATTGTTTGACTGTACTGGTGCTCGTATTGCCCTCCGAAACTGCGTCAAGTTGAAGAAAAATCGAGTTGAACATTTATTCATACGCACAGATCTTTTCGGATGGCAGGACTTTCATCGGTAAAGGAAAAAAATCGAAAATATCAGTTGTTTCTAAGCGATGAAATGAATAATAAAAGAAGTCTTCGAATCAGTGGAATTTTAAGATGTAGTCACGGAAGGAGTTATGCAACGCGACCCTCAAAAAGCAAATACCCTCGGGAGCAACGTGCATGAGACACGCTATCTATCTCATTTCAAGATGGAAGATCACGTTGATCTGTATAGTCAAATGACTTTCCGTTCCAAACGTTGAAAGATGATTGATTCGTTACGCACCCGCTCTCAACCAGAACCTTCCGAGTTGTGAAGACGATAATCCATCATGGGGAAACCGAGAAAACCGTTTGGTCGGTGTTGAGCTGCACAGGGTCAGTCCAAATGCATTTCGAATATTCGATTACTAATGGAAATCGAAGCGAGGCTGAGGGCCACGTCTGGCCATTCTCTCATTATTGAGGGAGATACGAATGGGCGCAGGACAGCGGGAAATGGGAATCGGCCTCCGAAGTTCAATGTCGCGGTTTGAATATGCATGAGCCAATCTTATTGGCAACATACAATCCAACTGTTTGTGGTTTTGTTCTGCTGATTTTAATTCGAAAAAAGGTTTTGCTCTCGAAATACGTTCACTGAGGAGCGTTTTAGAGAGAATCAAGGCGGAGTATCATCATGGCACATCAAAGTCTCTGAGTCTAAGGGGGAACCATAACAAAATTTCAAGTCCACATGGTCATATAATATATGACAAATCACACATATATCACAAATCTCATATTATGAGATTTGTATTATAGACCATAGTTCTTAGGCTCTTCACAAACTAGAGTGTGCAAACAATCGATGATGATATCGCACCACGATCTAGCCCACCCGATGTTATTTCATTCTCGATCTGACAGGAGCTCAGAGTTCAGCCATAAAGGGAACCGCATTACCACAACCCCCTTATTGTTCTCCGTACAACACCACTCAACTAAAGTCCTCTGTGTCAGCAGTGGCGGATATTAACGTAATTATCCCCCACATTATTGAAGACCCGAGGCAAGTCGTTCCATTCCAAGGTCCTTTTCCCCTCAGAACAGTGGATTGTATCAGCAGGATGGTCGAACCTCGAGTCCACACAACCCTATCTACCACCCCTTGTAATTCTATTGCTTTCCAAAAGCAAGACGATAACCCAATACTGTTCTCGAATCGACAGGGGGTGGGGTGCAAATGTGGACGGGTTGTCGGAGGAAGGGGCCTAACTGGCAGTCGGATTATCGATTTCTTACGGTTCGTGTTCCCATCTCAACAAGGGACTAGACACAACAACAAAACTTTCGTCCAACGTTCATTGTTTACTGATTGAAGACACATAGATAATTTAAGTCTTAACTAATATTTAAAGCTGCATAATTATTTTGAAACCGACAGAATGAATTATAAACTAAATACCGAAGAGGAGGTGTATTGATTGCATTTTTTGGTTTATTATTCGCATTACAATAATACACCCTTGTAGGTGGAAAAATCTGAAACAATGTCTCAAACTGTGCAGATTCAAAATCTGAAACGTCCGTCTACTGTCCGTTGTCCGATCAAAACCGCCGTACACCGCATGAGGTTGTCGTAATTATGTGTCAAGATGGATATTTTTTAAAAGGGAATTATTACAAGAAATTTGTTGGTTCACTTTTTTTTTACCCTCGAGATCTTGAGTAGAGGCTTACCCATGTCAGCTAAAACCTTTTTATCACTTTTTATTTCCGCGCATGAGGTTTGTTACGGACGGTCGAAATGGTTGAATCAGTATTTCAGATCAGACTAATGTTTTATACTCAAATGCAAGAAATGCAACTCTTATCCGAATTCAAACACATTTGGTGATAGCCAATTTCGCAATCATCGATAGTAATTACTAGAACAGAGGACAGCACGGTTGCAGCAAACAGTCATAATTGACCGTTTGATCTGACGATTCGCCTCATTCACTAATTTCACTTCAGAAGCCTCGGAACTCATTTCAATTACACGTCGTAGTAATTAACCTTGTTTAATTACAAGCTATTAAACTCAGGTACTTTCTAGCGCTCGCTAGGGTCCGATGGAAACACTTGAAAGGTAAATCATTAATGTGAAAGACGCCGCTTCCATTCAAGTTCAAACTATTTACCGCTCCCACTCAATCTCGTCTAACCCTCTCAAGACCTCCGCGTTACCGCCCTTCCAACTTGAGTGAGAATAATCTCGATAAATTTGCCGGTAATTTCCATGATTCTTTCCTTTATATAACGGTGGTTCGACTGGAGTCCCGAGCAGGTGACTAAGAATTTACTGAAAACACCTGGAACAGCTTTCCTTTACGGATATCTTTAATTAGTGCTCCGGACGTTCAGCTCTTATTTGCTAGCTCTCCAGTTTCAACTTTTATCCGGCCCATTCTCCAACGGTTTCAACTTTTAACAAGCGTTCCTTACGAAGTCGGTCTAACGAATTTATCTCTCGGGCTTGGAAACGGAAATTAGTTTTGATTATAATTCCAGAGAGGTATATTAGAAGGTACCTGTTCTGGCGAAAGTCTGAGCATAAAAATGGGTGTTCACTCTTTTAATACCCCGGGGGTATTTACCTCATCGATTTTTCCACCTCAACTAACAAGATTCATTCTCCAATAGAAATGAATGAAGTTTTTAAAATTTGTTTTTGTTTGAAAGTGCATTAAGTATTGGGAAACAGAAAAAAGAATGAACGGGAAGAAATGACCCTTGATACGTTATTTAAAGGAACGTAATTTAGGATAGACCATCTACGAAATAAGAGTAATCTGGAATGTAAGGTGATATTATACGTGAGGAAGGTAGAGTTTGTGGAAGGATGTAGCATCCAGCTTATAAGCAGCATCAACCTCCTGCGGGTCCTGAGCGTAGTCATGCCGAGCCATTTTGATATGTGGACTCACATGAGTGATACAGCGTTGACTCTGAATCCATGGCCTTATCTTGTATCTAGATTGTTCGAATTGTGAATAGTTGGCACTGCTGAGTTGGCAGAAGCCGTTTCTCTGCATGTAAAGCTGAGAGCCAAATTAGACGATGAAAGCCCTGATCAATTGCAGAGACCTCTTGAATGTTCGTAATAACTCATTTCCTAATAATTCGGGCTCTAAATCTGTCGAACGTCATGCAATATTGATACCTCTGTGGCTGGAAGAAATGAGACGGGATGCTTCGTGAACGATTCCAAACAGCGATTTCAGACCGATGGCCTTAGTTCTTCGAAAAGATTTATAGCCGGCCATGATTTATATGGGACGGAATCGTTGGAACGTCGCCAAAAGGAAAGGTGGTGCGCTAACTATGCAGGGCTAACTATTATTCAACTTCACTATTGTTTGTGTTCTCGCGATTGCGGCGAAACGGCCGTGGACTCGGGGTAAATGCAATCGAATACCGTGGATGGAGCAGAAAGTACCTGCGCCCGGTGGCGAGGAAATTGCGTGGTGATGTTTCGAACGAGGAATTCACTCGTTTCAATCTCACGTGAAATCTCATTAGGACAATGAGAGGGAGAATCCATAAATGTGGGCGATTGACACAATTGTGTCACCGTTATGATCGACGGCCACCACATAAAAGAGTCGATTCCAGAATTTGAATTTTCTAGGAAACATTCACCATTCAGCTCGTTATGCTCGTCATACGATTAGCTTATATTAGGAGCACTGCGATGATCGTATCACTGTCAGGATAGAGCCGATCGCAAGTAGGTTCATTTATAAAATGGATGAATTCACTCATTTTTATGTAAAATTTCCGAATCAAATTCAAGATTTTGAAACTAAATCAAGGTTCCTCCAAACAAACTTGAGGTTTTTCAAACAAGTTCATGGTTCTCTTGCTTAAATTCAAGGCTTTCCTGGTCAATGTAAAGGTTTTTCTACCCAAATGCAATGTATTTTGAAGAAAATTTACTTACATTGATATAAATCCACCGTTTTACTAAATAAATTCATGGGTTTGGGATTAATATTTATTGTTTCAACATGTCTAGAATCCAAAGTCTGTCTTTCGGTCTTACGCCATCCACGCGCAAGTTTTAAATATTAGCCTGAGACTCCTCTTGAAATCTTAGGCCAGGTGGTCCTCGACTCTGTCCAAAAGTATTATGTACTACCACGCATGAAATATTGCACCACGTATGTTGTATTTTATTCGTAGGTAGATAAATATTCAGGCCATATTGATAAGATTTAGGGATAGTACGGCACCTCAGCGGCGACATTTCTTCTGTGTCTCGAGTCTTCTTCCTCTCGCTCTTCCTGGTCGTCTCTCGACTAATTTCTGCGCTCTCAGTTAATTTTTCAAGTATGACTCATTCTTCACCCGAAAGATTAGTTTTGATTCAACCGGACGCAATTGGGGTGAGTGAACCCACCGCAAACCCATGTATTGTTACACTAGGCTTCACACTAATAAATCAACGCATCTACTTCAGTCCTGCTGAATATTCATCCATTAGTAAATTACTGACAGATTTGATTTTTGGAAATTTTTCAATTCGATTTGGTAAACCTCAAACTTGGCTCGGGGTTGCCAAAAGAATTTAGGGATGCAATCGTACAAACTCCTTGCCTAATCAGAAGCTATTCAAAGACGAAAAGGGAGAAACTACGTGCGTACGCACCTGATTAAAATGCGATTCGATCGATAGAATGATTGGCGAGGAACATTCCGCATTCAGACCCAGAACACGGAAAGTGAATCCGGAGTATGAGGTGGATCGATGTCCGCAGTTGAGTCTTTTTACGAGTGACCTCTGACCTCGGCTTTCGGAGTCGCATCCAAATAATTCACCTCGTCTACGTCGTTGAATTTTCGCGCTTGAAACAACTTGTCACTGTACTGGCAACTTGTATAAGAATGCAAATAATACACGAGTAAAATGACTAAAAATGCGTAAAGTTGGCTCTTGTCGGGATATAATGGGAGTGTCGTGTTGCCCTGGTAATAAAATTATTTTATTAACTTGAAATGATTTTAGAGTTCCGGTAACGATCCAAATTCTCTAGAAAATCGTCAAATTGGTTTGAGAACATTTTTGCTGTTCTCTGGTGTTCCTCATCTGTATACACGAGAGAAATCGCTCTGATTTTCCTTCTAGTGGCCTAATTATCCTCATTGGAATATGAGCGTAATACATTCTTGTATTCGTAGTGAAGAAGAAAAAATAAAAAAAATAAAAGTATTTTATCTCGAAATTTTAATCTTTACGTTACAGGGTCCGTCGAATGACTGCCTAAAAGCCGTCCGAAAATATTTTTTTGAAAACTTCTACGTACGTTCCCATTGCTAAAAGTGAAGGAGTTTTGGATAGAAGCGGGTATTTTGAAAATAGTTTTTCGAGATTTTTGGGGCATCCTTTTTTATTCTAAATTTCGAAGGCTCAGTGACTAAGGTGACCGAATGACCGATCGCCACTCACCGATGGATCATGTGTGTAGTGTTGGGTTAGTCGATTTAGGTCCGCTCAGAAGTACATGCTCTAACGGGTTTTCGGCGATACAGTCTACATTACGCCTCAACACCTTTACAAATTTCTGGGGAATGCCGAGTTAGCGCATGCATTGAGTCCGGTGATTCAATCAAGAATAAATTCCACCGGGCGTGCTCCGATCACTGTAAATAAACTGAGCCTAACGTAATAGACGGTCGGTCAGAGGATACCGTCCACACGACCATACCTGCATACCAAATATCTACTCAATTCCTCTCATCTGCGGCACAAGAAACTCAATTCCACATATAAACTTCATTTTGAAATATAAAAGGCACCACGGATGTCAAGGGGCTGCATGCAAATTAATTTTGCGAAAGGGTAGAAAATGACCTGAACGCATCAGAGCCTAATCCTCTGAATACATTCATGAGGTCTTCCCTTCCTTCGTTTTCTCATATCAAATATTTGTCGGTTCCCTCTCGTAGTAGTGGTATTTTTGTCTCGGAATGGGTTTCACGGGCTCAGTTAACGCAGCGTGGCTATAATAATTTCATCGAGGTCTCCGGATTGCGAAGCACTACTGTGGGACCCGTTCCAAATATATTATGTAAATTAAATAAGCGGAGAGAATAAAGGATCGTTCAAACTAATTTACGCATTCCGCAGTTGCGTCAGGGAGAAGAATTCTCTGCGACTTTCAATCATCTTTCAATAGTCTTATGTTCTTCTGTTCTGTGGTGCTGTGCTTGACGACGAACGTTTCAACGTGTTGTTTGAGTGCATGTGGTATTATCTCTAGTGAATGCTGGAGAGCGGTTTCGTCATCATTTGATTCTGGAAAATGGAAATACTCTCGTGAGAAGCATATTCCTAGGCTACTTGTACGTTCCGCGACACTCAACGGAAAAGCCCTAAGACCTTTCTCATGTCTCTAGCCTCTAACAACCGATCACGGCCCGCCCCCTGCGTTATAGGGCAAAGGGTAGGGAGGTATGAGGTTGTTTGAAGGAAAAGGGAAGGTCGTGTTGCAGGACAGAAAAGAACGCAGAAATTGAATCAAGCTCCATCCAACACAAAAGGGCCTCTCCTGTGAGTTAGCGTCGGGCCACGCAGAGAACTAACTGTGTACGGAAAAGAGGAGAGGAGTGTAAAACACTCTTTAAAGATACAAAGGCTTCCGGAGATGTGACGTACAAAGGAACTGCAGGGAAAAGTATATGCTTGGCAACATAATTTGTCCGTAAAAGAGGAGGAAAAAACATGGTAGGATAAAAAGCAGAAAGGGGATCCGTCAAGGAGAATGGCCGCGTTGAAGGAATACCAAAAATGTTCCGGGGTCACGAGGATACAGGGCCAGGACGCGATAAGGCCACCCGAGGCAATGGCAGTATGGTTGATATTACATGAGAAAAGGGAAGCTATCTTATATACAGTTGCCCAAAAGTTCATATTTTCTCTTATAACAAAAACAGTTATAAATTAATGAGGAGTTTCATTATGGACTGATATAAACAAATAAATGTATAAAAATGAATAAATAACATAAAATGAAAATTAATAATACAAAGAAAATATTAAAAAATGCTGCAAGTTCTTTCACATGGGTTGGTTATTCCTCGGACCAGACGCATGGAGACTTATTTCATCAACATGAGGAAAATGGGGAAAACAGTTGGTGTGGCGGGTCCCGGACCCATTCTATTTGATTCAGCGTCCAAAATTTAGTGGAAAATGATACCCCACACGCCTAGGTACCAGAAATCTCGAAAACACAAATTCAAAATGGGTAAATAGGTACCCATTTTGACCCATAACCTCATCCAGGGTGCGCCAATCGTTCCGGGACCAATTTCATTGGATTCAAGGTCCACAATTTAGTGGACAGTTATACGCCACACGCCTAGATCGCCAAAAGTCTTGAAAATCAATTTCGAAATACATACACATTTTGACCCCTACCCCACCCAAATTTGGTCCGATCGGGCTGAAAAGTTTCAAGGACCGGAGTCAGAAACGGGTCCCTGACCAAAATTTCAGATTTTTAGAAAATTGTCTACTACCCAAAACAGCGCGGACGGCGTACGGATAAACAATTGGTTTTTGTAGATTTTCCTATGTGAATGGTCCAATAAATTCATGATTCCTAATGTTTGATCTACAGTCCCTTACCATCTATCACATGTCCTTCCGCCGTTCGCTGAGGGAGAGTATGAGCCACAAAAGACATTTCACCGATTTAGCAGTATGAGGGCGTCATTTTTAATGAAATAACGGGAGCTGGTTCTATTGTTTTGGACCGCAGGCCGCAAACAAAGGTAGGGAATGGCTGAAAATGGGTGTTTTGAAAATGAGTTATCGACATTTTAGGGAACCAGTCGAGTTACGTTGGTCCCGAATCGTGAGATTGGGAACCGGAAGTGGATACCAATGGGACAAGAGAAGAATTTTGAAAAGGGATACTTTTCTTAGAATATGTTGATCCGATTTTTAGAAGAAAAAAGGTACGAGTAGATACGCTTTTCCACACGTGAATATACACCTCAAATGATAAAAACCAGTTTGGAGTAGTTGGGGGCGTTTTAAAATGTTTGCTCACGCAATCTGCACTAGAGACCTATTTCGTTGAGCATTCAGACCTTAAAGTGACAATTCGTGCTTCCAACACGTTCAAACTTGAAACCATGAATCACTTGACACTGTAGGTGCCAAATCGGGTTCCAGGGCACGATTCGGCCGACGTCGTTAGGACAGCTCATAGACCTCTCGTGAATCACGTCACTTAAGTCAGTTATGACACCCCGAAGCGCAAGCAGCGAGAATCTCTACGTCGAGATTAGCATCTAATCTGCAATTCTGAAGGGGTTAAAGTGCGAGAAAGTTCTTCTCAAGTGGATTACTAGGATCAATTTACGATAGCGAGGATATTACTAATTAAACTTGAAGATAAGTTGGATCTACCTTCAATCCAAGGCTTCCATCTCGCAGGAAAATTGATTAAACTATACCTGAGATGTTGCTTGATCTAAACGAGCATAACCAGAAATGATATTTATTTTAAAACGACTGTAAGTCCAGATTATCAATAATAAATTTGGTGAACCGACGACCCGCAAGGTACAAAGAGCGAAGACCGAAGAGAGACCAAAAGTTAGCTGGGCCGAAGCAAGTTTCCAAGGGTTTTTGATAAAGTAGCCTCTCAGACGCTTTGCCCAAGGATAAGGCTGTGGAGACTGTAGAGAGAGAATGAGATAGAGGAAGAGAGGGTGATACAGGAGAGGAAGGAACAGCACGGCACGCCTAAGGAGAAAGGAGTCGAGGAATTCTTAAAAACGCATTAAAGCTTGGAACAATCCTATCTCTGCGACCATCCCAGAGTCGTTAGGTAACGAGGATATAAGAGGGAGAGGACGCGGCCATTTTATGGTTTTTTCTTCCAACCCGGGCTCTCATCATTCTTTTGATTCCGATATTTCCGAAGTCTTTTCCTCTTTTTTTATCGAGTCATCTTTTTCTCACTTGAGCGCCTCTCGAGTTCGAAAGAGAAATTTGCAGTTCCGCTGGGGTTATCTTATTCATGGTTTTTGACCGAGAATGAACCTTCAAAGAATTTTTGTTTTGGCCCTTCAACTCAGCCTTTCCGAGCCGTTCTTTGTTAACGTAGTTACGCCGTATCCCTTGATCGCAATGGTGGCCTCTTGAAAATGATTAAAACCAAACTTCTGAAGGATTGGTTACTTCAAGAATCAATAACAACCTTAATAAGTCACCCTTCTGAGCGATACAATGGCACTGCCGACCTTATTATACGATTTGTATTTTTCTTGAGAGTTATCTTGTTGCTGTGCATACTAATAACACTCGTCAATTTCTTTTTGTTTCAGGTAAGTTTGAAAACTACAAATGCCTTCCAGGAGTGCGATTGCATTCCATTTACGGTCACGGTTGCATGATGGAAGGCAAAAACGAGCGCCGACCGCTTCAACCAGGTAGCTATGTAATTATTACAAAGGGTAGGTAATTATTTGCATCTGGGTCGCACTCCTTTCAGCCATTGTTAACCGTGGCTGAACTCTCCATACCCCTTCGGCGACACAAATTTAACCTGATGGATTTTTTAGGTCGTGTGGCATTTGCGCCATTCCCACCCAAATACACTTGCATTATAGGAAATAATTTGAAAGATTGATACTGATGTTCACAGGTACACAAAACAAACACAAATGCAAATACATTATCATATATTTTCCATTCTTTGGCAAACGCATTTATTCAATTGGAATTGAATTGGGCCTATTGATCGGCTGAATCGATACTGAAACATTAAAAACCTTCTCTAACCTTTCCATTCAAAAATCATATAATAGCCTTTGCACCTGACGGACCCCAATACGGATGAACAATGTCAAATGAAGCCAGTCCTCAGTTCCCTGTCCTTGACGAGAGTAACTTGGCTCAACTTTTCATCTCCTTTTCCGCGATCTACCCGAAAATGGAGGAAATGCTACGATTCTGCCTGTTGCGAACAGAAATAATAATTTCGCGTCAAAGCCGAAACATCCAATTTCGCAAATGGGATATTTCGGTGGGTCGGAAAATCTTTATCTCATCAGTAATGTTCCTCGATTCCTTTGCTTGGTACCTTGTTTCTTCGAAATGAAGTACTGGCAAAGCGAGCGAATTGAAACGCTCTAATATGAGGCTGAATATACAGGTTCTTGGGGGTTTTGGGGCTAAAGAGCAAAACGAGTTGAGTACTTATAAAGTTATAGGGAAATTAAAGTGTCTTGGCCGTCAAATAATTTCATCGGTGGAACAAATCAAAGTAATTTACAAAATTGATTTTTCGAAGTCACATGCTGAGTGGAGGAAGTGAGAACGACTGTAAAGTTCAACGGTGGAGAAAGCCGAAACAAACAAAAGCGGTAAATTCATTAAGATACGAGAGGGTCTAAGGGATGTTATACTGGAGGGGAATACAAATCAACTTCCCCCTCTTCTTAAATTCAACCTTTGGGCCGTCGCCCCCTCGCACTGATAGCTTCTACTTGGTGGAGGTGTACGATAAGTTAGCAAGGGTGGGTAAATGCCTGGAACAGACACTTTCGAGGTAGGCCCAGGAGAATTCTGAAGATTCTCCAGGGGAAGAAAAAGGGCGAGCATTCGGCAATTAGTTTCGTCTTGAGCTCATATTTGGTCTTGAAGCCCATGCCAATCAGAGAGTAGCAAATACCTTAAACAGCTGCACGGCATGTTTTAGCAGTATTTGCTTTATTCTGATTGGCTGATCCAAATAACTGTAATGGTTGTTCTTGTTCCAGCATGAATTGAGAACATTATTTTTTTGCCGGGATTCACCATGAAAATACCATTCGAACCAGTGTTTTCCCTCCGAAACCATCAAGAGAGAGAAGAATAAATAGTTTCTGTTCGCGCATTTTTAAACTTACCTCGTTAGGTCTTAGGTTCCTTGAGGGTTTTGCTCCTTCATTCTTCGGACATTCCCGGTTGTAATGGAAATACGTGAACTTTTCTCACTACTGTTTACTTCAAACTTGTACTCACCGACGAAGAAACTCAATTCGATATACAATTCGTGATACAAACAATGATCGTGGTATTGGATTCGGACAAAACGTAGGATTGGTCGAAATTAGGAAGAATGCGAGTTCTACAAATAGGGAGAGAATGAAAGTTTGTTGGTTTGCCCACCGCGGATATTGGAGGACCTCGGAATTCACCCGGTTCATTTCGAACTTGTGGAAGTTTACTCGGCAAACGGTTTCCCTTCATCTTTCCCTCTTTTAAAACTCACTTAAAACTCTCAAAATGAATTAATAGTGGAGGAAAAGTTCATTCGAGAGAAGAGAATTCTCGCTTTGAGAGAGAGATATTGGAGATCGAACAGTTCGACGGAAGTCCCACTTGATGGTGGGGGTCAGTGAACTAAAGAGGGGGTCGGGGGTGCTGTTAACTCCAAAAGTTTCCTTGGTATCATTCCGACCTCGCTCCCCTTCGCGGCCTTTAGCGCAGTTAAACCTTATGAAGGGAGGCTTATGGTCATGAATTATTCAGTCCACGAGCTGCCACCTTGGGCCCCATCTGCGCTAATCTGCAGTGAGAGAAAAAGTCAGGTTCTGCTACACAGGCGCGTTCATAAGATTTGCCGTTCGTTAATGTTCGAAGGATGGAGCAATTCAAGAATTATATGTTGTATGTTAGCGGCAATGTGTATGATCCAGGCATTGGTCCCAGGGAAAATATTGAACAAATGCAAAATATTCCTCCATGTCCCAGAGATCTATGAGTTTTCATGGGGATATCAAAAATTCCTGTTTCGTGAACACAATAGAGAACATTGAACTGTCTTTCATAGGGCAAATAAGTTTTTTTTTTTAATTCATAAAACCTCTATGACGTCTTACAATTTTCACAGCCAGTAGTCTCGTGGTTTCTTCTTGTTTCCTCCTAATTTCATGGATAAAAGTTCACTTATGAAACCTGAATATCGTATAACACTTGGAAATCGAGAATTGAAACTTTACCCGGAGATTTCCGAGCCATTTCTCCCCGTTGTACACAATGACTAGGAAACAATTATTTTCTTTGACGGCCCTCGTTTGCCATTATATGCCTAGGCATTATACAAAAGTCCGTATTACTGGCCGCTATCATAATACTCCAGTATATAAAGACATTTTCCTCGTTGCTTGTTTCCGAAAAGTGGTATAGTCGAAAACACCACAGGGGCTGATTTGAGCATTAATCGGATCTTTCACGAACACATTTATCTTTATCTGAGCACAAAGGTGTATAATGACTGTTTGCATAAATGAAACTAATCCGCATAGATACTCGTATTTTCGTGTATTTTACAATCATGTTTTTGTTTAACCGACTAAGTAGATTCAGGGGATCATTTTGAGAAAGACGATTTTAAATATTCAGCTTATTCGGATAATAGGTATAGGTAATAGGGTCGGTTATTGTTTACCTTGTAACAGTAGTAAAATATAACAATTCCTTCATAATCGATTGGAATGCAAGTGTCTCGGAGCTATCAGTCCAACTTAATGTCCAAAATTCGGACTTATTAAATTTTAAAAAACGCTGCAAATTCTTTTAGAAGGGTTGGTTACTCCTTGGAGCAGGAGTATGAGGAAAACAGTGAGTGTGGAGTGTTCCGGACTTTACCTAATCAATTCAGTGCCTAACAGTATTAGCGGCAAATTATACCCCAACTGCCTAGGCACCTATCCGAAATTCTCGAAACCCCACTTTCAAATAGATATAACCCATTTTGACCGCTGAAAATTTTTTCACAAGAGTTGATTATTCCTCGGACCAGGCGCATGGAGACTAATTTGAAAATAGATTCAGCGTCCATAATCTCTTCCGGTGGGTGCCAATCGTTCCGAGACTTGTCTCATTGGATTCAGTGTCCAACATTTAGTCTAAAACGGTACCCCACACGCCTAAGTCGTCAAAAATGTCGCACATGCGGGAAATGGAGAAAACAGTGGGTGTGGTGGGTACCGGACCCATTCCAGTCAATTCAAGGTCCAAAATTCAGTGGAAAATCATACCCCACACGCCGGTACCAGAAATCTCGAAAACACATTCAAAATGGGTAGATAGGTACCCATTTTGACCCATAACCTCATCTAGAGACGCAAATCGTTCTGGGACCCATTTCATTGTATTCAGCGTCCAAAATTTAGTGGAAAATGATACCCCACTTGCCTAGATCGCCAAAAATCTCGAAAATCCATTTTTCAAAAAATACATTTTGATTATTCAAGGAATAACCAACTGAAATTGAAATTTCCAATCACTCGTTCGTCAACGAGTCATCTTAACCTTAAAATAATAATGATTTTGAATGAAAACTACTCGTAACGTATTATTCAGAGACGTTTAGTAATGCGCATGAGTATAACAAACTGATTATCAAGTATTGTAGATATTGGGGGAACTTCTAACGTAAACTTCTCTCCCCTGAGAGTGAAGGTAGGCAGTACAATAAGTGGACGTCCTACTGCATTCCCTCTACATTCGGTCTCGATTCCACACAGATGAAATCGAGGAACTAAGTTTAGCAGTATACAACGGGAAAGTATCAGTACGTTCTAAAATATCTGAGAATATCCCTTGTATAAACTCTTCGAAAATAGGGGAGGGGTTTCTACGAAAGCCGAAAGATAAGGCCGGAGAGATTGGTGAGTGGGAGATGAACTTCGGAAAGTGCTTTGCACATCAACCTGGATCAAGGATCACCGTCAAGTATGCATGAAACTTTCTTCATACCGCAGCACAGAAGGTTGGGAGGGGTCAAACCGAGCGTGAAACGATCTCATGTCGACGTATATCTTTATGTAGAAAACCCACAGCGTGAGTTGTGTGTATTGATTTTATCTCTGATTCCTCGGGGGAGGGGAGGGGAGTCGATATATTCATCGTATCTGTACGATTGACTTGCTCATGCAGACATGAGCGAATAATTAACATAGTGAGGAAGCGTAGTACGAAATCCAATGGCTTTACGGTTAATTTCCTCTCGACGTTGGGCCGATTAGAGAGAGTTTAATTGGATCAGTGGTACCTATAACGATGTTGGCCTTTCATGTGTCAATAAATGATGAAATGACGAAGAATCAAATCCGAACAGTCGAGGAGCAAAAAGATGAAAGTTTTGGACGTTTGAGGAAGCTCTCAGTGGCGGAGCTCATTTTTCGGACACATTTCGACCAAAGTTTGGACTGAGCCATTCTCAGTAGTTTATTTTTGGAGGAAGGAAGAGAGAATACACTTGTTGAACTCACTCTCCGAAATTCTCTAATTGAAAGCGCGATCGTTGTTAAAATTCAAGGAAAAGCCAACTCATGACGAAAAGAGAGGCAAAGTAGATCCTTTGTTGACATTGTTCAACAAACTTCAGTGAAGTGTTCAAGGATTCGATGGCCTCATTACTGTTGTTCTGCGAACGGTCCGAGAAAGAACGAAGGGAAGAGTGAGAGTGAGATGAAAAGAACGAGAAATGAATAGAGTTTCGAGAAGTTGAGATCCATTTCAGAACTGGGTCGTTCTCGCATTTAGAAGTATGAAAGCCATCCAATACCTACATATCGCACTTACGCATAATCTTTTTTCTGTTTCACTGATAGGCTGATTTCAAGTGCCGATAGCCACGGCAATATTCATCCTCCAAAGAATGAATAAAACAACACAGCAAAGAGGAGAGTTTTCAAATTAACAAAGCTGTAGCATTAATCAACCTTTCAGAGCGGAGCTTTATTCGAGGCCCTGTAATTCAAAACACTTTTACCGTCAATTATATTGGATGGGTTCCTCTCATTTTCATTCTGTTTGTCTCCGTTTATTACTGCTGGCTCGCTGGCGCTCATGTTTGAGTTACAAATTTCGAATACTCGCTTCCTTTTAGCGTTTCCATTCCGACGTTGTCGGACGCAGAAACGCAGTTTGAGAAGGACAATAGGAAGCCTTTTTAAAAATAATTATAGGTCAGTTTTTCTCCTTGAATCTTCCTTGTTATCACTGTACTTTGTTCTGTATAAATGGGGTATAGGTACAAACGTTTAGAAATTGTCTTCTTGAATAAAGGAATAAAAATGTTGTATTTTTTTCATGAAGGATCTCTCGGCCCAGAGGCGATTATTATCACGCCCTCATTTTATTTTTATCATTAAGAAAGAAAACTAATACCGAAATCCTTCGGAGTTGACTGATTTTAACGATGTTAAAGATGGATTATCTGAGCATTTCCATGGTTGCTCTAAATTAGCTCTGCTAGATCGACCTTGTGGGCTTTATCTGCTTTCCATTTGGCCTTATTCACAATACTTTCCTTTTCACGTCACCATGACGGATTTTCTGATGATGACGACGATGATCATTATTGATTGATAGTTTGTTATGTGTCCCTTGGGCGATCGTTAGTACAACTCCATTAGTGGTAGGCGCTTCAACCCTCGACCATCCGTTCCAACTCGGGTATTACTGAGACAGAATCGATAAAAATGCAGTAGGAACGTGTTGTTTAATACCTTGGTAATATTTTTTTAGGTTGTGCCAGTTTTAGAAAAGTATTTCTTCAGAAGAAATCCTCTCTGATGAGAATACGTTTTACTTTTTTCTTTCTGCCTCCGCAAAACTTGTTTTTTGAGGCAGCTCCAACAAAAAACCGTTTCCGTTCTTGGCCAACTCATTAATGTCCGGTAAAGTGACCTATTGAACTCTCAATGTAGACTGCTGGCGCCCTTTTCTGAGCCTTGCCTTCTTGGATGGCTGCCAGAATAATAAACAATGAAGATTCTCCCACTTAGGAGCAATATCACGCACCATTATGTGATTATCTTCTTTTTGTTTCCAGACTTTATACGAGAGGACCATTTTTGCCTCCTTGAGTTCTCATTAAATGCTAGTGCGTTTCATTTTATGTATCCTATCTCTTCATTATTTACATCTTTTCTTCAGCGACATGAGCAAGCATTTTGTGGTTGTAACGTCTTGAGCTAGATTCTTTTCTTAATTGCATCTATGAAAAGTGCACTTCAAAAATTAAACAAACTTACATGCATAGCTCTACACCTACTGCATAGCTCTACCAAAAAAAAAAAAAAAAAAAGTAACATTACTTGCTCATTGAAGGACGTTTTTTATATTGAACATCTCTCTCGCTGAATGTATAGTTCGTGTAAGAGCTTATTCTCTAGTGATAATGTTCAACACAAAGCTCCAACTGTAAGAAGTGGTCCGTAATTTTTTATTTACTAAAAGAAAATCGCAACGGAAATTCTGCCTTCAACCTCAGGACTTCCATAAATTTGTGGCTTCGGAATAGTTTGCAAAGGGATTTGGAGTCATAGCAGAAGGGAGAATTTTTTCCGTGACGTTCTAATTTCACAAGAGTTATCCCCGTCTTACAAACCGAGAATCCATCAAAACCGGAGTGGTACAACATCCAACTTTTCTACTTACTCCCCTTGTTTCGAAACGAAACTCCCCAGAGTTATTTATGAATGTAAGTTTCGCCCTCTGGAAGGAGGGTTGCCCAGAGTGTAAGTTTTGCTCTTCGGGAAGAACAACGAGGAAAAAGGCCTGTCAGCTGTAGTGCAATGGAGATTCATATTCTTCCGACTTCCCCTCTGCCCGAACAGATCCTAAATCCCACGGTTCTTCAGATGCTTAGGGCGCATTGGCCCGGGGGAGGCGCCCGTTAATGAAGAAACTTTCTCACGTTCATGATCTTCGATGTTGCATCAAAGAAAGTTATAAAGGCGCTCTTCAAACATCAGATAGTTTATTCGTGGCGATGATCCGAACCCGGTGATTTGGTGAATCCAACAAATCCAAAATTTTTGGAAATAAGGGTTGATTGCCCCGAATTCCGCTATTCCCTTCTGCCCCTTTTCTGGCTTCTTTCTCGGTCGGTTAGGGGAAAACCCCCGCTGTGCTGCTACGGGTTACCCTTTCGGGCGTTTTTTAATGATAACCGCGCTATAGATGGAACATTGATGTCGATGTTATAGTTAAAACATCGATGTTTTAATGTTTCGACGTTTTTGCATTCATGAAAATTTGCCGGTATTATCGGAACATCGATGTTCTTCCTTTGACGATCAATGTTTTGATAACGGCTTTTGTTGATTTCTACTGAACACTTGATAACGTACTTAACGACTTCAATTTGATAGTTAGGTAAGTATTGAAATTTTTTTCGACAGTTTAAATAATTTTTGAATGATATTTCATTGTTTTAAAATACAAAATGTTCCATTAAAATGGATAGCCTTTTCTCCATTACGAGTAATCGATTACGTCAGTTATTGTTGTTATACTGCTTGCAGCAGAGTGTAGTTGTTGTGTTCTGAGGATCTGTGGGGGTGAAGAATGGAAATCTTGCTTCTTGTGAACCATGTTTTGCATGTTACCAAGTTATTCGCAGTTATCATGTTATTATGCATCCTAAAAGTGTTTATTGGAAGTAATGAACAGTTATTTAAAAAACATCGAACATCGATGAAACATCGATATCTTATCGACATTGATGATTGAGAGTCGATGGTCATTTTGATCTCAACATCGATGTTCCATCTCAAAATCGCGCTCAGTTTCAAAAGTGCGCAGCACTTGGGATAACAATCACGCACTGATAATTCTGTCATGCTCAGTTTACTGATTCATGAAAGAACATCACAAAGGTAAAATAAGTGAACGTTTCATTATTCGCTACCGGCATGAAATATATTGAAATGGGGGTTTCAGACATGTAAAAGAACGTTATATGAATATTCCAGCGGTATACTTCGAACAAAAGTCGTTCGATTCTTTTCCGCTACCCACGTTAAGCCAGTGACTTTCCCATCTATCCGCTCCCCAATCCAACAAAATACCTCATCACCATGGGAGGACCATGAATATTCACCTGTTTCATCGAACAGCATCCCTCCTCAGAGGGAGGCGACCTCTTCCAGATCAGTTGAATATTATTCACCGCCTACTCCCAAGTGAAGGGAAAGTTAGGTGGCGTCAGACAACTTCAAAGGGAAAGACGAGTGGTTTAGCAGTTTTTAGGGGAGGAAATTCGTTTAAGGCGGATATATCGATGCCTTTCACATGATCAAATGATTATTGTGTGCCGGCGGAAAGGGAAGCCTTTGGATCTCTCGAGTGTGTGAGGAAATTTGTGAACGTCATTCGAAACCACGTCCTACCATGGCTCAACGAACGGAAAACACCGGGAGCGTCTGAGCAAACATAATCTGAAGTTATTCTAACGTTAGAGTCGTGGAGAACATCCTCCTTCTCACTTCTTAAGTCGAAGTTTCGCATGGAGGTATAAATTGTAATTGACTCTTTCTCTGGGCTCCTCGACGAACCAGCAAAAGTGACTTTGGACTATAAAACTGTATGTTATACAAATGTCGTAACACCTCATAGAATTAGTTAGAAACTTTCAATATTGCTTACCCATTCAACGCTCTAATTGGTTGAAGTGCAAACATTAAACTATCTGCACATCAGAGTGTTCTCCACCATCACACTCCTTCCTGAAGTTCTGACCCACTGAAATACTCCAGGGAATTCGATTATATCTGCCTCGCTCCGGGGTGAACGTACCCAGGCATTTTCGGTTTGATGACATAGGAGGCCTTAAATCACCGCATTGTTCCTTGGGACGAAGTTTCTGAACTTGAAACTGCCGAGAGGGGCTTAGTATTTGAAATTAATGTATCATCGGGAAAACAATGCCATGATGAAGGTACGCGGTAGTTACTCAGGACTAACCGCCATAAATCATATTTCTCGTTGTTGTTGGGAGGTAGTAACAAAGCTAGTGGTTATAATTCAACTCTTGCCTTCGTTTTCCCGGAGCCCAGTATCGACTGACGGTCAACGTTGACCGCCTCTTCCCGGCGTTCTTTACTCTTTTGCTAGCAGCGCACGGGAAGGGGACGGATGATTTGAGACTCGGAGGCAAACAAAAATGAAAGAAAACACGTTGAATTACTTGTATTGTAGAGGTTCATTCATCGCTATTTCATGTTCTGCCTACCCGATGAGGTTCTACAAGAGAAAGTGGAGTTGCGCCTGAATAATGGAAGAATTCTTCTATATCCTTAACGAGAATGGAACTGGTGAAAGGCTCCATATTGCGCTCTGGGTGATGTGGTGTTTTCAAAAATCCGTTGGTTTTGATTTTGGCCCTTCATAATAGTTCTCATAGAAGCTGGTTAGCTCAACTTGATAAAATCCCCTCTATTGACCAGTGCCTATAAGCCCTCTGTGGTTGCCAAATCGCCGTAGATGATGGGTCGCGGTACAGCTAGTGATGCCTGAGAGATTGATAACCACCATGAGTTAGGTATATAGCATACCACTCAGGGGTATGCCTTGACGAGCGTATCAGGATTGGGAATCCCCTTCGTAAGGAAGTGTTGCCTTGTTGCTGTCGAAACTGGAACATCTGCAGAGCACCCGCTTTGCCGTCTTCGTCTACTCAGAGGCCACGCCCTCGTTGTCAGATGTTCAGATGGTCAGTGTATTATGCTGTCATATCACTACTTGTATCTTATGTATCGAGAGGAATAGCGAAAAAAGTTCGAGAACTAGAGGATTCAAGCAACTCGGCCATGAATGGCCGCAACAAGGCTAATAAGCACGCCCGAAACAAGATGGGAGAACGAATATCGATTCGGTACATTCAACAGTAAATCGTACCGTAAGCTAGGGACCATAAATCGAATAAGATACATATTAGGTAGCCAAAAGAGAAAGAGCCTCGGGTGGGGCCCAGCCGTATTTCACATCTGTTTATTTTTACCCCTCGGGTACTATGGACTTTAAGTTGATTGGACGGGAGTGGTTGAGCCCGAGGAAGGGCTACTCTCAAAATGCAAATGTGTAGCCCCATTTTGAGGGTTAACCGCAGAGAAAAACCCCTCCTTATATTATACGTCGAAAGAGCCGGCGGTGATACGAAATGATGTTATCCAAGCGGAGGAATACGAAGTTTTTTAAACTCAATTCGCTGGACGATCCAAATATGGCCGACGGCGTATTGAACGTGTCCGGTTAACTAAAGAGAGTGGGAATTACCGTGTACTTAACCAAGGCTTTGGCAGAGGCTTTGTTGTAAAGCTTGTTAAAATATTATTGGTCTTTCCCACCATTGAAGCCCATGCTCTCATGGAAATCTTTGAAGTGTAATGAAACAAACAAGAGGACACGAATAATTGAGTTGTACTTTACACCTGGCGTTTGTTTGTTTTTTGAGGCGGTCATACATCCTATCCATGTTGTTATCCTCAATCGGTGAGGGGAGAGTAATTTGTCACTACATTGCATCACAATAGGACCTTCTGAAAGCTTTGACGAAACACACCAAAATTCATCTTTAACTCTAACACGTTTTCAAATGAAACTGGTCCTCGGTAACTTTCAATCCCCTTTCACTAGCACATGGCTGCATTATCTGACTGGCTCTGGGAATCGTCAAGTTGCAGGTGGCTTGCTCGAAGAGGCCTTGAAGTTATGAGGGACTTATCGAGTTTTCTTCACTCCCTCCACTCACCTATCCCGCCTTCTTCAGAAACTTCACATTATCCTCGAGAAAACGACCATCTCATCAGCCCTTATCCTTTCCCAGGGTTCTGAAACGTGACCCACGCTCTTCCGTACCCTTGGGAGTCGTAGTTCATCTTACAATATTTGAGATGTTTTGACATCAGTCATCCACGGGGGAACGCATGATGCGGAAGTGTAGCTATTTAGATGGAATCCGTTGTCCCTTTAGTTTAATACAATTTGAGCACCGCTCTTCACTCACTCGAACACGGCTCATGTACCACCTCGCCTTGCTCGTCGTGGCCCTGACTGAGAGCGAATAGATGTCGTTGTGTCCTAACCACTTAGAGGTAGTACACTGTCCAGGGTGTCCCTTACAAGTTACAAGAGTCTTGAGTTTAGATCGCTCATCCTACTCGTATTACAACATTTCGTTAACGTGTAGGATGCTTCTTCAAATATGCGGACGCATTGTTCTGGTAACTCTTCTGCCATTTTCTGGTTGATATTGTGCGTCAGTCCATTGGGGTCAGATACCAAACGATTCGGGTCTCATCCCAGTTTGTTCAGCGTACAAAACAAATCAACACACCGGACAATCGTTTTGGTCGGTCAGAAAAATAAACATCAAATTCAATTAAAGCTTTTTTTCCAAATCAAAACGCTTCAATTTTTTAAAATGTATTTTATTTATTATTTATTTAATAAGAGAAAAATATCTGGCCAACGATATTTTTTATTAAAATGTCGAACGGATAGGGTTATTCTATTCTGATTACTTAGTCTTTCGTTAATTTTGTGTAGAAACCGAAGAGAAGAGGAAACCATTTGAATGGAAATAAGTGGTCGATATTATACTTGGAAATGTTAAAACAAGACAATATTGGCCCCACTAAGGAATTTGGTGTTCTCGGGCGTCTTAATTACAGACAGAATAATAATTTGTATTCACTTCAAGAACGCAATTAATTAAGTTCCTTGTTGACCGGGATGGTTGTGTTATTGCAGTAGTCGTCTTGAATTTAATACAACTGGGGACAGACGTTTACTGTTATTTGCATGTTTCGTGAATCTCAAAATTTATATTTATTTCCTTCAAACGTATTTCACCGAAACCCAGTGTCTTGTATAAGGTCGCATCTCGCGAAACCTCGTGAAAGAAAAATAATTACTCAATACTGGAATAAATACAATTTCAAAGCTTTATGAGAGTCTCCATGGAACCCGGAAAGTAGAAAGTCACGATTTGCCTCAACCTCCTGTTACAGCAGCTTCTTCTTAACGTACTTTGAAAACACGTGCACAGTCAAGGTGGCGCAGGTGTGCAGCGCTCAAATTACGCGAGCTGCTCTTGTAATTAAAGCGGTAACCGTTTTTCGGGATAAGAAAAGGTAACGAGGAGGAAACTTAGTGAAAAGTCTTCCCTCGCCAATCTAATTAAGGCTGTGCGATATTACGTGATGTCTGCTTTCATACGACGGTTATGGAGTTCCAAAGAGATGTCAACCTTGAGTTCAATGTGACCAAAGTAATCCCTTTTAGTACAAATGATGTATTCTTCTCTTATTGCTTCCTTCTTATTGCAAATATAAAATGGCACGTTTTTTCTTGGAGCAAGCAGTGTTATTGAAATTGCGCTACAAACGATTAAACCTACGTATAAAAAAATTGAAAAATAATGAAAACATAATAAGCAATACTTGCCTCTATAAGACAGCACAAGCATACACATTTTGAGCAGTTTTCAACCCATTCTTGGGTTCGGTTCAGATGGCCTCAATGGCACATCTTATGCCAAAGTTTGCTAGTTAGAATCAATCAGTAGTACATATTGTTGGTTCTGCCTGCATATTATAAATGAACGAATGGTTACTGAGCCTTATTTGATGACACGGCCTTTGCTATCTGTGTTACCTTGCGAGCCAAACATGAAAGTTTGGCTCGAACATCGTGTGGTCCCACGTTCGTTAAACAAATTGCCTAAATTGTGTTGGTTCTTTCTTCACAAACAATTCTATTACATACGGGAATACCCTAAATCAATTAGGAAAAATAATATTTCTACTAACCTGTGAGGAAGAAGATAGCTAACTTTCTTTAAACTTGAAGTCTAACTCTTGTGGTGTTGGCAACACTGATAAAATGGTGACGCTGCAAGGGACTGCGATCAGTAACCTTCCTTTCAAGATGGTCTCTGATACGTAAAACCATCATATTTACACTACTTGACCAAAAAACTGCTATTAGCATGGGTTTTATGGTGTTTAATTCCCTTGAATCGTGCAATATGTACTTGCAAGTGGAATGTTTTTTATAACTCAAAGTCATTCTCAAATCACAACAGTTCTCGTTTCTTCCAAGCCAATCCCACCATGATACCATCTATGTTTAGAAGAAACTAAACGACGCTGACTACGGGGTCTTCTATAGACGGCTTAGCATGGTATAGTTTTTCCCCCACTGAAAATTAGTTGAATGTCTTTTACGAGGGAACAATATCGTCGAGGGGTTTCGCGCTAATGATAGCATCTGCGGAACAATGGCGCGGTTGATTGCTAACGACATTGGACGCTCACTTGATGCCACCCTTGACCCTCTACTTCCTCTTCCAACTACAGTGACAATATGTTGTTCTTTAGAGTGCTAAGTTGGCGGTTTTAGAAATACACCTTTCGTCTACATGTACTTCTTTCTAGAAGAATATATTCGGCATTCTTCGATTAGAATTTATTTTAGGTTGATTCTGTCCATCTTACCACGTGGCTTGGTTTGACAGAAATCACGTCTTGTCTAACCTCAGGTGAAGCTGTTTTGAGGTACGTATTACCATATCAGAGCAATCTACGGATTCATCAAGCCAACTGAACAGACTCCTGCCGACGATACTGTGCAGAGAATCAGTCTCGAGTTATCCACATCCGTTTTTTTTTTCTGCTTTGGCTCAAGAGTGGTTAGAGTTGAACTCCTGCCTCGTGGAAAAGTTCTACTCCCTTTAGGACTTTGATAACAACCGGGTCGGTTTCTACCCTTTGATACGGCTCTCACTTTCGATTCCTCTTCCTCTCGAAGAAAACTCCTTGTTAAGCTACTTGTGGCATTCCTCGTACATCAAAGGCCGAAAGGGCGAAGGTCGAATGACAATCACCCAAGTTGGAGGCTGTCGGGCGTTGTAAAGTTCCAAGAGCTTCTGGGTGGAGTTATGTGAACCTCCTAAACACTAATGAGTTTTCGTGAATGGGAATCAGAGATGAACTGTTCAACAGCAGTCACGTCCTTAAATTTTAAAAGCAAAACCCAATAAAACACTGGAGTGCTGCTTAGGGTAATTTAGTAAACTCACGTTTCGTCATAGCTTTCGGCCTTGTCCTAGCAAAGAAAGGTTTTCCAATTTCCAACGATAAATTAATAGGTATTGCTTTATTAAACCACAAATGAACATAAGGAGTCGCATGTGAGGCCATGTTGTCGAGGACGAGTTGAATTGATGCAATAAAAATAAAGGACCTCGATTTGTTAGTTGACGGCAGAAAAATTGGAATATCAGAACAATGCAGAATAACCGCAATTGAGGCTCATAAAAAAGCAGCATGGTGCATCCTCAGAATAAATATGTGCGACGTACAAGCGTATCTTGTCGTCCAATCTCACCCCCGCGCTCTTTACCGCGCTTCAAAATATCAGCAATGCAACACTAGAATCCTCAATAGCGCCTTATAAGCATCGGCTTTGATCTCGCCCCGAGGGCCCAACACAAGTGGCGTTGTCCTAAAATATTCATCTTTCTTTAGCGACCTCACGGTTACTCGTCTCCACGGTTCTTTTCCTCCAAGTTTCCAACCTCAGTAGGCGAGGGTGAAGATTTCGTCACGTGTGGGGGGAATGACGGTTGGGTCACTAAGCCTGAGTGTGCAACTCAAACCAATTCGTGTTCAAATGTGTTTTTCACGTATACCAGATATAAGAGGGGCCCTAATGAAATACATTATGACATCAAATGAATAAATACATAATTAAAATTAAGTACGATACATCGTACGTACGTACATCGTAAGTACGTACATCTGAATGAACAATCCAAAGATCCGTCATGTTTGCCGGTTATACTACCGTATTAGTCACGTAAATCACGTTAATTCATCCTTATTGACGAAACTAACATCATAGCGTACGTTCCAAGCAGTATGGGAATCATTCTTTATTCTCTGCTCTTTTCGAGTGAGGTGATAAATAGCAAGCCTATCAGGTGGCAGCATCGCAATCGCAAATGTTTCATTGGCATGTAGATCAAACACTTTCTTGACTCAATTTGAACGTCCTTGATATGAAATCAAGTTTATATTGCTGGCAAAGAGGCTCCCTCTCCCAAAGCTTCCTGTGGAAATGGTCTTGCCAGACAAAAGGTGTTGGTGAGCTAAATAAGATTGGATAGAAGGCATTTGACTTCAAAATGTCTTTGCAGCGCTCGTGAGGGCCCTTTTAGCAGGATGAAAGGTTTGGAATTGAAATGGGAAAGAGCAAGAAGCTCGTAAGTCATGGTTTTTCATCTTGGTAATTGTAGCAGCTGCTTCCTCTCAGGCCATCATTTCCACAGTCCTACCGTCTCGAGAGAGAGCGGCCTTCAAAAATTAAGTTCCCGGGAAATATAATCGTCGTTGGCGGAGATTTCAAAACCGGCTGGTAAACAAATGAATTTCAAATTCAGAAAAGAGTTTTCCACCGAGACAGGCCTTTAGCGACGGGAGATGGAAGAACGCTGAGGTGCCAGCCGAGCACGGCAAGCTTTCTCATTAGAAGGCCTGAAGCGGAAATCAGTTTTATGCGGCCGTAAAAAGAAGATTATACGCGAAATTTTATGTTGAAAAGACCCTATAAATATGTATGACGTCGAACAGAATCTATTCACGGCTGAACTCTGTTGAGTTTATCAAGGAGCTTCATTGAACTATAATGAAATGGTAAAGCCTGACCGATGATACGCAATTTCAGGGAACTGATTTAGTCACACGTGGGGTTTAGTGCTACCTCACCCTTCCTCATCATATCTATTAATATCGAAGAGAGTATGGTGGATATCAATTGTAAAATAATGCAATCCCGGAGTGGTGGTTTTGTATGCGAGTGTATTAATTTGGTTTGTCATAGTGAGGCACGTGCTGCCAATCTCAGTAGAGCTTTTACGTTTTTGGAAATACCTGTTATTATCTATATTATTGACGATATCTACAATTCCTCAGTGTCATAATAACGAAGTCAGAGTTATAATAACAAAACGCTCCTAATTCTTCCACAATGTTGGTTACTCCTTGGAGTAGGAGTATGGGGAAAACAGTAAAAGGAGGACCAACTAGAGCCGGAAACCCTGACCAAAATTTCCGATTTTTAGAAAACTTTCTACTACCAAAATCGGCGTGGACGGCAATTCGAATCGGGGAGATTGACTTTTTGCATGAGAACATAGGTTGATTAGTCAAGGAATAACCAACCAAAAAAACGGCTTCCCCGGCACTTTCCATGATTTCCCTCGCCACCGTGAATCAATACAGTCGCACAATACCACCTCGATTGATTGGAAAGGCAGCATTTTTTTCTGCTCCATGTTCGCTGTTAAACCTCGGAAAGCTGGGTACTTTCACCCCCTCAGCCGTAGCCATTCTAGCGCCTAACGCAAACGATTGTTCATTCGAGCCCTTTTAATATTGTCCTTATCTTTTCCTTTGTTTCTGTGTCCTTCTTCCCCAAAAGTTCTTCCTCCCTCTTACTGCCTCTTCTCCGGCGCTTAGGTTGCCCTGAAAAGTGGGGAACAAAAGCTTTTTATAATGCCTACTCTTTTATATGATCTTCTCCCAAAACAAAAATTATATTCACCGTCAAATCTTTTCTCACAATCCCCCTAATTATGTTGAGTCTTGAAACTTTTTCTTTCTCTCGAACTCTTCCCAAGAAAGAAAGCGCTGAGTTGAAGGGTTGGTTAATGAAGAAACGTTAGATTTTTTTTTTTTTTTTTCATTCCTTATACATTGATCTTCCACGAAGCTCAGTGTCCAACTAAAATGCACATTCCTTTTACCGAGCTTTCACGAAGTTTCATGCAGTACCTACTTTTACTGTACATTTTTCTACTCCAAGTCGTAAAAGTTTGAAACAGCGCAAGGCCCAAGTGTCACTTACCTAATTGGAACAGTAAGTCAGAAAAAAGGTCTAGTTTTCATGAAATTCAAAATTTTATTTTTATCAAACAAAATGAGATAGTCACAAAATTAATAATAAATTAAGTAAACGTGTTTCGTACTTCACCATACTCTGGAGACGGTAACTGTGCACAGTTCCCAACACACTGAGAACGACGGTATGTACACACAAAAAACAAAAGTAACGACCCCCCAGGGAACACTCATCGTTTCCGAGGGGTGAGCGGCAAACCATGACGTCACAATTTTCGTGGCGTTCCACCCCCTCTCGCTCTCACTTGAACACACCAGTTCCAGCCATTTCATGGGCTGTAGCCAGAAGGGAAATTGTGCCCCAATCGAGAACCCTCGCGGGAGGAGCAGCTACCGACCTCTGGGAAATTTCCTTGTCTTGCCGTGAATATTGCCGGGGTAGGGGTAGGGGGAAGTATGCCTGCTTAGGGAGACGCACGTTACGCCTTTTTGCCGAACTCCCTTACACACGACTTCGAAAAACAAATTTATTCATAGAAAAGAAAATACTCCGGGGTTGAGGACCTTGATGGTGTGCGACTACGCTTGAGAATATCCTCCTTATCACGAACAATTCTATCATGCATCCGCCTCGTTTTTCGGTTCAATCAACCACGTTTCCTTTACACGCACACCTGTGTTCCTCCGAACGTCATCACGCCTTGCATGCAATCTTCACGAGGTTCGTTCGCTGAGGTGGTTACAAACCAGCTTTAAACCTTATTTGGGCCACGGAATGAGATCGCACGTACACGGAAGTTGAAGCATTCTTTTGGCTGTTCTAGAACGGTACTGGGTGACAAACCCGTAGTGCAGATGTTACTGAAATCGCCAGAGAAATATACATGGCTGACTTTGACAGACACCCGATATGACATTACGTAATGAAGCCATCGAATGCAAAGAATGATCGGCATTCCTAGTCTGGGAATCGGAAGAGCATTATGAACCTTTATTTTATTCTTTTCTCGTTGCGGGGCTTTGAAGAACTCACGTTCATTAGAGAAATTTCAAAGAGGACCGCCAAATAGCATGAAGTTTCCTGATAGCTAAAGCTGTTACGGTATTTCTTTAAGAAAATTCAACCCTTAAAAGAATCGTTGAAGCTAAAAAAGGAAGTGGAACGACTCCAAGAATATGAGATCATTATTCCGAACTCATTACAAATACGGGAATTCGCTTTACGGTTGGCTTTCCACTGTGAGATTTTGATGGGCATTAGGCCGTAACAGTGGAGAATGGGAGAAGCTCGAAGAAATCTCCAGCATCTGGGGATCAAGTGGACTTGGTAAAGAGGGAAGTTTTTGCATCTGAAATCCAAACAATATTTCGAGAGGGTTTCATCTCCATTCAAGTGCTCAAAGTTTCACCCCCAACCCTATCGACCAGCCTTTAGGAGACTCCCCTTCGCGGGGAATCACAGTATAGCCCCTCAAGTTTGATATTACTTGCGTCCCGGAAATGGGTGTTACACTGACAGCGAGCGGAGCCACGGAATCGGAAAGGACTTCCAAACCCCCTGAAGAAGTCGGTTTCCCCTGAGTCGTTTCAGGCGTTATCCAATTTGACCAATGAAGCACGTACAAGAGGAAATTGGGCCCGGTTGAATGAGCTCTCCCTCCGCACGTGAAACAATCCAATCGAAGTTTATTTTAATAACCCCTAGCTCGTTAAGCATTGATGATTTTGTACGCTATTCGCAGTATTTGTGTGAAAATGGCATTGCCTACGAGCCTACGATGAGTTCTGGTGTTCAATGCCTCTGCTGCCACGAATGTTCTCTTCAGTGTAGTACTGAAAGTAATGATTGAATCTGGAAATGAACGAAGAAATACTCTAATGACAATCCTTCCGTTTAAATGAAGTGTCGTAAGTAGGAATGCTGAATACGAGCCCTACAGCTCAGGAATGGGATTTTCGAAGACAAAGCTTTTCCTTTTTGTTCCTTAAATAATCCCAATGACGAGCCACCATCTAGCGCTGGTACATAATTCCTCCGCCGTGAAGACGCAGAGAACACTTAGAGTTGAAATTACCGCCACGTTATTGCAGCCTTCGCGGTAGTGGCTCTCACGTGCCTGAAGAAATGCGTTGAGAGGACCGAGTTGTTTCCTTTTCCCGCGGACGCATAGCAGGAAGGAAAGGAATAACGTATGTTTGGCCGGTACTTTCTCATCCTCTTCCTTTCTATTGTATTTGCATATACCCTTCGCCATCACCCGAACCGCTTCGTCCTACACGGTATCCATATTGCCTCTTCCCACTGGCCCCATTTCAATTCCAACTCCCAGGCCCTGCGGCTCTTGTGTGAGCGTCCCTGGGATTTAGTTGTTTGCGACTTCTGTATTTCGCATCCTTTGGGGCTCGCATATAGCAAAAACGTTGTATGATCATTCCATAGCAAGCTTCGTTACGACCAAACCTTGCAATAATTGTTTTCCTCCCAGAGAAGGCAAAGCTCCCTTTACCCTGTTCGTGGCAATACTAAGTACTCGTACCTACTCATTTTCCTTCATCATGCCATCGTTTCTATTTTCTGAGGAATAAAATTCTTTTTTAATTTAATTTATTTTTGATGATATTTGGAATTGATGAAGAACTTTCAAGTTTTTAACATTTTTACCAATACAATGTTTCAAGTTTAAACTTGAAATTGTAGAAAATTGAAACAAGAAGAACATACTTAGAACATGATTAAATAAAACTCTAGTTTTTCAAATTGTGTATTGTTGTCTTGTAAATTTTATATTCGTGTATTATTTTCATTTTTAGCTTAATTTCAGCATCGTTCAACTTTTTGGTTTGTTTAAAACGCAGGCTTAACAACCTGACTGGGTCCTGATAGTAAAATGTCGTTCTAGAGGAAAAAATACATAATAAATGAAAATCATTATTATTTGCAAACTGTAATAATTTCATGCGGTGGAACCTCTTCAATTCACTTTAACCTCGCTTTTCTGCGATGATTCCACGAAGAATTTGACTTATTTAGTAGCATTTCTTCGGCCGTTAAGCGCTCCCTTTTTCATTTCTATTCGGTACGAGAAGCTATTCGACTCATTCCCTTCACAATATTAGATAGCGTGAATTATGTGTCACGAGGAGGGGACTGTATTATGAAGCAAGTTCTTGGCGTATCGTCTAAAGCTTTCCACTGCCTCTTTTCATCCGCCCCTCGTGCCTCATCGTGAGCTATAAGCGATCCATTCCCACACAACCTTCCGAGGAGTTTTCCACCCCCACCCCCTTCACCAGGAATATGAAAGGAACCATCGTTGAGGAAACTTTCTATAGCCTCTAATGACAGCGACATGAAACTACGTAGTATGGATCCAAGAGTATATATTTTCGATTGCTTGAAAATTTGTTGGAGAACTATATGTTGAATTTGCGATTCAGATAGATGAAATAAAAAGTTGTTCATATATTCTTGTACATACCTATACTTATTTTTTGTGTTTTCCAGGTGAGTCGAATAAACCGATTTTCCCTGAGCAGAAGTAAGTTATATCAACTTTTGCCGAAATTTTTTTCTTGACAAATTTTTTTCCTGAATTACAAGTTTACACTCTGGCACGATTATATAACAATTTTTATGATCGGTCATCAGCCTTTTATTTTTTGATCATTATTCGCGATTTTCACCTTAATGAACCATCGTAGAGACGAACAACTTGCAGCGATGAAAAATAAATGAGGAAGCTAAAGGGGAGACTGCTCATATTTGTAGTCAGTTCAAGTGGTCCTCAGAAGCCCGTAGCTACACGTGGCAAAAAAAGCATGGCTTTGTTATTTGTCCGTAAAAAGGTTGAAATAAATCTGCCTAGGGCCTCAATTGACGTGAAAGCCGTGTCAAAAGTAGCCTCGTGCCGGACTGTCCAACGCTACTACACGGATGTACGTACTCAATACGAGGATTTCTACAGATGCGGTCGAATACTACTCAACTCGACAGCACACCTGTTCTTGACAGATGTCAATTCGAACATTCATCTGCCCATTTAATTTTTCTCTCAACTCAACCTCCGGGGGAATGCGAAGATGAAAGTGTGATGGCTCTCATCTCGCACAATATACCTAGGCTCTGTTTTTGACGTTTTTTTTCTTTTGGATTATTGAACGTAACTATAGCTAACAACGTATTTCAGGGTGCACATTTATTAAAAAATATAAATAAATAAAAAACGCTGCAATTTCGAACACGGGGTATAGAGAACAGCATAGGAGAAAATGGGGAAAATAGTGGGTGTGGAGTGTCCCAGACTCATTCCAATCGATTCAGCGTCCAACATCTAATGTATAATACATCGCACAAATATGGTATCTCGTAATATGTCCGAAAATCTCGAAAATCCATTTTCAAAATAGGTAAGTAAGTATCCATCCGCCCAAATCGCCGAAAATCTCAAAAATCCATTCTTCGAAAAACATATTTTGACCTCCCCCGCATTTGGCCCGATCGGGCTGAAAAGTTTTCAGGACCAACTAGAGTCAAAAACGGGTCCCCGACCAAAACTTCAGATTTGAAATATATTCAGGTCTGACCTAACCAACCAAAATAAACCCCATTTGGATGGACATTTTATTTTAAATATTTGGATTTTCTTAAAATTGCCCTGATTCGAGGTCCATTTCAAAACTGATTGAAAAACCGAGCTGTCGATAAACAAATGGCACAATTCCACACCCGTGACCACAATCAGCCGAGAAATTTTAAAGAATAAGTTTTGCTTAAAAAAAAACTGTAAATTGATTTACGATCGTTTTTTGTGTGAAAAACACGGATCCTTGATGAAATATTAACAAAAAGTATTTTTAAAATATCGGTGGCGATATATTATTTATGACTTTCCCCTTACGATATCGTTATTGAACTTATGAATGATGTTAATTGAAATCTATTAGAGTCCCATATCAACTTCTACACCAGACAAGTTTCGTCACGTCTCACTCAACTCTAGCAGCCCTTAAGATGTGGCTATAGAACTAGAGCAGATAGAAATTCCATTGTCAAGTTGAGCCATTTTAACTTGGTTTCCGGTTCTATTTGCTGTCGAGAACGAGGCTACACTCAAAGCGGATGACTCGACAACTTCGATCCAAGGAGTGTTTCTTGTTACTCCACCTTGTCGGCTTTCCTTCGGAATACGTCGACATTTTAAGTGAACAGTCGTGCAGTTTTAAACGTGTGTACTTCAAGAGCTCATTTTCTTGTTCGCTTGAACTTTTGTCGTTTACACTTCGACGTCTCACTTGCGAGGGTTAAACTACTTACTGTTGAGCGTAAGTTGAAGCTTGATAAACATGTTAGTGGCGTATGGTGTTCCAGAAAGCGAGGAGAAAATCTAGTTAGGCTCCTCAAAGCCCACCTCTCCATGGTCCATATTATCGTAGTTTAGTGCTACCGTGCGGAAAAATTATTAAATGTTTTTTGTACTTTGGTATTTCATACTTATATTAGGATAGATATCACAAAATGAGATTTAAAAAAATAATACAAATTTGTTAACAGTATTTTCATCTCAACAGAGGGCGCTAATCGTTCCGGGACCCATTTCATTCGATTCAACGTCCAATATTTAGCGGAAAATGATACCCCACGCCTAGATCAAAAATCTCAAAAAACCATTTTTCAAAAAACACATGATAATGTTTTTTATGAAATTATCTAAGTCTAAAATATATAGGCCTCCACAGCTCCATCTACTCTTACTAAGGCTTGTGGCAAGGAGTTTACGATTGGGAGATTGCTCTTGGATAGTGTATATAAATATTATGATCCCTTGGCTTAATACGAACTGGTCTATTTTCAACGAAAAATGGAAATAGTAACTATGCGTCTTAACATTTCTACTGCAAAATCTCGAAAACATTTCCGCATTGTGATGAGATTACGCGAAGAGCTCTCTAGGTCGTGGAATGCCAATAGATCTCCCCTCCTGGTCTCAAGCGTTACGGGACTGCGTGAAAACATCCTCCTAATTATAAGACCCTTCGACGGACTTTTGCATTCAAAGTTCGATTCCAATGCTATAAGCCCAGTTGGGTGGCACGAAGAAGAATGGATATGGTGATTGCCTTCGTATTTTATTGGCTATCGACCTCGACGCAAAGCCCTCGTCTAACAATGAATTTCCCGATTAATCTTTTTCCGTGTTTTCATTCGTCATGAGATCTCAACGTTGAGGTCGGTAAGAATCATGGGCGAGAAAAGAGGGCCCAAGACGGACAAGAATTTCTTTGAAATGGTTCACTGAATTATCGGCAAACTGTTCTGTGAGCAAAGGGCAGACCCACTTTCGGCCACTTTATCATCTACTATCTTGACACCTGCTGCAGCCTGTTGAGTAAAACCCAACTAAACGATTATTGTTCGTTATGCTTAGGATTGAGTGCTTGCTCCTTTTAATCTAGTTGAATTCTTTACGTCCTCCTACATATTCTTCAAACCTTTCCGTTAAATGTCCTCTCAACGCCTGGCTCTACGATCGCCTGACGGCTAAGGTAATTTGCTGTTTCCTGTCGAAACCCGACGAAAACTGTCGAAACTCGCTAGCTACTTCTGTCCCTTACACTTTATTTGAAATTTGGCTTGTACATGCACTGAAGAGAGCTCACAGTGAACCCCCATGGCTTCAACGGGCAATTCTCCATGTGCTGCCTTTCCCCGACTAGCCACGAGCAAGTGGCAATCAGGAAAGGGAGACAAGGGGACGAAATATAAAAGTACTCTATTGAAAACCAATAAAGCGTTTAATCTACAAAAAAAAAAAAAAATTACAAAAATTGATGGTTTTATCTTTAATAATGTACCGTCAAAAGTAAAAAAAACTATCCTACATTTCGTACATGAGTTATTAGGAAGTCTGGGTTTCCGATGCGTCATCAGCAGTTCTGGATCGACTGACTACAGACGTAACCACCCGTAAAAACTGCCGCACTATGTAGCAGGTACCCTTTGATCAGCGGTGGGTGATATCGACAGGCCAATGCTTGCGAGGCAAAAGCCTGCCTAATCCAAGGAAGTTCTAGAGGTCAAGAAGTTCAGTCTACAGAAAAAGATTTATTTAAAATCACCTTCCTCCTGAAAAATGCATGCTCATTATCTCCTGGGCCGTATTGTCGGAATTCAAATGATGTATGGTACCGTGCAGAATATTATAAGGAATCCAGGCGACTATCGCCGTGGAACGTTATGGAGGGAGAAATCAATGGCTTGTTTATCCATCAATCTTCCCTCACTCGACAATGGGATATGCCTTGGCGCTGGTGGGTATGGAAGGAGGCAAAAAAATTAGGCTCGTCATTAATATCCGTTTAGGCGATAACGGAACCCTCTGATGCAGATAACTGGCGCACCACAGGGTAGGCTCTCAATATCATCCTTGAAATTGAGAGAAAATCCCTCATCGCTGCTTGTGCTTTCAGGAGCGCTTTTGTGAACTGCTCATCTCTTGATGCTTCTAAGGGTATTTAACGCTAAGCTCTTGGGCATCTAAAAAGCATTAGCTCATCTAGCGAAAATGCTCCTCTATTTACCTCTGTCGAGGCAGGGAAAATGATATACTTATTGTTTACCATGTGTCTGTCATACACTCGTAGCAACCAAAGTGCAGCACTAAGCCATCTTGACGAACAGTCTACGTTTTATTGCGACGTTCTAGGTCCTAGGAAAACCTTCTTACTTTAATCTACCACGCTTTCCTCATGGGACACTACTACTGCACGACTAACTCGCCTCCTCTACTGTTACGGCGAGGCAAAATGGTTCTCGAAGTCGCTATCCTTGCGCACCATTCAAGCCACCGGAGAGTGAATCCTGCCCAACCACCGTGAAGCCTTGTTTGATATTAGGACTCCCATTTGCCGTTCTCCTTTCTTCCTGTGCAGTTCCAGTCCGCGAAAGGAGCCCTTTACTGTATCTCACTCTCGCTCTCTGATTATTTCACCCAACCTCGAGCTCAGGAGGGACCACACAAGGCTCCTAAGTGCATTCCATTACGTCCATTGCATTACGGTCATTACATTCTATTACCTCCGAGCTCTACCGCTCTCTAGTCATTCACAGGACTATCATATCACGCAGTGACATAATAACGCAATGTGGCTTTTGCGAAAGACGGTACTTACGCTGTATGGTCGTTCTTTTGTTCAAATCAGAAGAGCGATGGCGGCTAGGAGTGTTGTTAAGTCACTGTTTGAAAAGTGTGTTTAACAACACAGTGGGCATTGCATTGTTTAACGAAGAACGGAGTTCCATATTTGACGAAATTTCACTTTTTAGTGGTAACTTCCAAAGGACTACCAACGTTGAAAGTTCACCCGACAAATGGCACTGACAGCCTGTCGCCTCAGTTTCTTTTCAAAGTGAGTCCGTCTGAAAGTTGGGAGGTAAAGAAATAACTCAGATAATTGACTGACGATAGATTAAGAACTTATAATGAGTTCCTGAGGGGGAAAGGGGGACGCACTAATTTGAATTTCCGGCAGCCTTAGAGTTAGAGGGTGTCTAAAACTAGAAAGTTGAAGACGCGAATGACGGAGTTACCGTGGGTACCATAGGTCAGGAAATGACAGATTTGACCATGATTTATTTATCATTGATTGTTGATGGGACTAATTGACGTGAGATCTAATTATTGTTGATATGCTTTTGAAAAATAAATACGTGTCGCAAGGGTGGAAAAAGTGAGAATGAACCGTGAGAATGAGCGTACCTTGGTTCAGGAGAGCCCTTATTTTTTTTAATTTATTTTTCTTTTTTTTCAAAAGTTTCCGGCTGCCACCATTTCTTCTTCAGTGGTACGGACGAAGTCTTCAAGTCTGCCAAGCTTCCTCTCAAAACTGCTGATGGGTTCATTTGGGTGAAATAACAGCTGATGTAATTAATCCTCCCCCTCTCAGTGAAACGAAGCCATGTCCACTGTGGCACCTGTTTACTCTTCCTGCTGTCCTTGACCATACAGCGGCAGTGTTCAGCTCATCTAAAAATCCATATGTCATCTTCTGTCATGTTCTATGTCATGTTCAGGATGGTGTTCACTGATCATCACCACAACAGCCTGCCTCTCCCGCACAAGTTGTTGGAGGACCTGTTGTGCCGCAAAACTCCTATGTAGATTTTCTTGAGGGGATTTCATGTTGCCTCTCATGTACCTCCTCACTGCATTCTTGTACGCTGGGCATTCAGATGAATATACTGCATGCCAGTCCTCCAGCCCGGCCCTCCTGCAGTTGATACATCTTAGCTCCCCTTTGCTGCACAGCCTGTGATCACCCCCACAGTGTCCACAGGCGTCAGGGACTGCGCAACAACAGATCCGCCGTGAGTGCACTCTAGCGGCGGTTTAGGTTGGAGCCAATCGTTTAACTTACAAAATTAGAGCCTTGTATTAGGTAGCCAGAGCGGCCAACATCTACCTATGCATCTACCTATGCCACCAAAACTTTACAATTATTTTGTCCAGAATAAAAGGGTTGCGTTTGAGCTCCAAGCAGAAATGAGAATATTCTATATCAAATTTGGACGTTGTCAATTTAAATATGTATCAACAAAAGAAAAAAAGACATTTTTCTTAATATATTACCAGTTTGTTGAGCGTACATTAGACGTTTATTATGATGAACTGAAATGAATGAACAACACTTCATCATAGACACAAATAATTTCGTTCGAAGTGTAGGTAATCAGTACAGCCATTGAGCCCTGCAGTTCTGCACTTGGGTTAGGAGTGGTCTGAAAATTTCTACCCTCATCAGTCATTCTGATCCGACCAATCAACAATGGACCCTCATCAATGGCAGTGGCTTACGAGTATAACGAGAGGATCTGCAACGAAGTAAGACGAAGGTAAAGCGTCGATGACAAATGACGAGAAGTGAAGAGAAGTTGATCCACAAGGATGCCTCAATCCATGGGAAGTTTTAACGTCAATGGTCCTAACGAGTTGATTTACCAACGTTTTTGTCATATTTCAAAATCTCGGTTAACAAGGGCTTCACACCCTGATCAGCTCTTCAGGACTCTCGAATAAGGAACCATTCAATCTTGGACAATAGTTTTATACGTTAACATTTCGATTCTTTGTCTCCAAGAGGTACACGTAAGTTTCGGAAAGACTTCAGATAAACCGCCTTCGTTTGCGTCTGACCGCGACCCTTCTGAAGTCGAAGGGTTGTAATGTCGAATTTGTTCCAAGCGCTTACCTCCAAATGGCAACATTTCCCCAAACTCGGATTTTCTTTCAAAAAAGAAAAGAAGCTCGACTGTTACTCTCTTGAATTCTTTCTTTCTTCCTGTAAAATCGCCCGCTCTTCTTAATGGGCCTGCTTTGTCTTTGGACCGCACAACCGCAATCTCGCGTGAAGGGAAACTTTTTCTTTCTCTGGATTTATAACCAACACTTCCTCGTTGTTGTAGGCGTTTCAAATACAAGGATCCTCACAGCTTTTCCCCTCAACTGAAATTCAGGCTCAATCTGCTAACGGAGTTTTTCTAAGGAAGAAAAGGTTTCCTGAAACAATTCTCTTCCACGACACTTCAGTTGATAACTTACAATGTTTCGTTTGATAAAGTAAACCCATTGATTGAAATTCAGATCAAAAGACTTCTTTATCCTTGATACGAACATCTCAATCCGCGTATTTGCACTGAGTATTATAAAATCGATCGAGAATTCAATCTACCAATGTGCATTCTTCGAAATGTTTCCTTATTAGGAAGATAAATTTAATGCTTCAAACAGTTGAAAGGCGACCGTTATTTCCAGAACCTTTCAGGAAACTTCGACTTAATGACCGTCCAAAGTCCTTTTCCTATTCCCTCATTCCAATCAGCGGATTTCTTTCCCTCACAACTCAATTTTGTTCTCCAAGTTGATGGTTTTAGCGCGGTGTTTTCTTTTATCAAAAGTATCTTCACTTCTTCAGCTTACCGTCCAATATTAAATCAGCAGAGAACTAATATTTATTCGCAGGGCGAGAGCTCCGAGTTTTCAAAAGGACGGAAACGGCTTTTATTTTCGTCGTTTTTCTGGTATTTTTTCCTCTCTTTTCTCATTCCCTTTTCACGTCTTACTACCTTTCATATCTTATCGAGAAGTAATTTATTTCATAAAACGAGAAAATTTTTGAAGAGGAAGCGGTTGTACGACGTGAAAACGAAGGTCTATGAACCTCTTTCCGTATTTCCCTTATTTCATTATTTTGCGAAGGCCTGGGAGCGGGAGGGGGCTCTACATCCGGTCAAGAGGAAGATGAAAAACAAGTCCCTATTGGGAGGAAAATAAATTCCCGAAATTCTCGTATACTCAAATCCCTTTCATTTCCTTTTAGGAGGAGAAACCCTTCCTTGTTAGTTCTCTCACTTCCTCATATTTCATTGAAGTGTTCAAAAAGCGGTTATCAAAGTGAACGCTCAAAATATGAAGAACAGAACATTTGACAATAATGATAGGGCAAAAACCAGCCTCTTCAAACTCTCCTCCTACATAATGATTGTGCGTTCGCAGCGCATGATTAAAAAAAAGAAAAAGAATACCACTTCACAGCAAATTTTTTTTTTAAATTAAGGGGTTTTCATCCTCAGTTGTTCAAATTAATACTCTAAGCACCAACTTATTTTGGAATTTGAAGAATAAATCAAGGATGTCTACGGAATGAGATGCCGATACTCCATCTTATACATAAATTATTCACATGCGTCAAAATGATCCTAATGTTAAATTCACAAACACCAGCGTGCTAATAAATTCATCTTACGAAAGTTTCATGATATATTTACGTATTGTGTCCGTTCTAAAGCGCGTAAAGTTTGTTAATTAACTTTGCAAAAAATTACTTAGGCCGCGGAGTGTTGTTTTAAACAACAAAGGTGAACTTCCGATAGGAAAATGGAGCACTTTATCTCATTTAACCCAAACAAAAGATTTTATAAATATCTCCCGGGACAGGGATAACCGAAGCGAATAACGCTGGAGGGAGCCGGAAAGGGGAAGCAGCTAGAATTTCCACCATCTCATTTCCCAAGGTTTTTTAAAAATTCAAATAAAACCGAAAAAAGGTGTTTCTTCCCGAAGTGAGGTTTTCCTCTGTATAGAGCGAGGACAAAAAAAGAGACTGCCCACCAGCCTTCGCCCGTTCACCGGATATTAATCTTTGGCGTGACAGTATCTATATCAATAAATCATCTCACGCCAAGGAAGTGGGGTAAGGTCATTTGTTACTTTCCGCCTAGTAAACAATATCAAAGGGATGTTTTTCATATTGTTTCTTCCGGTCGGCGAAGGGGGTTCTCTGGGATGGAACCTGAAGAAACTTTCTTTCCATTCTTCTGCTCGCACACACTCAAAAGCCTAATGGCCGCCCACATTGAGGGCTGGACCATGGCACCTTTTATAATAGCGTTCCATGTGATGTCGCGATCGTGTTACTGTTAAAAGATTTTCGGTTTGTAGAATCGAATAGATATTATTTCTTCGGAATCAAATCTGTTGTTATAAGCCATTGAATCATGTGAAATGAAAAACTTGTCAGAGAGGAGAGAATTCCGTTCAATGCCTTCCTCTTGAACAAATCACCCATGTTGTCGGTAATAACAACTTTATTCGGCCAGAAGGCGTATAATTTTGCTCGTTAGATTTTACGGGGATGTCTCCTGTTTGAAGCAGGAACGGAGTTTCGAGTTTTTACACGGGTCGTCGTATAGAAAGTTACGTCGTAACAGTCAAGAGGTTCTCACAACGGTCTTTACAGAGTCCCGGTGATGGGAAAACCAAGAATAAAACTCGGCCACCAAACGGCTTGTTTCTGAATCGCAGGCAGTTCGAGTGTATCCCTCGTTTTATGCTGTTTCCAGGCTGCGAGGAAGTCGTATGATGTGAGTTGATGAAGGTATTGGTGAACTAAGGCCATCCGAAATGGCTTTTAGCTCGTGAATATGAGTTTTATGTGATTGAGCGGCAAATGTGCAAGCCCAATGTCCTCAGTGCTCAGCTTCAAGGAATATTTCGAGTTTTCAAAATAATTTTGAAAGAGGCAATCATGTTCCATCGATAATTGTGAGGGCAAGGAATGGGGTAAAATTGTTTACTTTGGGACACGATGAAGAAGGCCTATGTGCGAATAATTATAGAATAACGCGAACAGATGTCTATTGATAGTACCAAGAATCAATTAACACGGTTGCTACCACATTGAACTTAATTATTTACCTATTCACGGTGATATAAGATTAAAAGGGCCTCCGTATTAAACTCGGTCGGGTTTGCCGAGTTTAGCTGCAGAGTTCTACTCCCCACTTAATTGCTCATTGTTCACCGCGGAACGAGCTGAAGTAGCGTGATCACAGACTCTAACTGGCCTATTTACGGCATTATGACGACCTTCCTCCTCGGTGCTGGTACGCCCGAACACAACACGCAGACGAGCCGCAGAGCTACCGGATCTCGAGCTCAATGAAAACTTGGTTTCACGCTAACGATAAATCTAGGATTGTCTGATCGCTTTGAACGTTCAACGCTGAATTGATTCTGTTTGCACGTAGAAGGTATCCTCTCGGAGGGTATTTCTGCCATTAGGTTCAACGCATTACAGAATGTTGGGACGATTGTTGTTTTCCTTCAATCACTGCAAGCATTTTTCCCCTGTGGGACACTAGCTAGCCAGAAGTTTCATGTGATATCTAACCTTCTTTGGCCCGGACAACAGAAGCCACGAATGATCATTTTGGATTCGGGATCTAAACCCTCCACGCCTCCCTTAAACCAAAAAAGTGGACGTTCGCGGAGGGGAAAATCGTATACAACAAGGGTGTATTATTCCAGTCAGTGAAAATGCATTGTCCTTTAAATCTCCCTTCCGGAATTTGTTTCAAAGCAAAATGCGCGCTACTCTATTCCCGAAAACTAACTCAGACTGAAACTGGGTGAAAATCCACTCCACGACTCGGATCTGAATAAAGTAGGTATAGGGATGACACACACCCTTATTTCCTGCCTGCGATTGTACGCAACGGGTCAAATAGACGGGAACACGCGGTGAGGATCTGACCCCATAAATAATTGCGGCAAAAGCGAGCTGGACTGAGTTACTGGGAAAACTGTGCCGGTCGGGTGGTGGGAGAGACATAAAATGCTGTATAATGCAGAGGCTATGCCTCTCAGGTTGGCTATCCGACTGTCAATCTCTCGAGTCAAAATGTGACAAACCGTACAGTTTATGGTGAGGCCTCGGGCCCGGAGAGCCCTTCGCCGATCAGATAGTATGTGGTTTTGCTTACCCGAGCTATTTTCATATTTCACGTAGTCTTGCGGAAAATACAGTTTCATGAATCCAGCAGCACTTACGTACACGTGTGTTCTGCTGGAGAATAATAGATGAGCCTACGATTTCACTTTATTTTCACAGTTTTCGATGGGAATGCCCTTGGTCATTAAATATCTCCACCTGTCATCTCATATCAGCGTAGATCAAGACCAGCGACTCCAGCCTACAAATAGGGCAACTAGTTAGGTAGAGACCCACATAAGGATGAATAAGTAGAACTAATGAGCGTATTCATCTCTCACCGTTAACTAGGTCTTGAGAACCAATGGAAACCTGATTTAAACCATGATTTATTCAACTTAACAAAAATGGAGACCTTACCTTTCAAATGATAATTCCGAGAAAAAATTGAACAAACTCCACGCTCTCGTCTTCATCTGATTCAATTCTCGTTATATTTTAACTTTTGCGAACCCTCCATAAATAATTCATGAGCAGATAAATCTCCTTCAGGAAAGCTCTTAATGGTGAACACTTTTTAAAAGGGGAACGACGTATTTACGACGAGTTGGGTGCGAACGACAGGCAGGAGGAAAAGAATATTTACATTTTTACATTTTGTCAGAAACCGAGGAGTGTGCTTTCTGTAGAAACTGGGAGTGTTCTTTACTCTTTACTTTTGGCGAAGAAAAATGAAGATAGGAAATTGATAAAATCATGCTCCACCGTTTAGATAAATAAGGCATTCTTATATGGCAGTCTGAGTTAATTTACGCTCCTTCACCGAGAAAGCCTCCAAAGCTCCGTAACGTTGGTTAATTTGAGCAGGGTTCTGCAAAATAATTCTAAATATGAGATGCAACGGTGGAGAACGGTAAGGCCTGGGGTCCATGGTAGGGAAATCATCATCAAATAACATTCAAATCCCATCTCAATCGAATCATTCACGGACGATCTATATTTATGCGTTATTTAAAGTAAAAGAGCGTAAAGAACTACGATGGGATTCAACATTTACTTACTCAAACCAACTGAGAGCTTTTTTTGTTTGGGATTTTATGAAAATGTAAACTCCCCTTGCAAAACAATCTGTTAACCCAACGTAAACAAAATCGGCCGATAAATAAATGAAGGATCCAATAAACACAATACAAATACGTCGCTGTAATACAGTACAATATCAGAAATATTAGATTTGACAGATAATTGTGAAATTTATTGCAGTATCCGTTTGATTGAACTAATTTACGTAATATCCAACCCTCATAATATGGTGGCTGTTAAAGTTCGTGACCCGTGAGTTGGTGGTTCAAACAGCGAACATGTAGTTACGTATAAATTATTCAGCCGGTGAACATTTCCTAAAGGTAAAACGTTAATTGATTTTTGTCGTCTTGGTTACATTTTTTCCTCGTGGTTTTACACTACGCTGCGTTTCTCTGTGGGTGACCGTGATGAATATTATGTAGATTGTTTCAGAATATATATAGGTAACGTAACATTAACGAGAAGTTCGAGACAAAATACAAGCTCCTTTCTTTCTTTTGTAATCGGTTCTCGTTCAGACGTTGCTACCAATTGGAGTATTTTAATATTTTTCGTTTCATATTAGGTTTTCTCAGATCGAGCAAAGTTGAGTTGAGTTCATTAATAAGTTTAGTCAATATGAATATTATTGAAAGTGCCCGTACAAAGAGGAGCAGTCCTGAGGTTTTTATAGGTACATTGTATGGATACTAACGATCGTCATCTTATGGGACTAGTACGAGTAATACCTATCCTGAAAATAATATTGAACTAATGAGGGAGGAATTCGGCCCAAAGATCTGTACCGGTTCGGTTAACGGTTCTTCACAATAAACGGCTAACAATTAACAGCTACGAGTGCAGGAATAAAAGGATGCCTGTTCATATGATTTTTCACACTCTTTTGAAAATTATCGACTAATAACTAAGGACTAGTACGAGTAATACCTACCCTGAAGATAATGTTGTACTAATGAGGGAAGAATTTGGCTAACGGATCTGTAACGGTTCGGTTAACGATTCTTTACAATGAACGGCTAATAATTCTAACAAGTCACAGCCGTAAAGTGCGTGATATCCCATTGGCACACACACTTTGACGCATTGGCGATGATGATAGAACCCAACGAAGAACAAGTTTAATAAGACATACACCTGATAACAGTGCAAAGCCATTGTGATACGGAACGAATAACAGTTACAGAGGAGAGCAGGAACAAAGGGATGCCTGTTCAGATGATTTTTCACCCTCTTTGAAATGTTATCGATTATTAAATTATTCGATACATCGTCTAGTAAGTATTGTTTCAAGTAGGTGTAGTCGAAGGACCAATGGGAGGCACAAAAATTCGAGTCTAGATGATAAAACAAGAATATAATACCTCTACGACAAGTCCTCATGATATGGGAGTGCTGAGATTGCTTGATGACGCGTTATGGTGGGATAAAGAGCGTTTTTTCCATGTCACAGTCGCTGTCAAGGGACTCCTCTTCACTTTCTGCTGTCTTCAACTACTTTATTACAGTGTATCTTCACTCCCTTCAAAATAGGTAGGTAAATAACCCTCCAAGGCGCAAGATATACGTGCGATCGTACCGTTGTGTCAAGCCGGTTTTCATAATAGAGATACGTTATAAAAATGACTTCTTATTTGTCTAAGCAACATGGTTTATTTTTGTCGAGAGAGCGGACCCAATGCAATCTCATACAAGCTCCGCGCGAATGGCTGATGATATTTTTTCTTCCCCGGTATATTTTTCGTCCCCTCGCTTATACTCTGCCCTCCTGTGTTTCTTGTGCTCTCATATCCTTTTTCCGGAGAGCAGATTTCCGCCTGACACAGGTGGCCCAACGCTGACTGGGTTAAGCTTATAAGACGCAGGTGGTGTTCTTTGATTCGGCGTTATCTCATTCAATGTGATTTATGAATTTTTCATGACCACATTCTTGGAGGGTGAGCTCAACCTTGAGGGTTTCCTCGACCCATTTATTTATAAGATACGAACCTATTCCAAACAAACATAAGAATCGTACTGGACGTATTTTTTCTGAGACTGTGCATGCTCATTCTGAGAATATTTAACTATGTTTTAGTGCAATTCTTTGTGCATGTGTCTACAACTTTGTCCGCAAGTTTGTGCGTGTGCCTAACAGGCGCATAAATACAACATTTTAATTATTAATCATCAATGCTGATTGATCGTTTGGTTTGTTCGCAAAGACGATATCAATCGACAAATTCGACTATCGTCTCTACTTGTGTGGGAAGACAGTAAGTTGAATCGATATATTCAATTATTGAACCTTCACCATTCCGTTGTAGAAGCCGGTCTCCGCATTAGGTCCCAACTGCTCAGAATTGGCTTTCCTTGTCTACCTGAGGTGAGTTGTTCTCTAGCTATAGCGTATCAATCCTCCTGTGATATGTGACTTGCCTAACTGATGGCTTTCTTCGGTCTGTGCAGTCATGGCCATCATATATCAGCGTCGGATCGCACGTTAAGGGAGTCGAGTGAGACACACGCGTAAGTCGAATTGGCAATATGGTCATGGTCCTGGTGGTCAGGACGCGATAATGCGATCTGTAAATTACAAATAATAGAAATTAATTTACGAAAACGTGCGCACGTAATCTACCCTTTTTGTCTTGCTACATTGAAATAGTATGTATGTATGGACTCAAATGAGGGAATGTTGCCCACATTAAGTGAACGCCATTGAGAGCGGGAAAAAGTGTGATAGGACTGATAAGCTGAGCTAACTACAAAATTCCGCCCTTAGTTGGGCGTACAGAACTGAAATGCCGTTTTTATTATTCCTTATTTGGTTTATCTTTTATCGCTCCAATCGGACGTACGGTATGGTTAGTTCTGGGTCCTTTCGAATCCGGACAAATCTGCAAGGACGCCGCTGAATTCGAGACAAGTCCTGATATGTCCTGTGGCAACCCCTACGCTACACACTGAAAATTCACGAATGTTGTGATCTGAAGCCCTCAGAGATCTACAAGGTGGGCTAACGTGAGCAAAGCAGGTTGTATCTTCTTGCTCAAATGATAATACTTAATTAGTAATGATGAGCTTGGAACATAGGCTTCCTTCACTTCGGCCTTAGAGAAGTGTGAATTCCAGCCGACCGCAAAACGTGCTAACTTCCCAAATTTGTCATCCAATGTTGCGCTCCTGTTGTTTTATACCTATTGGTTACCTGCAGACCTCATATGAAGACGCTTCTGTCAAATCACTGAAGCGCTTACATTTGGGGTGTGAAGTAAATTGGGAGAGCGCTCAACCGAAGGAGCTTTTGACGAACGGAGATATTAACTGGGTTGGAAGCACGAACGGAAACGGTTGAAGCAAAACCCCTATTAGCGGATGGATATTTTCTTTCATCACCTATGAATACGTAGGTTGCCTTCAAAAGCTCATGCCGTGGAGTGGAGTTAACAGTTTATGGATTCCCTTTCATTTTCCACTTGGTTCAAGCTAGTGAATGATTTCCGTCATTTCCCAATCGCTAAAGTTAGGCGAAATCCTCCCGAAAAATAACTGACAGTGCCATTTCTGTATAATAGACCCCATCTCTGCGCCAATGTAACATCTTTGATTTATAAGTAATAAAAATACAATTTATATCCTTGGTGATTCTTTTCGGTCTCACCCTATTTACGGATGACTGATACAGTACAACCATGTAGGGGTTGTATTGAGAGTTCGTCCAAGGTTAGTCAATACAACCCCCGCATTCTTGTTAGTTCTTGAGGTCGAGACAAGGTTTCCCTCCATTGTACGAAGGTAGCAAGTTAATTTACAGAGTGTCGCAACCGGAATGAAAAATACCAACGAACCACATAATATTATATCCCTTTTAGCCGAGGGATATACTATCGACGCCGCGTGTACTTAACTGCGTCACGTTTAAATAATTCATGAGGAGAAGCGGAGGTTTGATTAAAGTAGGGAGCATTGGGTTTAAGTGGAGGGGCGTGGAGTCGGAGTCCCATTTCTGATATCACATGTACCGCGGCTCAGACCTCCCCGAGGAATCGTCTCTCGGGTTGACACTAAACGAGGGAACAAGGTCGACGTGTATTGGATTAATTTCTTGAGCTCCTCCAACAACGCGGTAGATGGTCCCGGATGGCAAATCTCCGAGGGAAAAAACGATAATCGTCTTCGCTCTAGAGACGATTTTCATCGACTTGAGTCCTTTAGCAGATAATTTCATCTTCTGTTAGTTGCTTAATTGTGGTAGGGCAGCTGAGCACGTATTGGCTCTTCCGTTTCGCTGCAATTTCTCCTAGAATAGTACTGGTATCTCAGATATTTATCTGCGCTCGTCAATAGGATTAAGACTAAGCTTAAGGAAAAGATAAGAGGGTATTGTCCACTTGAAGGCTCGAGTCGGCGCAATCTCATATTTGTTAAGGAACAAGGTTCACAGTCTTTCCATCTCACCATAACGGCCAAACGCGGTCCACCGTCCTCGCCGTTTTGGGTAGTAGATAATGTTCTAAAAATCTGAAATTTTGGTCAGGGACCCATTTCCGGCTCTTATTGGTCCTCGAAACATTTCAACCCGATCGAACCAAATTTATGCGGTTTAGGGGTCAAAATAAATGTTTCGATAAATCTATTTTCAAGATTTTTAGTGATCTAGGTATGTGGGGTATCATTTTCACTAAATTTTGGATGCTGAATCCAATGAAATGGGCCCGGGAACTATCGGTGTCCCCTGGATGAGGTTATGGGTCGAAATGGGTGCCTATCTACCCATTTCAAATGTGTGTTTTCGAGATTTCTGGTACCTAAGCGTGTGGGGTATCATTTTCCTCTAAATTTTGGTCCCTGGATCGATCGGAATGGGTCTAGGACCTGCCACACCCACTTTTCTACCCGTTTTCTCCATGTTGAAGAAATGACTCGCCATGCGCCTGGTCCGAGGAATAACCAACCCATGTTAAAGAATTTGCAGCGTTTTTTTCTACTCAACTTAATGACCTGCTATGACTGAAGCCAGAAATGTTCGCGAATGGCCACTTTTGTTTAACAAAAAAGTAGAGTTTATTTATCATTCTTAAAAATATATGAAACAAGGTAACAAGACTAAAGCATTGATGCACATCCCTCTTTTTATTACTTCTAGGCTGCTGACTCAGGCTCTTGGCATTCGCTTGATGGGTGTTTCGCCTAAATGAAACTTATACATAGTACGCATACGTATATAGTGTGTGTTGTGAGTTGTTTATTCTCCATAGAAATTATTATTCAAGTGAAAAGATTAATCACATATTCTAAACGCACTCAACGAACGAGTCAGAGATTACAGAGCACAACCATGAATTACATTATGGGTCCAAACTTCATCTTTCAGGTCTTGAAACACGCCTGTTGACGGAAGTTTTAACTTAGTCGGGGTCTTTCATTTGAGCTCTTTGAGAAATACTAATCGAGATCTCGCGTGGTTCCAGGGCGTATACCTACGGAGTTTACGACAGCGGAAACTTGGACGGTTCAGTAGGGAAGACGTGGAGCGCGAGTGTAAAATGTTTTATGTCATTCAATATTGCTTTCCATATAGTCGTGAGGCGGACAGAAGAGAAACGACTTCGTTGGGATTGGTTTTGACGAGTTTAGAAAGAACTATGGGGGTTGGACGGAGCAACGAGTTGAGTTTTTACAATGTGAGCGGGCTCCATGCACCTCACCTACTTTTGAGAATATGCTGAAGCATTCACATATGCATTTAATTGGTTAGGGTTCGTGAACAATAACGCGTGTAACGATAACACTCACAGAACAAGAAAAGGTATCATTCTGGGACCTGAATGGATTCAGCGTCTGGTAATAACGGGGGTTATGAGTAAAAAGGCAAATTTCGAACATTCTGTGGTTGTCAGCGTGTGTGATATCATTTCCCCCTGAATTTTGGCTGCAGAAAGAAGACGGATTTATAATAGAAGGTATGAGCCGATGAAGCCAACATTAAACCACTGGCAAACCGTTTGGACATGAATTGAGAGGTGGATGGACAGCGAGGCTAGTACCAGAGGTAGAGAAGCTGGCTGGAGAGGACACGCTAGTAGGAAAATTAATATCTCAAACAATTCCTCATATGACACTACCTTTCTATCAATACCTCATTGTTGAGGGCTAGGGCATTGGCACTGCATAGACTCGGAATACATCGTGGGCCACACCTGCTGACCACCGGGTCAGCTGTGGACAGAACTAGGTCTAAACACTCCACCTCCGTAAGAGCTTGACGAAGGAATGATGTCAGACGAACAATCATGGAAGAGATTTGCAGAATACGTAGAGGAGAAGGAGCCTGGGAGGCCACCCGAGCAGACAACAGTGAGACTGGCCTCAGGTCCAACTTGAAGATATCTGAAAAATAGTAGCAGGTGGGCTGTTGGGAGGGTGAGATTTCGGTGGGTTGGACACGCACATAACTTGGGGGAGGAGGCCACCCGCAGTATCTGACTACGATGCATCACACCTATCTCAAAAGATTTCCTCCTCTTAAAACAATTGGGTCTCAACTACGAATTCCGCCTTTAGTGTTTTGTGCTGGCTTCTTCCTGTGTGGCTCTTCTCATTTTGTACAGTAGAGGTGACGGAAAAACGTGTCATACGATGACCCCAGTGATGTGATTTGAGCCGACAATTGATCGTCCGTTGGGCATGTTTTTCCTCCCCTTTGTCGGTTTTGCTTACGCTCAAGATAATACGGTCGGTCTTTGTCCTGCAGCTAAACCCAGGGCTGAAGGTATTGGAGAAAAGCAGAACAAAGGCCTAACTGGGGAGCTACGGTATTAAAAGCGTTGTGAAGACGAGGTGTGCAAGTGAGAAGCGAGGTGGCGGCGCGGGCGTCGAGCCCACACAAATCACGCTTAGGAAGGGCGGGTGCGACGACGCTTTCTCTTTCTCTTCTGCCCCGAAAGGCAATATCGGGTTCACCCCTCCCACCCTTCCTTTTTACACCCCTTCTTCACCTTCCGCTACGCCCGATCTCCTGATTCCCTTCGGAGCTGCTGAAGAAAAGACGTTATTACCCTTCACGATCCCCCAATCGGTTTTCCTACCCGCATCGCACCTGATCAACTCACCTGGAACTCTATGCACGCGACGGCCTGTACGATTTATGAATACATTGGCGCCTGAAACTGCCAACTCTGCAACGATACGAGATCCACGGTAACGCCCCCGCAATGGTTCACTTCTTAGGAAACCTCAGTGTGGCCTACTCTTAGTATACAATCATTAATATTAAACTGAAACCCGATATTTTTCCGAAGACCGAAGGTCTGAGAACGCGTTTCAAAGTTTTTGTAAAGTTTCGTAAAAACATCAAACTTTCGTTAAATTTTGTAAACCACCCTTGTAAATAATAATTATGTTTCTCTTCCTATTTAACCAAGCCGGAATTGATATTATTGGAATATGTTCACCTCATTTATTGCTAATCAAATTGATTTTCGGCTTCGAGTATATTTTATAGGGCATCAACTTCTTCACTCTACGAATTTGGTTCTCTACTCTGATATGTACATATGAGTTTAGAGATAAGAGGGAGGGAGTTTGAGGAAAAATGTAAAAAAACGATCCTGCATCATCTCTTTGAAATGCAAAAGAGACGGACACCGAAGCAATCATTATTCAAGACCGTGCGTTCGTATTTCAGTAAAACAGCATACTATAGCAGTATTTCATTCTTCTTTTCACGACTTTCGCTCCAGTATATCCCGCCTTCCCTCGCACTCTCATCACAAAAACATTTCTCCAGAATTCAGGGTTTCTAATTGCGAGGGTAACTAAACTGGGAGGCAACCCCTAAGGCCAAGACGCGATCCGAATTCGTTAGCACCAACTCTCACGCCCTCCCAAGGGCACGGTCTCCCTTACATCCCTAATGCCGCCTTATTTATCGCTATCTGTGTTGCGAAAGCCATTGTCCGTATATCTGATGGGGCTGCCTTGTCTCGTTATACCGTTACGACTAAATGAGTTGGTTTTCGTTACTAACGACCGTGTCCAAAGGCCACCACAGCTGCAGGTTAATCGCATGAAATTGATGCAGAATGAACGCTAAAGTGACTTTGATGAAATTTTGTAGTTCAAACTAATCCAACGCCTTCGTTTCCAATTAACAGTTTACCTGCTACTTGTATGTTATGATTAATGAGTTAATCTCTTAGCTGATTAGATGGCCTTTTTTCTCTTGTTTACAAACAACCATGTAGTAGTAGTTGAACAGTGTTCCCTTTTGTTAGTGGGTGAGATGTTTCTCATCATAGTGAGACGTCCCGAAGTTGAAAGCAGACCTCTCCTAATTGCACCTACCTGTTAGAGGCCTTTGGTACGGCTAGGGAATAGGAGACGGTGAAGAAAACCTTCGCGGCTGTCGGTCTCAATGTAACGCTGGGGAATATAGAAATGTACCGTTGTCATTCCTCTTCTCAACATCTCTCAAGGGATGCAAACCATCTCAAAGAGACAAGCAAACGGGTGTGCTATTAAGGATAAGTAATACACAGGCTCCATCATTATACCTTGATGTGAATCCAGAAGAGTTAGGTACGTCGAGAGTTCTGACAAATTATGCTAAGCCCACTTTCTAATGGTAGGACCAATTTTTCGTCTTGTAAAATTTAGAATGGGAAATTGCCAACACTGTAGTGTGCAATACAGGCCTAGTATTCTCTAATTCTCCGAATATGGGGTTTTAAGGAGCTGTATATGTTTGTAGAAATGGTTCGCTCTGAGTTGGAGTAAGCCCTTTAAACCTTTCAAACTTCTTCCTGGAAGAAATGCCCTCTCGTGAGAATTCTCTCTGTACTTTTGATCATGTTGTAGCCTTATACCTTCTGAATACCTTCCAATTTTCGCATTGAGTTTCGTGTTACATAAACATGAAGCATGGAGTGTAACGTGATAACGTTGAACACGGTTCGAAAATCAGCAACGAGGAAACTTTAATCCCATCAATATAGTTCAACACAGAGAAATCCTCTTCGAAAGAACACATTTAAACGGGGACACTCACGTCGCTCGGCCTTTCATCCCGAACCGTCCAATAAGCCCGGCGTCCGTGCTGGGGCGGTTTTTCTTCTCTCGAGCTCTCACGGACACTAGAGGATTTATGGCGTATGGATGGCTATTAGTGACTCTACCCGAGGGATGAGCTACTCGGAATTGGCCCATTTATATGTCAACTCGGCGTTTCGGTGCTCGTGTTCCCGACTTGGGCCATCCCCTTCGATCGGGTGGTTATCGAAGTAGACCTTGCTGTGCTTGGGATTCTTCGGTCGATTGGATGGGGTGAGTTGTGCGTACGCGTTCCGACTTGCTGAGAATGGATGGTATAATGGAAAATTATATTTTTGACTCAAAAATGGGGGTAATAGTATCCTTTTCATTTCAAAACTCCCTGTTACTGGTTGTCAAACTTATTGTCTGTGGTAGAGTGGTGTCCTATAGGGTCATTTTATTTATATTTTCAATAATCTTTCTGAGTATAAATCATGTAAAAGACAATTGTAGTCCCTGTTCACGTTTTGTTAGTTGATTCATGAATCCAGACGAGCAAAATGAAATCTGTGACGTCAATGTTGTTCACATTTCATGCATCAAAGCAAAGTGAAAACGCAAAATTATCCAGTTCCTCGCGTGAGAAAGCATCACTTTATTAAAAATCATCTATTAAAAGCTCACTTTCAAATATTTACTCAATTAAAACTTAGCTACTAAATGTACGTTACTTTTCAAATGACGATTTCCACCAATCGCCTCAGTTCGAGGCAATCTATTAAGTAGAAATTTCATTCAAACCACTCTTGTATCGAACTTTTAGCCTGCCAGTTTGTGATAGTTTTATAGGCGACGCTTTCAAGACAATAATGACCCGTATAAATTCAGCCTCCTTGACCCAGCTGTCTCGCAAAATGATATGACCCCTCTAGGGTACACAGGGAAAGTTCAGAATATGCTAATTTTAAGGGAACGGAGTTTCTCCCATTATTTACATCTCGTGTGGCTGAAATTACGGGGAGTTCTGATTTAATGGTTGACTGGTATACGAGAGAAGGGTGAGTTTCCCATAAAAAAATATTGTTTACAAAAAGGAAAGGGACGCGGCAGGAGCTTGAAGTTTTTTTTTGGCTCGCACATTAATGAGTTCCGAGGAACAGTGGAAGAAGTTTAGAAACGTTGAATAAAGTTTTTAGTTAGGAGGACGAAACAAAATCGCACGTCTCATTTGGCAGGCTTTGGGCAGAATCGTTCAGGCCGACTCTGCCCTGTTGAATTGGTTCAATGACTTCGCTTGGACGGCATAGCACGGTCGTTTTTCCAGAAATATTACTAGCGCGTTTAAAACATGGGAGAGGCAGAATATTCGAAGCGCATTTTGAATTATTTAGAAAAAATCTATTTTACTCGGCACCCGTGCAATCATCACAAATGAAAGTAAGCAGCGCTCCGTATTTACATATATTGCGCGGAAAAGGGTGTCCTGATATTAATTGGATTTGAGAGCATGGAAGCGGAGAACCCGCGATGAAGGCATATTTTGGCTCAGCGGAAATGACGAGAACGCAGAGTATACACGTATAATAAACACGTGTGTAGCTCATTTAATGTGTACCGCTGGAATCTGGGGGGAGTGTAGGTGAACCAATTTACGTTTGAGTTGTGGCGATATTCGTTTCAAAAATAACGAGCTTCCCTTCGTGATGAGAGTGCAAAATTAGGCTTCACTGATATCAAAGTATAGCGAGCTTATGATCTGAGACTTCAATTAGTTCTTCAAGCGCTCGGCGAATTCCGTAAGTGAGTATACTAAAATCGTGAAAATTCTGCGTCCTCACAAGGCGTGAGAAACACAATGTGACGACGTTGGCGATAATTCTGGGAACTGTCACCTCTTGGTGGTAGGTGTCAGAAGAGTATGTCAGAATGACAAGCTGTCTAGTATGCTCTGACGTCACATCTTCGTCCCTTTGTGGACCACATTCCCACATTCCTTGCTCGTTAGCCCGTAACGAGGCTTGAAAATGTTCATATCATCGCTTTTTTCTTTCAATTAGGCATCAAATGAGCGGATATGATGGTGAATTTTAACGAATTGATCATATAAGCTGAAATGCTCATCAGATGGAAGAAAAGCCAAAACTCCGAATAAGTCCAAAATCTAAATACATGTAATTCACAAGAACTCAGATAGGAAATGGCTCTTCTTTCATAAACCTGGATATAGTGAATGAAAACACGATTCAAGAAGGCCCAAAAGATCCATGTGATTTGAATGAGGATACAGATTGCATATTCATCATTGTTCGGCTATACCAAAACAACTTTAATCCTGCTCCAGTTTCTCTATTGATCCGGTATCGATTAAGGTCTCAATAGAGCGTTCAGGAGGAGAAAGAAGATGTTCAGGTTAGATTTAGGAAAATTTTGTTGCACGAACATCAGCTAATGATTCGGAGAGGTTTGCGGGAGCAAAAATATACGATTATAATGGTTCCAATAGATATGGGAAGCCACTACCCCCACGCTTGCGTCTATGTACCGAAGAATTGATCATTGCTCTTCTTTTTTGTGCATTGAGGTCGTTCATCCCAGAAAACGACCCATATGGATGGGTTAGGAAGAGGTATTCGACAAAAAACCGCCTCCCCGCATCACCGTGCCTCATGAATCACGAGGAAAAACGTCGTCTTATCGAGTCAAATCCTCGTGAAATTTACATGAGAACCTGTTCATTCGTTTTTATGTTCGAAGAGTTGGGGGTGAAAACGTTCGGTTTCTTATCGGTCGCGTCACGGCTCTTCTCACCTTCTTGAATTATCTTTGAAGAACGAACATGCGTAAAAGTTGTGGATAGGACTTTGAGCCGACAGGCAATGCGCAAGAGAACGGAAAGGGGGTTACAACCATCGATTTGGGGTGTGTCAGAGCTTTTTTGGTTTGTACTTTCTTTGGCTCAATCAATATTTGGTTCAAATGAGTTTTACAAGAAGGTTACATTCTTACTTACCGAGTTTTAGTATGAGGATGAATAACCATAAATTATTTGGTTCCTTCCACGATAATGAAACTTGTTACCTTACTCACTGATGCTCCTTATCATAATCATTTCGGAAGCTACATAGGTGAGACAAGAAGTTGTAAAAATTAAATAAACTGCCTTGTAGTCTAGGTGTGTGTGTTATTAGGACGTACTTAGAGAGCGCTATGCGGGCAAGGTTGGTGAGCGGTGCTGCCTATTGACTGATACATACTGTTCAACCCCAGGCCTCCCTATAAGATTGGAAGATGCCAAGGAGCAGCCAGTTCAAATTACCCGCCGTTTGGATCTACCAGGGTAGGTCACGACATCAGCGCTTGCTCGTTCTGTGAACTAAGGGGGTAACCATGCGCCGTCAAGAAAACCTCTCAATTTCACCACTTACTGTTACTTCTGTTCTGTTCTCCAACGTGTTCATATTGTATATTCATATCGCTGTTCATAAAAATCTGTATCCGCTTACATCTGTTCGATCAGTTATTAAAAGTTCAATTAACTGTTATAAGTTCTTCAGTTCCAACCCACGGTCTCACATTCTGGTGCCGAAACCCGGGAATATATCCGTGGAAAGTGTTCAGTTGTTCAGTTGCCGCGGGTCCGTGCGTGCAGTTCAGTCGTTCAACGCAAATTGATCGCTGATCGTTAAATTGTTAAACTTTTAATTAAAAAAAAAAAAAAAAAAAAAAAAAATAAACAGAATGTGAGACCGTGGGTTGGAACTGAAAAACTTATAACAGTTAATTGAACTTTTAATAACTGATCGAAACAGATGTAAACGGATACAGATTTTTATGAACAGCGATACGAATATACAATATGAACACGTTGGAGAACAGAAGTAACAGTAAGTGGTGAAATTGAGAGGTTTTCTTGACGGCGCACGGTTACCCCCTTAGTTCACAGAACGAGCGAGCGCTGATGTCGTGACCTACCCTGGTCGATCCAAACGGCGGGTAATTTGAACTGGCTGCTCCTTGGCATCTTCCAATCTTATAGGGAGGCCTGGAGCCGAACACATATACATTTTCTAAATCACCACGATCATTCAATAGACTAATTTATTTGGTTAACCCCTAGATAGTGCCATTTTATTCCTAATTCTTCCATTGTCTTACACACTAATACTCATATTCCGATAGTTTCCTCAAATTAATTTCGCCACCTTTGTTTCACGTCATTTTACGTCTCATTACTCACGAGTGATACACGTAATGAGACAAGGGCTCATACGAAATATCTGTGACAAGTTTCCTCGGCGTCGAGAAATAGCCGTCATCTCAGAGCCAAGAGAAAGTTATTACGGTGACTTGAGGGAACTGCACAATTTGTCACCTTCTCTTGTATCAAGATTCGCGACGTGAGCATTTGGGGTAAATTCGTCACCTGAGTCGTCTTCGGTTGGAAATGGTATTTCAGGTGGCTGGGAGCGAGTGTTCTGTATTGGAACGTTGGCATTGTGTGGTTCTCGGTGAACTCTTTGTTCTCTCGAATGAGCATGAGAATCATCGGTCGATTAGTTTACGTAGGCAGCGTTAAGAACAATAGTACTCACGGCTAAACATTAAGCGCCCTCTTCGCCGGACACTCACGTTGTTTAGATAAAGTTCTATGACAGACCGTTGACTCCCGTAAAATCGTGTTTGCTACCAACAAGCCGTCGAATTGGATCAACGTTTCCGATTCTCGCGTCTCGTAGGAGGATCTCAAACCCCGCTGTATTGTTTCAAACGACTCTGCCTCGTGCCCGGGCCGCGGGGCTTTTATTGCCAGAAAAGCTGTTAGTCTCCCACAACACTCGCGGGAATTCCTTCCTCGACAGCTCAGGCAAGTGAGAAAAGAGGAATGGCTGATAGGAATAGTAGCGAGGGAAAATCCTCTCTATTCCTGCCCAGGCTGTACCCTCTTTACTTTTTTCTCCTTTTCCCAGGATCCAAGGGTAAGGAGGATCGGGGCCAGAGATCCCGTTGCCGTTTCAATAAAAAGCAAAAAAAGCCAATAAAACCCCCTTCAAACCATTTGAGTGCTGGGTGGGCGAGTGCTGTAGCGAGTTGTTTAAAGACGACGGCCTTACCCCACCCCTTCTACACGACCCATCACCATTTCTTTCCCTCTCCAAGCATCCCGTCTCCTATCTTCACAAATTGGTTCATAAATTTTATTTCCCTGGTCGTTCACAACTCTTGTGACAGGGTTTCCAGCTGGCGAATTTTAATACCTCAGCCATCGGTCGCGTTGGATGAATCCTCCCTGGGGTCATGAGCAGACTTCATTTCACGCTTGTTATCACATTCTTGCCTCCCGGCGATTTCCACATAATTCAGGCGTTTTTCCTCGTCGTTTCATCCGTCTATCCCGAAAGGCCTGGTTACAATCGTTAAATGATATTTAAAATACGTCAGACGGGTCGTATAAATCGAATTTTAGTGGTATTATAACGTGTTTGCCATTCCTTGATAAGTTTCCCCAAGTTTATGATTCTTATAGGGCTTATTATAATGATACAATTAGACCCTTCCATCCATTCAAAAAAGTCAAAAACTAATTTTTCACATCTCAAAAATTCGTAGGTTCGAAAATTTTTTGTGTAGAAGTGTTCTTGGCCTCGAAAATGCACTTCATAATAGTTCGAAAAAGCAGAAATTATTGGGGAGAATAGTTTTATGCGTTTCTACAACGATTCAGGATCTCATTTTCTATTAGTATAGGTGACGCTTGCGATAACTGTGTTCGTGGAAGGTCTTGACGAGGTCGAAGGGACTTCCAAGTGGTGGCTCGATGCATGTTAAACAGTCGCTTAATAAGAACCCAATTATATCGTTGGAAGAACATCAAAGAGCCTTTCAAAGGATTCAAGAATAAACAAGGGACGCTGGTAGCTCCAAGGGAGCAATCAAACGAGAGCAGTAGAGAGGGTGCTTCTAGGGAAGAGGGTGAAGGAATATTATGGAAGGAGATCGAGGGATTCGCGAGTCATTGCCGGCGACAAGACCAACAACAAGATCGTGCAACATCGTGACCTTTCAAACGGATCGATGAGGAAGCAAAAACCATTTATACCTCGTCACGGAACAACCAAAATCCATTTCATTCGCCCATTTGAGCGTGACTGGGGAGGCATTTAAACCATGTCCCCAAAGCGCATCCAGCTTCTGTTGGTTATTCTCGGTGAATTATTAAATTCTTGTTACCTGTGGAGACAAGAAAATGCAGCACATTCTTCCAATCTAAGGGTTTATCATTCTCGAAAATATTATAATTCCTCGCTCGAGGAAGAAATCATTTCTTCGAGGTCACCAGATTTCCCAAAAAGTCAATTTTTTTCATTTTTGATGCGGTGTTGAATGAAACATTGGCCTGAATACTGATTTGAACAGAGATTATTTGAGACGAATTGGCGATTATTTGGTTGCAATTTTAGGTCAAAACGTACACGAACCAGTGGTTACAGTGGTTTATTGAGTTTATTGATAAGTGGATCTTGAGCTTATCTTAAGAAACGTTCAAATTTAGCTGAAGTTGATACTCTTCATCCCCAAGTTCCCGAAAATGTTCGAAACCGACTATCCGGTGTGCGTGAATCGACCCGAGACTCATCTCAATTGATTCAAAATCAGAATAAAAATATCGAATCGATACGAATCCTCATTACATATATAACTAGATATACAACTCATTTGATTTGCAACAAAATGCGTCTCCAGGACTTTTTTTAGAGGCATCGATTCCAAGTTATTCACGATTTAAGATTTTTTCTTCTGATGGGCTCCATGATATATCCAATAATAGTATTCACTAATTCAATTCCAAGTTGGTGGAAACATGAAACATGGTCAACATTCAGCCGGGTAAAAGAAATATTTTCTCCACAACTGTTCCCATGTACGTTGGTGGAAAAACACCCCCGGAATATAAGCTTTCCAATGTTATATTCAAATTTGTTTTTTTGACATACTTTAAGGGCTCGGAAACGATGCCTCTAAAAAGAAAAGTCCTAGTGACACTTTTTGTTGCAAATAAATTGAAGAATCGACCCATTGAAGGCTGATAACCTTAATGGTCAACACCCTGTATATACGCCAAAATCTCCAAAAGGGTCCTCAAAAATTTTGACTCTCCATTTTTGAAGTCTCTATTTCTATCCATTCCACGCCTTCTCTTGTCCTTCAAATGGAGTCCATGCAAAGGAATTAGGATAATATTTTGGCGGATTTAGGTGGTCCATTCGGCCCGGGCGGCGGTCAAGAGACATTCATGATTTAGAAACTGCACGCTCTGAGTGATTTAAAAAATACTCAAATTTGAGGATTTTGGGTTGTTCGTTTTTCGTAATCTTTTTGAAATATTTTATCAACGCTATTTTATTGTGTTTTTGAGCAGGTTTGCCCGATAAATGGCCATTTGAATAGTATGATAATTATAAAATTACGCACGCACACCTCAACCGGGGTTGTGTCTTACGTTGTTTCAGCCTGATACCAAAATATGTATTTTGAGAAATGGATGTTTGTCTACCCATACCGAATGTGTGTTTTTGAGATTTCTGGTACCTATAGTGTGGGTTATCATTTTACACTAAATTATAAACGCTGGATAGATTCGAATGTGTGTCCATGCTGCTGGTCCGAGGGACAACCAACCCCTGAGAAAGAACGTGTAGCGTTTTTATAAATGGTTTCCACCAGTAAATCCCAGTAACCAAGGTTTTTCTTCAATTTATTTAGAAAAGAGAAATCCATATAAAACAGGTTCCACGAATATTTCTCGCAACCATTTCATCCGGTTTACTTTTTGAAGAGTAAAAGGTGGTGAGGAGGGGGGAGTGTCGTACCTTTGGGAAACCAATTAGGCCCCTACATCGAATAGAAAATAGGACGACAAAAAAGTGGGATATCTCGCGTAGGAACGTAAACGAAAAGTCAATGTAAAGTCCCGGGAAAATGCGAGGGTTTTGAGGGAAGGAGAGAAAAAAACGCTATTAGATTTGTCCTGGAAATGGGGAGTCATTGCCTGAGATCATCCAATACGGCATCCTATAGCGATGTAATCAGGGGGTCCCTGCGAGAGGAATCTCAAGGGAGGAAAAAGCTATTGTCACCTTTTTTTACCCTTTCCGTCTCCCCCAGGGTTGCCATTGGGGAAAACTTTTGTTATTTCCGTTTTCTATTCAAGAAGGATATGCAATGTCGCTCGAGGAAATGGATAAAATGACGTCTTCGGCGAGTTGTAGCGGCCGCATGAAAATCCCAGTTCAAAATTAGTTCCTCTTTGGCCTGTGTATGATGTTGGGAGGACATTTTATGGCTCCTGTTCGGCACAGCGGTCATGACGGTGCAAGTTGCATCAGGATCGTAGGGTGCTTGTCAGGCACGATGTCGAAGTATCCTTTGCATACAATACGGTTTTTGGTTTATTATTTTTGGAATATTTTTGTTTTCACCTCTCCGGTTTGCCCCTAAATTTGACAGTTTGCGTTTCAAGATGTCTAGATCTGCAACGCTGCAGATTCACTCACAGGGGTTGGTTATCCCTCTGATCAGGAGCACGGAGACTCATCCCACATTTATTCAGCTCGTAAATATTACTTTTAAATTGATTCAATGCAGATCGCGTAATAATCTGCCCTGATTTTCTGAGAAGGGTTGAAAATTACCTCCGTTACTCGTGGTACATTCACATTAGTCATATCATGTGCGGAGGAAGCCTAATTTTTGAAGCTTCGCTTGATGATGGTATCGCACAGCCAAATTTAATCAAAACACGAAAATAGTCTATATAAAACAACTCCTACTTCGTTGGAAGAGAACACTTGGTTATACCCCTCCTTCAATTAGGTTGCGTGTTGCGTGTTTAGTCTAATCGCCTCGAGGTTGCTCGGTCTGAAAGGAGAATAACATTGTAGGTGGGAGTATAACGGAGTCGTAACCGCGAGGAATATTTGTGAACCCTCCCTGAGACAGACGTACCCCATGAATATTTACCCAATCGGTCGCTTCATTCCCACTCGTTTCCAACTCGAAATTAAACTCGGTGTTTGTGAAAATCACCGTTTCACAAGAAGGAAGTTCGTGACCGTGAAAGGAAGTAGGCGGTGGAATGTTAATGACCATCAAGGCAATTGGTGTTATTTCAACGTTCGTTGAAACATCAAACATCAATATTTGCATTCAACATGTGGAGGGAGCTCCCATGCACAAATGGAAGTGCACTTAACATGAGATGAAGCTTATGAAAACAAAGGGTAACTTTGCTCTCAATCGATGCCTTACGAGGTGATGTTGGGAATCGTGTCTTGATTTGAACGCGTATCACTAAAACGCAAGCTATTGTTGGCATGGAACAAGCGATGTTTTCTTCCATCTTCTAATTCTTGCTTATCGTTTTGTATTTGGTTGTATCTTAAATTAAGAATGTCAATTTATGTAATCTGGAGCATGGTGTCTTATTTCCCTCAGTCGCTTGCTACTCCAAATATTACAGTTCAGTTTTGATTGGTTATTCCCTGAATAATACCCTATGTAATCATTTCCAAAGTCATGCCGGGAGAGAGAAGGGGGGTCAACTTCTTTAAATGAAAAAAAAAAAAAAAAAAAAACCAAATGTCAATCCACTGTACGCCGTCTACGCCATTTTCAGTACCTAGTCGAAAATTGTATAAAAATTGAATAAAAAAATAATGACGTAAAAAAGAAATTATTTTTGAAACTCGATTTCCGAGTAAAATGGGCACTTACCTTCCTGTTTCAATGGTGGGGTTTCGAAATTTTTGGGTACATAGTGATCTGGGGTATCATTTTCCAGTAGATTTTGGACGCCGAATTGATTCGAATGAGCCCGGGACGCTTCACACTTACTGTTTTCCCCATAATCTTGCTCCAAGGAAGGAGTTTGCCTCGTGATATTCGAGGATGCAAATGATGAGTTTTTGATAGGGGCGTGAGTTTATCATGGAGCCAGCCTACTGTATCGAGTATGTTTTGAGTGATATAATATAATCGAGTTATATAATCTGTAATTTGGTAGGAAGTGTCTGTCTGGTTGTCTGCACAGCCCAAGTCTCAATTGAGTCTATTAATGGCTTAAAGGACATGAACAGTTTCTCTTAAATAACCCGTTCATACGAAGGTAGTGAAGGGAGCGATCATATTAGAACGCTGAATCGATTGAAATGGAATCTGAACTGACTTCAACTGTACGATACTCGAGCTCCCTGGGATTTCCTCCACGATAGGTAGCAGCAGTTCAGTGATCAGGCAATTAGCCACCTGCGTTGATTTTGAGGCTTTCCGATAACTGGATGGAGTCTTAGTTTCCTGTGTAAGGTGTGTGATGTGGAGGGGGGGGGGATGATATCGATCTATGCCAGAAGAAGTTGCGGTCGTGACCTTCACCCTCCCACCGTCTTCTCTCGTAGGTGCCGTGGATGAGGTGAGATAAGTCCGCAGTGAGAGCTATCGCAACTTAGGGTGGGTTTCCTTTTCCTGTGTAGTGACGCGGTGAAGGGGAGGGGGGGGGTTTAGCGCTCCCAAGGGTCTCCTAATGTGGCCAAGTATTTCTCTTCACGCTGCACCCTCCTCAGGAAGGGAATGAGTGATATATAAGACGAAGAGGGGCGGGGGTGTCAACTTGCAAAGTACCACTCTATTCACTCGCTTCCACCAAACTTTCCACAGTTAGAAGTACCCACAGAGATAGCTGCAGTCTCAAAATGCTCCCTTCATACACAGTAGGCAGCCTAACAGTTTTTGGGATTTCAAATTTACGCCTGTTGAAACATTGAATCTCAGGGACCAAAGACTGATGTTTAGAGATCTTTAAAGGTGGATGCCTCCATTTTATTTGTTGTTAGTCTATATATCCTATTTCCTATGGTCTGTATTCCTAGAGCGGTCCCTACGACTGACTAAAAAACCCAAAGAGAGGCGTCAGGATCCTTGGCAAACATCCATCACTCCCAAACCTCGAGCGGCTAGCGAAGCTCGCTGTCATGCTGGTTGATGAAAAAACTGCTGCTGCACAATTAAATGAGCCTGCTAGGCTTACAAGGCGGGTGATGTACAATTGGACATCCTTCTCCAAGAACTATGGACATTTGCAATTACAAACAAAAATTTTTGTCAATTTTTTGTTGGTGGAAATTTCCAATCTTGTTTGTTTTCGTTTCGTTGAAAATCATTCTGTGTAACAAGGCTAAGTAAACTTACGAGAGACATGACGTGCGGCAGTTGCGGGCTAGAAATCCGTTGGAACCCATCAAGCCGAGTTCTAACTCTAGTAGCATCCAGTTCCTACCCTCCACCTCCATTCCCGACCCTGAAGTTCTAGAGAAAATGAACTTGGTCACGCGAACACAGCATAAATTGTTTCCTAACGCCCCGTCATAAGCACTCCCCCTCCTTTTCCACTTACACAGGCGAAACTGCGTCTCAACTATAAATAGGTTACTGAAGGAGCTCAACCCGTCTATCAACCTCTTCTGATGACAAGTTATATTACTTCCGAAAACTTTTGAACAGGACGAAAAAGTTTTGGGAGATTACAAAATCATAATATCGCAATTTATGGTAACCGGGTCGTTGTTGTATCGTCGAGGTCAGCTACTTATGCGGATTTCATTTTTAATGGTCTCAGCAGAGTGGCAGTAGGTCCAAAACAGTATGGTTCACCTGTAAATTGGATCCACCATTGAGAAATACAGTTCCAAACGAAGCGTTGGTGTTGCAGAATCTACGTCTTATTAGTGATTGGAGAAGTGAATGTCTCTAAACCTCGATCCTATTAAATATCGGTTTTCAGGATTTGTATAAAAATTGACTTGGAACGGATGCAAAATTTGGGAAAAAATCAGGCACAAAAATTTGATTTGTTAACAAATTTTTTTTACCGACTTAAATTTCAGTGAGAACTTATGAGAAATAGGAAAATTTGAGTATTATCAACAAAAAAGCCCTTAAATTCACAAAAAAAGACAAATTATTGGGAATTTTCAAATGAGAAATTTGTGAAAAATGGAATTCATAAGTTTGTTTGTTTTAGTATTCACATCATGATTAGTAAATTTTTATTCGCAGTCATTTGTATTAATGAGAAATCGCCCACCCCTGGTTGCGATAGTCTCTTTTGTTATCTTTTTTTCAACTTCATAACATCCAACGATAGTGTTCTCAACTATTGTGAGCTTTTGGGGGGTAATGTAAAGATGGTTCTGCAGGTCTTCATTTCGGAAAGCATAATTAATTCGATGTGGGTTGAGCCTTTCAAAGTTTAGTGCTTGCAAAACAGACTGGTTTTAAGCATGTTTTTATCTTTCTCTTCTCTTTGTTGGCTTATTAGTAGAGACATCAAACGGCTCCTCTATTCACGTACCTTTGTGGCATTCGGTTGACTGTGGTGAATCGATTCATGTTTGATTACCTGTTTGAAGGGTTTCCACTCTGAGGTCAAGCACCGAGTGGCATAAGGGATTGTCATCCGCAGGTGACCCGCCTACTGATTGCCATTCCTTGTCCGTCTCGGACTTCTTAGGCCTTCGAGGGCCACTAAAGCCTCATTAGGTTGCTCTTCGCGTTTCAGGCAGCCTGTCATGTGTGGTGACAGTCTTCAAGGTTGGGGTTAATATTGAATATTTGGATAATACTGAGATACTTGAGCGTTCCATAGACGATTTATTGCTGAGTTCGACGGTGTTTCGTCATTGTTCAAAGGACAAAACGTACTTGGAGAGTCCATCTTATCCATTTACTCAGGAAAGCCTTCTCCAAAAGCGAACAACCTGCTTTTCATTTCTACCATCATTCACTTTATCAGGCCCTCACTATTCTTTGTAACCACTTCAATAACCTCAACTGCAAAGACCTTGTTTCGACTGGGCCATTGTTCCAGCTCGGTGACGTCAGAGCATCTCATTAGAGGAACTACTGGGAAGCTCCCTTTTGAGTCGACCGCGATTGAAAACAACCCTCTGCCCTGTAAATGGGTTTTCTTTGTGCCACCTCATGTACACCGTGTGGTGTGATGATCCTGGTGGATTTGCTTATCTATCCTACGCGTATATAATTTTCAAAATAGTGGTGTGGAATAACGGTGAATGACACATTGTGAGACCGTTTCTAATGATTGGTCAAATTTTCATAGTTTTCGCTTCTAAATGTCGGCAAGAATATAACTATATTGTTTGTTTTTTTACCTCTCGATAATTATTACTTTGGTCGATCTTGATAGCTTGGAGGTAATCATTGTACACGAATAAAACATTGATTAGGATCAATTTTTCAAGGATTGATTTTTCTGGATCCTCCTGACACATATTTGTGAGGTAGAATAATCGATTCTTCTAGTCCAAGTCTTCAACTACCAACCCGCACACCTGAGTACTTTATTTCATGACCCGGAAGTGGCCGTTTGGCGAAAGACCAAGTTGAAAAGGTGCTCCTGGCAGATCCCCTGGCCACTGGCCACTTTCACTTTATTATACCGAAAACCTTCGTTTGTCCTTTAGCCCGTTTCCTCTCAACCTTCTTTCAGACGTTCCGTGATGACCCGCCCTTAAAAATGTAGGGAGGTGACCGTAGTGGATTGTAGGGCTCTCAGCAGTTTTTCCGTAATTTTTTTGTGGTAACCCCCCCCCCCCCCCCCAAATCATAATTTATTGCGGACTTGGCTTACTTGGGTGCGTTTGAAGATTTCACCTAAATAGGGGGTCCCATATTCACATTTTCATGTATAGTTAGCATAGTATTCATGGTTGCTTCTATGAAATTCCATGAATGTTACTCTGCTTGAGCACAGCGTTGCTTTTATTGTTCGTGAGAGCTATAGCGATAATATCATATCGATAAGCAGTTCAATGGTTGTTACCGTCGCAAAAAGAGGAACAGACTACATTTGTTATAATTTTTCCACCAAAATTAAGATCCTCTTGAAGGGGAGTACACATCACGCATTTCAGTAGCGCTATTTTTAGTCACTAAGCATTCCAATATGGCGAGGCCATCAAAAACGTAGTTCCCATGCCTCCCGTAACTCTCAGCGTATTTTCCACTTATCGTCACCAGAGTTCCACCACAAGGGGTTAAACTGGATCACACCCCAATGTATGGCTCAACATGCCTCGTCAATATTCCTCTGTTTACTCGGTTATCTTCAGCTTTCAAGCGTGTGGTTTTTCTCGGTACGCTATCGCCATAACAAAACAAAACCTCAATCTCCCCACTTTGAATTCGTAAACGAACTCCACTGCATTTTTGTTAGAAATTATTCTCCTCGCATTTACAACTCATCGCTGATCTCATGGCAAACTGTGTGCCAAATTCAAAATTTTCTAGTATCAGTGAGCTTAGGGATTAGATGTGTCTCGTCGAAACCGAAGCTCACAAGAATAATTTTCTAGAAATTTTCAAGGAGAATAAAGGGTGATTCTTTAAACCTTGGTCAAAAGCACTTGTTGTTCGTTTATTTAAAACTCATTTCAGCCCGTATAACAGACGGAAAGGAAGCTGAGGGGCTGGCAATGAATCGGGAATTTCAGCCATGAAATGATTCACTTAGTTTACATTGGACTACCTACATACATCCTACGCTGTGTGTAAAATATGAACAAATAACAAGTCCTATGGGTCGCGTCTAAAACTAATTAACTGCTGGGAGGCTTGGAGTATATGCCCCGTTGCAGTTGAGGGTCGTAATGTTGTTTTTGGAGAATCGTGGGCCAGGAGATGTTAAGCAAAGGGGGAGCTATAACATTTAGTAATCAGTGGCCATTCAGATGATAGTGGGTATGTGAACACCACTCTTTCGTGCTGAGTACGGGTTCCATCTATTTATGCCATAAGAGATATTCAACATGGTTTTTGTGAGGTTACAATACAATCCCGCTACGCTGATTGAGGGTGAGAAGTACGTTCACCAGAAGTACAGTAGTTTACCTTCTATACCGTAGACGGCTGGGAAAATTCAAGCCTATCCACATCTGAGGCCTTTAGCCCTCACTTGAAAGAAGAGACCAACAACTCCCATTTCGGGCTTATCCATTCGGGAAGCAATTTCCAGAAGCGGGTTCTTTCACGAGCCCACTGGTGCCCACCATCTTCTTTCCCCCCTGTTTCGTACTTTACTACAGAAAGAATAATAAAGTACACGCCTTGCTTCGCTTTTACACAGGAAACCCCTTGGAATAAAATTGGAAGCAGTTTTCCTTCCACCTCTCTTTGGATTGTCAGTTAGACCTCAAAATGTCCAATGCCACGGATATTATTGATCAATGAAACCTTAGTAATCAGTGATGATAAGGTCAAGTACTTTCTAGGGATTAAAGTCGTATTTTGGATTGTTTAAAGAAGATTTCTAAGCAATTCAATTTGACATTCTAAGCTTGCTAGGACTAGATCACGAAGTGTGTTGAATATATCACAAGTAAGAATAAAAGTGCTCATGATGGGTAGGGTGAGGCTTTACAGCCAGCGGAAGATAAACCAACCGTGATTCCCACCAATCCATTCTGACTCCCCTCTCCCAGTTGATGTCTCTGAATTAATCTTCCTTCAGTCGTATTTAATCTCCTGCTTTTACCTCCGGAATTAATTGAATCATCTTTGGGACTTGGGGGATGAGAAGATCAGAACGATTTTCGATATTTTTCAAGGGGAAAGCATTTCTTGACGGTTGAGCGGGGGGGTGGAAATGACTGCAAATCTTCTTCCTCTCGTACCTTTAATATTCACCCCCTCGAGATCAAAAATTCCGGAGGGTGAGAAACGGAGTAATTGCCAGGCAGCTGATAGGTACCATTGAGAATACTGTTGATGAATAATGGGAAAGAGACCGTACCTACCACCATGATATTGCTGGGTCTGCGATTAAGCACTGATTATTTTCATTTTTTAAGAGATTTTCTGGTTAATGGAAGATCCTCAAAGAGGAAACCATACTCTACCATTCAAAACTTGGGGAAAACAAACATTTGTATTCACCACAGTCATACTGATCAACGAATCGTATACTGACTTTATTTATAAAACTATTTATAATACTGAACTAATCATCCAAAAAACCATCGGTCCTCAATGTTTAATAATTCTTTGTTGTAATCTGATGTTTTGTTATAACCAGAGAGGTTATGGTTATGATTACGATTTATAACTCCAACCATTAAGTAATTAAAACTACAATTGAGGTTCTGTTGGACAGTAAATTCTGCAAGAGCGCATAAAAATTCATCAACAATGGTTTACAAATTTCCCTGATACCGGAACATGTTGAGTCTTATTTCTGTGCGCGCCGATTCATCAGAGATCCTCTTAAACGGATTCAGCGTCCAAAACTTGGTCGAAAAGCTCGGTAGTTTATTTTCCTAATTCACAAATTTTCATCATTACCTGGAGGATTACAAGGAGTTCTACACAACCCTAATGGTGTCAAAGTGCAGTTTTTTAATGTTCTTTAGATTTTTAGGAGGATTTGATATGCTTTTTCCTGCCGGCTCGGTGAACGGGCATTTCAAGTTAATATTTTTGATAAATTTAGTAACAAAAGGGTATAAGATATTTCCTCGCACAAACTAATTATATATTTCAATTTCATGGGACCTGAGATTTACTTATATATTTTTAACAAAAGGTCGGTGTAATTAGAATGCGTTTTTCCCAGACGTCAGTAACGAACTCGAATACGCGACAAAAATATTTGGTTATCGAGAGCGGTTGTTGATATAAAGTCTAAACCTAGTTTATATTGTAAAACTATTCCTCAATTTGTTCAAACTGTTGGTGTTTAGCGGTGTTGGTCGGACTCGTATCCGAGTATGTACCTCATGGGCTAGAAACTCTTGACGGTTAATGAACATTGTTGTTTCATTCGCGCACCAACTATGCTCACTCGATGTAGTCACTAGTTAGCACGTTCATCACTCACATACACCGTCAACAGCTTCGTTACCGGTGAAATTTCCCTCGAGCAACTGATTGCATGAAAAGTGAGGGTGAGCCGTCTAAAGCGAGTTGTGAGCAAACTAATCAACTTGAAGCGGAGCTGACGGTATGACGATGGATTAAACTGCCTGTTGGGGGTATACGATACGGATAACTGAACAGATTGCCACTACACGGTTTACAAGTTTCAATTCCCTCTCAAGAATTAACTCGTCTTCCGACGCTTCACATGTGATTAGCAACTCCGCTTCCGTGTAGTTGGTCTCCAGATTCGGCACAGTCATCATTTGTGTCAATCTGAGAGTATTCATGAAAGTTTATTGCTCTAGCTCCATTCGCTTGGTTCCTACTATTATCAGGTGAGAGGGAATAAACCGTTTGGAAGTTTCGTATTTTAGTTTCGTTCTACTCAATGAGGTCTATGAATTGGTCGGGTCTATGCCGAGTTCAATTTCACTAACAATCTAGGCGTATGAAACAAACCAACATTCTCAACCACAGTGTCAACCAGTTCTAAATCGAGATGAACCAAGGTTCTCTGGTCTTTGATGATGGTAAATGATGCTTTCGTTATCATACCCACCGATCAATCTCATCCATCTGTAGCATTGATATGGCTAAAAAATCCTTTTGAAAACCACAATTTTTGAAAATAATTTTTAATGAATTTTATATATGAACCAAATAAAAGAATGTATGAACAAGGAGGTCGGCAAGGGCTCTCAGAAGCCCATCCGATTTCCCTTCTGTAAGCGTGGGCACAATAGACCCATTGGCTGGGAAGCAAATTAACGGAAGTTGGAGGACTTGCGCTACTGATGATATAAAAATGCTGCAAATTCTTTCACAGGGGTTCGTTATTCCTCGGACAGAAGCATGGAGACTCATTCCAATGGATTTAGCGCCCAAAATCTAGCAAGAATTCCCACGCTCAAAAAACTCACATTCGAAATAGGTAGGTAGATACCCATTTTGACCCATAACCTCTTTGGGTGGGCGCCAATCGTTCCAAAACCCGTCATTAGATTAAGCGTCCGTTAGTGGAAAATAATAAGCCATATGCCTAGATCGCCGAAAATCTTGAAAACCAATTTTACAAAATACGCATCTTGACTCCTACAAAAAAAAAAAAAAAAAAAAAAAAAAAAAAAAAAAAAAAAAAAAAAAAAAAAAAAAAACAGTTTGGGGCAAATTAGAGAGGTTAAATTTTAGCATGAAAACATAGTTTGATTATTCAAGGAAGAACCAACCAAAACCGAGTTTGCTTTGGCTCGAATAATATTGTCATTGTCCGTTTCGCATCTAAAATCCTGCCGAGGCAGCATTTACTTATCTCGCTTGTACACTCTTTCATTCGCGATGATTCATTCCATTTCGCCGCGTTGGGGGAGCGCTAATTATCAAAATGGAGGGCTAAGATAGAATATTACGTCATTAACGTGATGAATCGGGTTTTCTTATCGATAATGACTCTCAGGAGCCGCTACAACAGCCCTCAGCTCAGCCTTACGCCTTCCGAAAACGCTTGATGAAGGCTCTCATAAGAACGTGTATTTCGGGCGTGAGAAAAGGTTCGCCACGTTTTCCCTCCATCAATCTACATCAGTCAATAGGTCTAAGGAGGCCCGTGGAGAATGAACGGTTAAGAGGCCAGTCAAGTGGCAGGACTCATTCATTAGCCGAGACGTTTCATAATGAGGCGGCAGCTACTGCGGCACCAAAGCGCCCGAACGGATGTCTTCCATTCAACTGAAGTCTCGACTCTCCACGTTGATTACCTTGCGTCATCTTTGGTGCGAGTGACTTCATTAATCCCACCAAGACTCGTTTCAGGCACACAGCCGTTGATCTTGCATGGGGTAATGAGATTCAGATTGTACCTGAATTGCGTTTCCTCTCGCCGACCGGCAGTCAACGGTCATCATCTAAATGAGAAGAACTTCTTCAGGTTCATGAATCATTGTCCAATTTTAATTTAGATATACTTGACCGTTTTTAGCACTGACTAACGAAGTGGCTTCGGACAGCAGTAATTTGAAGGTTCCTAATTAAAAGTGGATTTTTCCCCTCGAGCAGTGTTGCCATTCACGTTAGCAACACTTTTCAACTATATGTAATAATAATGAACGGTCTGCGGATAGATTTAGTTGCAAATCAAATTTGCGGTCAGAGTGAAATAATGACAGCAATAAAACGAATTATGTTCTGCCTCGAGACGCCGGGTGGTGTACCAAAAGAGTTGAAAGTGGAATGGAAACATTAGCTAGCAGTTACTTCTCTACCGTCAACCGTCAGGAGAAGCCACGCGTTCCTTAAGATTTACTTCCTACAGCCTCAGGAAGCCCCTCGTTCTGCTCCAACTCCCCACCGGCCTAAATAATTACTAGGGCTTTCTTCTCAAGTCCTCCTCCTGAAGTACCGAAATGCTTACCTCAGCTCTTACAGCCAGGTACCTCTGTGGGGGAAACGACAAGGCCTAACCGTCGGGTAAACACCGCCACCCATCATTGTGACGGCACCTTATTTAGTTTGGGGGGGTAGCCTTTTCCTTCCCGCAAGACGGATAGATGCGTTATTTCATGGGAAACTTTCCCTTGCCTCTTCGTCGGATCCTTTATTATCTTTTTATGCAAAAGAGGGGCAAGGCTCGGCAAGAAGGAAGCCTCACAGTCAGCTTTCATTTAAAGAACAACGAGCTGAGGAACAAAGACTCCCATATTTACCCGTCCACGCTGGATGTTAGGAGCACCCACCATGTTTATCAGCTCGGTAGCCTATTCTGTGAGATGAGCACCATTAGCCAACTAAAAGGAAAGCTACTGGTAAAACTCTGCAACTTTTACACGCGGCTTCACAATTTTTGTCCACGGTTTTGGACAAATTTGGGAAACCACCGCCTGCCCTAATCCCCCCTGAACTGTATTCTTGCAGTATATGTGAATCATATCACGTTGTTATTGAAAGTAAAAAGTAATTGATTGCTTTGATCAACTTTTTGGCATAAAAATGCAAACTTTTTCTAAATTTTCCGAGTTGGGAAATGCTTCTACGTGTAAATTAGACCACTCGGTTTTGCTTGACTAATAGAAAAAAAAAAATCATGAATTATTTCTCGTGGATGTATGGTTTGTATTCAATTCAAATCCATCTTATTTGATCCACGTATGTAACGGGGCGGCAGATTTCAAGCGCCCCGTCAAGAAATTTCGGCGGCGGGGGACGGAACGACCCCTCTCCCCTCCAAACGCCTAACCCCAGCTGGGCGGAAGGCGTGCCCTCTTTGGATTGGGTAGGCGATGGGCGGCGCAAGACACCCAGGGAGGAGTAGAAGGGGAAGGCGACGTGACGAGCGGACTGAGAGAACTAACATCAAGCAGTCGTATCCGAACTCAAGAGAAGGAAAGTTGAAATCTCTGTTCGCGGAACGGAGTGAAGTGAACCGGGACATCGAAGTAAAGTGAACCGGGACATCGAAGTGAACCGGAACATCGAAGCGAAGTGAACCGGGACATCGAAGCGAAGTGAACCGGGACATCGAAGTGAACCGGGACATCGAAGTGAACCGGGACATCGAAGTGAACCGGAACATCGAAGCGAAGTGAACCGGAACATCGAAGTGAAGTGAAAGTGACCTGAAGGAACGATTGTATCGTGGTTCCTTCAGGGTGAGAACTCGGGAATTGGGAGATCAGCCAATTCCTATCCCGTAACAGTGGACCCTTATACGAACTGAAAATCCCCCGTCGAACCCGAGTGTTGATTCGTTCGCGCCCGATTCGACGGCCAATAGTCCAGGATTTCCACGCACCGCCAGTCGTCGGACCTCCGTCGGAAAGAGCTTCGCCTCCTCCGGCCTGGACGGCGTTCCCCTGACCGAAGCCGAGCAGCGAAGAGCACATCACCCTGTTGTCTCCATCCGAAGGCGTTGGTGCACGTAAGTGGCGAATTAACTCTGTCTCGTACCCTCGCAACGCGAAAGTCGACTCTTTAAATCTGGCCCAAGCCCTGACGTTTAGTCATTAGAAAGCTGATCAGAGAATTGTATGTTGTAACCGTAGTATTTAGTATTTCGTCTGTCGTAGGAAAAGCAAAGGGAGTTAGGGGAGGACATTAGTAAATCAACTGTATTTTTCCGTTATTCCAAATCAAACACTCCTGAGCCTTCAGCTACCTCGTAAATTCATTGGCCTTCAGCCCTTCACTTCCACCTACTCACTAATTAGATTAAGTCATAGTCAGTATCCTTCTCGGCCGAGACATTCCATGTTTCATATTTCTGACAATTGCGTTATTATAAACCAATATTGAACTCTTGCCTTTCACTCACGAAACCCCATTCCTCAGAGCTTAGTCAATTCAGGTGTACTTGGAGTCTATGACCGACCGTCTCCGACATTCCGAACGGTAAGTGAAAGTCTTTAGTCTCCCACTAATTTATTCGCCTAGGTCTATTTCTGGATCCCTAGCCCGTTAGGTGAAACGGCGGGTTACATCTTTTGGTGGCAAGCGGTGGGATATTTCAGAAATCTCGATTTCTGTCGTATCCACAACAAGTGATCTTGACCAGGCGAATATTGGTGAGAAAAAGCTCTGAAGGAATTGGGTCGCGTTTTATAATCTTGAAATTTAAATTGTGCTAGTTGTAGATTCCGAAATTTAAAATTGTAAGAAACAAACAAATCGGCCCGAGTGTGAGGAAGCGAGTGAGGAGTCAATTAACTTCAAATCCGTATCATTTTTCTTTCTTTCCATAAATCGAAATTTAAATACTGGCTCATTTATCTAGTAGCATCACTCTCGCTGTAGCCCCTGTTCCGAGACTGTCCCGGGGCTTGTTCCGAGGCCCTCTGTTCCGAGACTGTCCCGGGTCTGTTCCGGGACTGTTCCGAGGCTTGTTCCGAGGCCCTCTGTTCCGAGACTGTCCCGGGTCTGTTCCGGGACTGTTCCGAGGCTTGTTCCGAGGCCTCTGTTCCGGGACTGTTCCGACACTTGTCCCGAGGCCCCCTGTTCCGGGTCTGTTCCGGGTCTGTTCCGGGACTGTTCCGAGACTTGTCCCGAGGCCCTCTGTTCCGGGACTGTTCCGACACTTGTCCCGAGGCCCTCTGTTCCGGGACTGTTCCGACACTTGTCCCGAGGCCCTCTGTTCCGGGACTGTTCCGACACTTGTCCCGAGGCCCTCTGTTCCGGGACTGTTCCGACACTTGTCCCGAGGCCCTCTGTTCCGGGACTGTTCCGACGAGCCTTCAGCTCCAATTGACATCCCGATTCCAGACCCGTCATAGCTCTTACCAACTGGGAAGTCCTTTCTCGATTCGTGGGGAAATTATCGGTCCTTGGTGCGCAGAAAGTGATCTATCGGTTCTGTAATTCTTTTTATTTAGTTCTTTTGTTCAACAAGTGAGTTCGCGACCATGCAACGAAACAGCAGCCCATCAGTCGAGGGCGAAGCCATGATGAACGCCGTGACGGAAGCGATGAACAAACTGGGCGCCTTCTTCCGCGAGCCTGCGGCCTCCGGCATTCCGCGGTCGTTGTTCATGGAAGTCGACACATGGAACCCTGATGAGCCGGATGCTATCACGGCATCCGTGTTCTTCCAGGAAGTGGAGCAAGCAACCCAAGAGCTTGACGAACACAAGAGACTGCGATTCCTTCGCACCCGCCTAAAAGGTGGAGCCAAGCGATTCCTCCAGGATGGTCTTGGCGAAACCCCATACACGACCGTGAAGAAGGCCATACTGGCATGGTATGGCGAGGAAAGTCCCGAGAAGGCGACCATACGACTCTGGACAGCCCAGAGAGACCCCGACGAGTCCATCCGACGGTTCGCAGAACGACTTCTGGCCACGGCACGATCGGCTGTCCGAACTGAACCCAACCTGAACGATGCCCAACGTCGGGAATGGACAAGACGAAAGGCACTCAGCGCTTTTGTCCGCGGGCAACCGAAAGAACTCCATCTCTACTTGCAGGGTAACCCTCCGGACACCTTGGAGGATGCAGTGGAGCGGGCTGAGGGATGGGAGGACGTAATGAGAGCGAAGCAGGACTACGATGCTCGATGGGACATAACCGCTGTCAGCGGATCAAGACCTTCGGAGCCCAAGAAATGCTACTCTTGCGGAGAACCAGGGCATTTTGCAGCAAACTGCCTGCAAAAACCCAGAAGCCCGCTCCGTTACCCAAACAAACCGGCCACGTTCGGCGATCACCAGTTGATACCGGTGCCGACGAAGTTACCACCGACCGTCCCAGTGCTGCCCTGTATGTACTGTGGTGATATGTCCCACTTTCCAGTGAGTTGCCCCCACGGACTCTACGCGGCCTTGTTCTGCAATTTCTGTGGATCCCGTGACCATCTGGAGGCTGATTGCCTGAAGAAGAAGAAGACCCTGCCCATCTCGAATCCGCGAATGCACCAGGTCAGAAACATCAGTACGACCCAGGAAACCCAAGCCAATCTCGCGACAAATAAGGAGGACGAGCCAACCATTGAAGTCCACGGAGACGAGCTGGTGGCCTACCAGACCGCTGTGAATTGTGTCATGAGGCCCATGATACTGATCACCGCCGGCTTGGGGAAGGAAACCCGGCGAATGGTCGTGGATACTGGCGCTGCAGTGTCTGTCCTATCAAGACCTGTGCCTGGCATTGACATCCGCCCAACAACGTTGAAGCTATGGGGTGCCGACGGACAACCACTGCCCGTGCTGGGGATCCAGGAGGTACGTACCACCATCGGTCTGGTTACGATTACGCACGCATTCTATGTCTTCCGACGACCTGACTCCGGCTTGGATCTGATCGGACTGGACCTCCTGAGGAAATTACCCCTTGGCATACGCCCGGATATCGGCGTAGTGGAGATGAAGGAACCCACCACTGGGAAGATGATCTCCATCGGCGTGGTCGCCACTGACCCGGACCTCCTCAGGCACATCCGTCAACTGAAGGGCGACGGGATGGCGCGAAAAGCCCAGAAAACCGCTCAAGCCACGAAACCCGACACCGACAACAACTACCAGGGCGGGCCAACAGTCGCTTCAACATCTGCCAAAGCCTCTGAACCTAGCGTCGACAACAACCACCAAGGCCAAATGACCACCGAACCAACACCACCCAGAAAGCAGCCGGTGGTACACCCTCCGATGTCCGATGTAGCAGAGTTCCCAATTGAGATCCGGGACAATCCCCCTTCAACCTCTGAATTGAAGCACCAGGCGCATCAGCATCTGACCCATCTGGCAGGACCCGACTACCAATTGGTCAAAGACGGCCTGAGCCGTGTTCCTGTTGGCACCATCACATTAAGTTTGCCAAAGGAACTTCTGATGGCAGCCCAATCCTTGGACCCCTGGATCTCCACCCTGACTGCTGACCCAGAGAAGCATCGACTAAAGAAGGAGGAAGAAGTCTGGAGGAAGGAGGTCGATGTGGATGGCCAGCGGATCACGGTGCCACTGATCCCATCCACCATGCGGCGCTGGTTCCTGACCAATTGTCATCAACATCAGTGGGCCGGGCACCCTGGCATAGAAACAACCACTCGTGTCGCAAGGCGGTACGGGTACTGGAAGAAGATGGTACGTGACGTCCGAGAGTTCGTCCAGAAATGCCAGGAGTGCCAGGAGAGGAACACTCCCCCAAATTTGACACCACCAATCCAGAAACCCGATGTCAATTACGAGGTCCAGGATGTCCTGGGGAAGACCACGCGTTACCACCTCAGCAGGCTCAAGCCAGCGTTTGTCAACAGCGTGCCAGACGACGCCGTTACCCCCGACGTAGCGGAGGAATCGCGCCCACCCGAGAGCCCTGCCCCTCCACCTAGCGAAGATAGCGGAGGGACGTGGTTGTTGGACCCCCTGGAATGGCCGGAACCAGTACGGACCGAAGAAAATCCTGAACCTGGGGCCCAGGGCCCTGGAAGATCCTCCAGCCGAATCCCGATTCCGATTAGGACGGCGTCCAGTCCATACGGGCTAAGACCAAGGCGCAAAACGATCGACTACGCGCAGCTCCACGCGGGGAAGATGTCAACACCTAGAACGGGATGAAGCGATTGAAAAAAAAAAAAAAAAAAAAAAAAAAAAAAAAAAAAAAAAAAAAAAAAAAAAAAAAAAAAAAATTTTCAAGTTTTGTGGTATACTCGTAGTTTGTGGAATAGAATAGGGAATGTCTTACCTGTAGAATAAAATGCACAACACAAGTACTTACCTTGTTTGATTAATGACCGTGCCTCATGGGTCGGGACAGGACTGCCTTGCCACCCCCCCCCCTCTTTTCCTTTGTTTTTCCCTTGTAATGGTAGCTAAAATCTAGGATTGTTGTTCAGCGTCTGGCTCTGTGCAGAGAGGGAGGTTGTCTGCATGATAAATGAGCCATTGACTGACGTACAACGGGTGAGTCGGAGCGTGAGAGGAGACTAACAGAAGGGCCGGTTTGTATGTTTCAGGGTATAGTGGGAAAATAGGAGATCAGCGAACGACACCAGAAGACTATGGCGCTACCTCGGCCGCGGGTACCGTCGTCGGTGAGCAGCACGGACTTGGAGCCCGGAAGTACGGAGTGGCTGGCCGTCACCTCCACGGTCATCATGGGGCTGGGCAAGCTGGTCGCGTCCTGCGACAGGATGCCAACACAGAGGCGGATTCTGCTGCGCTGCCTAGACGAGCTTGGGGAAAGCTTGAACGTCGGCGACTCGGGGGTGGACATGAGATCAAGATCGAGTGGTGGGTCGGTGGAGGTCGAGTCCCTGCGTTGCCGAGTGATCATGATGGAACAGCGGCTGCAAGCCATGACCCACCTCAACGACTCATTCGGGTCGAGCACGCATCGCGCCACCCCTCGAGGATCGTCGACACCACGACCTGACAGCAACGTGGAAGGAATACCCCGCCCCTGCATTCACAGCGCCCGCCGCGGCCGAGCCGAGTATTGCCGACTCGTCGACGTCGTCCTCGGACTCCTCGTCATCTGAAGAAACCGCACGGGGATCAGACACCACCCCAGGGCAACCGCGTTCCGGCTCCTCCCGGGCCTCCACCCCTCGGCCGGTGAAGGTCGTCCTAGCTGATGGGGATGCTGGCGCTAGTTCACCCGTGGCCCCTGCCGACCCATCCAACATACCACCTTGGAACATCCGCGCCAGCGTACCTTCGACGAATGGGAGCGTCCTGTGCTGCATCTGCACGAAGCGACAACACCCGCCGACAACCTACCGCTGCGGTGGCTGCAAAGTGATGTGGAATCGGCTGGTGAGAAAGTGCCGGAACCTACGACCCACGGATCCCGCCTACCCGAAGCCCTGCTCCATCGCCGAACACGAGAAGGACCGTCCACCAACCTGTGCCGCTTGCAGACGCTGGCGGTACGAGCAAGCGTGGATAGCAGCCAAACGACCTGACGCAACGCCCATCGCACCAGTCACCCCCACCGGAAGGAAAATTGCCGAGGTAGACCTCGGCCTCCGAAGATCGGAGGGGTGTAACGGGGCGGCAGATTTCAAGCGCCCCGTCAAGAAATTTCGGCGGCGGGGGACGGAACGACCCCTCTCCCCTCCAAACGCCTAACCCCAGCTGGGCGGAAGGCGTGCCCTCTTTGGATTGGGTAGGCGATGGGCGGCGCAAGACACCCAGGGAGGAGTAGAAGGGGAAGGCGACGTGACGAGCGGACTGAGAGAACTAACATCAAGCAGTCGTATCCGAACTCAAGAGAAGGAAAGTTGAAATCTCTGTTCGCGGAACGGAGTGAAGTGAACCGGGACATCGAAGTAAAGTGAACCGGGACATCGAAGTGAACCGGAACATCGAAGCGAAGTGAACCGGGACATCGAAGCGAAGTGAACCGGGACATCGAAGTGAACCGGGACATCGAAGTGAACCGGGACATCGAAGTGAACCGGAACATCGAAGCGAAGTGAACCGGAACATCGAAGTGAAGTGAAAGTGACCTGAAGGAACGATTGTATCGTGGTTCCTTCAGGGTGAGAACTCGGGAATTGGGAGATCAGCCAATTCCTATCCCGTAACAGTGGACCCTTATACGAACTGAAAATCCCCCGTCGAACCCGAGTGTTGATTCGTTCGCGCCCGATTCGACGGCCAATAGTCCAGGATTTCCACGCACCGCCAGTCGTCGGACCTCCGTCGGAAAGAGCTTCGCCTCCTCCGGCCTGGACGGCGTTCCCCTGACCGAAGCCGAGCAGCGAAGAGCACATCACCCTGTTGTCTCCATCCGAAGGCGTTGGTGCACGTAAGTGGCGAATTAACTCTGTCTCGTACCCTCGCAACGCGAAAGTCGACTCTTTAAATCTGGCCCAAGCCCTGACGTTTAGTCATTAGAAAGCTGATCAGAGAATTGTACTGTTGTAACCGTAGTATTTAGTATTTCGTCTGTCGTAGGAAAAGCAAAGGGAGTTAGGGGAGGACATTAGTAAATCAACTGTATTTTTCCGTTATTCCAAATCAAACACTCCTGAGCCTTCAGCTACCTCGTAAATTCATTGGCCTTCAGCCCTTCACTTCCACCTACTCACTAATTAGATTAAGTCATAGTCAGTATCCTTCTCGGCCGAGACATTCCATGTTTCATATTTCTGACAATTGCGTTATTATAAACCAATATTGAACTCTTGCCTTTCACTCACGAAACCCCATTCCTCAGAGCTTAGTCAATTCAGGTGTACTTGGAGCCTATGACCGACCGTCTCCGACATTCCGAACGGTAAGTGAAAGTCTTTAGTCTCCCACTAATTTATTCGCCTAGGTCTATTTCTGGATCCCTAGCCCGTTAGGTGAAACGGCGGGTTACACGTATACAAAGCCAACAAATCAAGATTCTTACGAATTTTGCTCCAATCTATTTTATTCGTATTGATTCAACTCTCTCTGGCTCCATCCTAAAAACCAATGTAAACTTTTGTACGAGACATCTGGTTTCACCAGATTATTTGGGATGGATTTAAAATAGGAAAATCGAACTGTAATCAAGTTGGAAGGCTGTGAAGGGAAAGGACGGAGCCGAACGGTTAATTTCCTGCGACCTCTCCCTAGACTGTCAGCCCGACCCTTTTGCCCCTGAAGATGGGATTCGCCGGTCGGGGAATTTCTAGTCAATGTTGTTTGTCGGTTTCAATGAGATTGGTTCGATTACTGGGTTTTCCACATCGTCAAAGCAATTTCTGGATGCCAGATACTTACTGCATTGAGTCGATTTTTTCATTTCCAAGGTTTCGTGTCCAATATCATTTTATGCTGAACTCCCGATAAATCATTCGTGGGAAATGAAATTAGACACATTGAGAGAGAGAGCAGAGTTAAATTGAATATCAGATGAGGGAAAATCAAAAATCAGCGAAAAATGAAAAATCTCAAACCAAATGAACAGCTGTTCTTTTTTTTTTTTTCTCAACGTAAAAAAACGCTACAAATTCGTTCACAGGGGTTCGTTATTACTCGGACCAATCGATTTAACGTTCAAAACCTAGTGGGAAATTACCCACTCGCCTACGTTCCAGAAATCTCGAAAACACACATTCAAAATGGGTAGATAGATACTCATTTTGACCCATAACCTCTTTCGGTGGGCGCCCATTGTTCCGGAACCCGTCTATTTGGATTCAGCATCCACAATTTAGTCGAAAATAATACCCCACACTCCTAGGTCGCCGAAAACCTCGAAAATCCAGTTTTCGAAATGCACATTTTGACCCCCAATATTGGTCCGATCGAGCTGAAAGGTTCAAGGAAATTTTCTAATTTTGATCTAAACACCATGAAACGCCCAGAATTTTTTTTCGCCGCATCGGAGAGATTGACTTTTTGCACGAAAACATACTATTATTGACTATTCAAGAAATAACCACACAAAGAGTTGAAGGAAATATTGCTGCAAAGAAGATTCAAAATTAATCACTGGCCGTATACTCGTATTTCACCTGTGATTGCTCCACATGAGATACTATGAACTATAATATTGATGTTTAGTATATCGTTGTAGACTGTGATATTTGCGCTGCCTCAAGGCCTAATTCATTCTTGTTATTTTGTTTGGTAAGTGAAAGATTTAATTTTCTTGATGATATCACAAACAAGATTAAATTCCACTCAGATTTTGTTTCCTTACTCCAGCGATGGGGTGCTACATGTATTTGATAGCTCCATCAATTAATTTCAGAATCGTTCGGATTGTCATGATAGTAATCAACAACAGAACGGCTCATACTACCCATTGCCTCGCATAAATTGAGGTGTGTTCATGTCGGAGGTGCTCCATTATCCGTTATTACCCTCCATGTAATTCCTTCTACTACACACCAACGGAGAGTCTCGATAGAAGCTGGAGGCTGCTACTGTTTCGCTCGTCTAATTATTAATTAGAACGGGTTACATGCTAATAACCGCCTCTCTGTAAACACCCACCGGATCCTCATCATGGTCTACTGTTACCCTTCCTGTCTAGTCTCTCAAATAGGTCAATTTAGTTGTAAATCAGTACTCGTTCCTTATAAAACGCTGAAAGAGCGGAATGATTTCATGTCAAAACAGTGTAACACAAAACAGCACTTTGAAAGGATGAAAAGCCAACAACCTAATCAAAGACAATCGTTAGTTAGGGTGAAACATCAATGTCAGGAAAACACATTTCACTCAACATTCATTTTTCTTTTCAATGTTCAACTATACAGGTAAATGTTCAACTATACAGGTAAAAAAGGTAAATGTGGTGTTTTTATCAACTTAACAATTTTTTTTGTTCGAAATACTGTATAAAATTGTTCAAAAAATGGGATGTACCCAAGTGTCAAAAGTACAGATTTCGGTTTGAATACGCGTAGGTTCTTCCTATCAATGACCATGGTCACATTAGTACACTTGCGTGGAATACATAAGCTGTGGGGATTGATAAGTGGATACAAATCAACCGTCTATGTGGTGATGAGCCCGCTTTAGGTGAGAAAGATAAGTGTGTGGGTAAAACGAGAAAGATTATTCTCTACAGTGAAAAAAACTGTGTTTATGTTTCTGTTAAGAATTGTCTGGAAGCCGACCATGTTCATCACTGGGAAATTACGTATAGGCGCCTCGGGAAATTCCCCTAATTATCTTCTAAAGAGTCCGTTGAGTCCATGACACACGCCACTGTCGCTAAGCACTGGTTATTTCGAGTTATTCCCTTCCACGGAGATTACGAAAGACAAAAAGGTGGTTTCAAGTGAATAATTTAAAAACGTCCAGCCGTATTGAATTAGGAGTATAGTTCAAACTATGAAGAATGGGTGGATCCAATAATTCTTCGCTGAACACAACAAACTGCAACTTCTCGGGGGCTCGCGGATTAGAAAAAAACTTCAAAAACGTATCTTAAAATTAGTTCAGTAAGTCTTTCATTAACGGAAACTTATCAGTATGACGTGGATTTCGTTCTCCGAAATTTCTTGACTTTATACAAACAAGTGAAATAAGGAGCTTTACGGAAATAAGAGAACTCTCGCAATTCATATTTTCCTGTTCACCGGAGGCAATCTGCTTTGGAAGTTGATTAAGTCCTAAGAAAACAGCGCTTCACTAATGGATCCTCCTTCACACGGCTCTAGGGTAAATCTTGCTTATGAATAAGTCTTCTTGAATGGTACTCGAGAGGTAATTATTCCGACTTGGAAGGTCGGGGCTGCAAGACGGCCTAATAAGCACGCGGAGAGCCACTTGAATAGTATAATGAGCGGTCTCCCATCTTGCATAGAGTTGTTGAAGAAATAATGACGACATGTTATTGAAATGTAAACATAAGTAACAAGCGATTTTTCAGTTTTCCCAACTTTTCCGAAGACATAGTAAAAATAATTTACGTATGGTTTGTCTTTTGTACATGATTTCTAGCTTTCAACATTTGTTTCATCCGATCAACTCGTTCACAAGTCTTTACAAGAGTTGTAAATCAATTTTGAGAATCACTGTTCTTGTAAAACATAGTAGTGGGTAGGGATTTGCGTTAAAAAAGATTTTAAAAAGTTGAAACGCAGATTTTTTTAAAATAATAGCTAGAGACATTTGATTTTTTTCTCCTACATGTTGCTGCTACCGTTTTAAAAAGAGGTGATGAATTTCATGGCCATTTCCGGTCTCAAACACTAATTTGGAAAATGAAAATATTTTAGAATGGAAATATAAGGAAATGGATGGAGTTTCGAATGATACATTCAGTAATAATCCAGCAAAAATGTGGCCCATCTCCCCCGTGGTACTGCTTGGCATGTAGGCGGTGTTCCGATGTGTTCAAAATTTCAAGGCATTGACGTACTAAGTAAGCCTTTACAGGGAGAAATAGAAAGCGGTGTCGTTTTCAGATTAAATTTTCGATCAAAATTGGCCATGAGAACACTAATCTACCTTGTACAGTATCGCAGCATCAAGAATTTTCATGAAAATTGATTCTTGGACGTTTTAGCCTTGAGAGAAACCATTCTTTGGAAATTAAATGCCCTTTAGTTTCAATAGATTTGATTATACTTAAAAATTAAGGAAGCATTGGCAGTAGGGATGAAATGAGAGTACTGTCTATCACCAACTGGCGGATAAGAACAGATAACAGCTGATAACATACCACTTACAATGTCACCATCGCTACTATCATCAGTTTTGCCAACACAACAGTAGGATGAAGGGTTCATGTATTAGAATCCTTTTCATTGAACACAGAAACATGAATGTAAACATGATAATGTCATACTATGCAAATGGAATCATGAGGTGAAGAGTTGACTACAAAATACATTTCGTAATGTGTCTTCTGTCGTACTAGAATTATTCATCGCATCAATCAATGATATATATTCCAAGAAGGATTTCTACTAAAATTGTGTTGTAATTAACTGATATGAGTGTTGTATAGCTTCAACGTAACTTGGATGACTGTATAGTGCTCCCTTTTTTCTGCTTCTTTCTGGTCTTATAAAGCTTTTATACTGGTGTGCCCTTATAATTAATAATAAAGCAACCGTTGACCTCTTCCGACTTCGGACTCTAAATGAGAACCCACCTATTCTTACTGCGTAGAGAGAACATGCAAGTCATCATTGGATGTAAGCAATGATGCATGTATCTTGATGCTTCACTGGTTTCAAGTCATTCGATCTATACACATCCAAATGCGATGAGCCGATGATAGAAAGCTTCATGCGAGTTTAGGTCCTTCAATGTCGGAACTAATACGTCTGAACGGCAATCCTGTGAATATTCGCCTTTGAACGAGGTGGAATGGCAGCTTTGCCGATGGTTGGTACGTTACATGATAATCGATCCAAGCCCGCCTACTCTGAACGATCACGAAGCTTTGTGCTGTAATGAATAGTTAAATACCAGTTATGAATGCTTATTTGCTCGTAAATACTCCGCATGAATAATTCAGCGGATGTATCCACGTCAATAGAAACTGAACGCGGGTTTACCGAACAGGTCTTTGGTACGAGAGTCCTGGGAGTTACTAGTTATTGGTATCGTGGAAGATTATATGCCCGCTAAACTGCGATGAGGTTTCTGCAGGGTGATGAGGAGGTGGGTTTAAGGGAAGACGGGAAGGGAGGAGGGGGCACTGCAGACCGCTACATGCAACATTCAGTTCAGTAATTCTGGAGGAAAAGCACTAGGAGCGTGGCTGGAGGGATGTCTCGAGTAAGCTAACCTACTTGTTAATTCAGCTCCAACTCCTGCCAGATCCCTTTCTCAGTTGAATAATTCCACCGAGAACTGTCCCCTCGGCGGTTCAGAAAGATAGTTATCCTACTTGCACCGGCAGGCAGGAAATCTCTCTTTAAAAGTAGTCGAGCCCGAGAAATTTTTCAGTTACTCGCAGTCACACTCAAAATAACGTCATGAATACCCAACTCGAAACACGTAGGGGTGCGGTTACTGAGTTAAAATGAATTATTCCGTAGCAGCTGAACTCCCCTCTCCAATCGAGTTAAACATTGCATTATAGCAGAGAAAGGATTCTCACATCATTTCCCACGTGATTTATCTGGTAATGTCGATTGTTAAGGCTCCTCTCTCGTATAAGTCGTATAACAAGGAATACAGTCAATGCTTGAAAGGCATCCATTCAAAAATAGTCAGCCAAAAAACAAGTTGGTTACTAATAATTTTAATGCCCCTCGGGGCCGATTGAGCATTTTAACCAACAATCTGTTATATTCCAAACGACTTTTTTTTTGTACAAAATTGGCTCGGGGAAATAATTTTGTTGGTATTTTGTTTGTTTTAGGTTCCAACGAAATTTCGATGAAAATACTCCATTTCTCAGTTCCTAAAATTTGCCAGGACTGGCTTTTGTTTTATCTCGAACAAGTTATATATTAAAGCGTTTATGTTTACTTCGAACTATTTGGGCACGGAGGATGGTCAGAACGTGAACCAATCTGGTGTTTTTTGACAAAGTGCCCAGTTGATCGAGATTTCAGATGTTATACTACCCCATTTACTCTCAAACAAGCCAGTAAGAGGCGTAACATAATTGATGCATCTAATTGCAAGTCGCAACCTATATTGTATCATTGTATCTATCATAGGACTTTTTTAGGCATAGATTTTTTATCTCATAGATTCTGTTTTAATTATTGTAAAAATCTTATGGTTGTTGTAGTACCCACCCTCACCCCTAAAATTGAGCAACATTGAGGCCCCCAGAAAAAGTGTTCTTTGAGAACTAAAATGGAAGTTTGGAAAGAAGCCTTTTCTATCTTCTTTTGGAGGGCTGTTTCCCGGGAGAAAGATACTCAGCGTCGTTCTCAATAAAGGCTTACTTAGAACCGACGTTAAGGAGGCTTCGATCCTAGTTTGTGACGGACAGCAAACGATGTTCGGCCTCGTGTTTTCGTCAGAAACCACTCGAGCACAATGAACGGCCTGCTCAGAGTAAATTCCAAAACAAAAGGAGCTCCCCCGGAAAAAAGCAAACTCCACGAAGAAACAGGCTCGTAATCTTCCGTTAAAGGCCATGCAAAGTTCTTCCAATTTCCCGCAGCAGTGCCCTCTTCAACGATGAAGTTGGATAAAACTTCTATGCCCCTTGGGTCCTCTGGAGGTACGATAGAGGGTGAGGAAAACGAGAAACTGGGCTCGAGGAGGGGAGAGAAAGGTGGCAAAAGACAGATAGACCCTTCAGCAACTCGCGAGCAAAAAGTATTTTGCAATTTAAGTCCCAGGGCCATCATTAAATACTTAGAGAAAGATTTTAAGAAAAGATTCATTTACAAGGATTTAAAGTTTCAACTCTATTCATCCGATTCTCACTTCTAGTTTCAACATAATAATTACGAGTCGTCTTTTTTTCTCGTTCACCGCCGCTTTCCATTTGTTTGCTATCTACCTTCTTTCGTTCATCTTTTTTCATTCAGGAGTTGAGAAAAAGGCCTAAAGTTCAGAAAGGAGAAAATGGGTTCACAAAGCGAATGATTTCACAATGACTCTTTTCCTCTTTCAGGATTAAGGATTTCTTTCAGCGTCTTCCACGAACGAGACTCAACTTCAAATTAGCTTTTAATTCGTTCCCAAATCAAATTTTCGCTCGTTCGAAAAAGGATATTTCGTTTTGAGAGTCGGAAAGGTCCCCAGGTTGATTCGATTGTGACGAGAGAAATTACAAATATTTTCTGTTTATCTTTCCATTTTACAGGTCTAGCAGGAAAATGGGACATGCGTTCAGGGCAGAGCTATTTTGCCATATTTCGATTCACGTCTTTTATGCATTATTTTCTGTGTAGTGAGCCAATGTTGCAGCTATTAGGCTTCCTCTCGCTGTGGTCCAATGTTATAGAAAACTCCAGGAGTTATAGAAAAATTCAGAGGAACCAAGTTTGAATTAATATTCGTTCATTAGTGATAACTTTTCACAATGTACAATGAAACAGGGACAAAGTAATTTTGACTTTAACTTTAACATATTTCAAACATATTGTTCAAACTGCGTTAGGTGATTCAGAGCAAAAGGTGGTGCGAAGTGTGGATCATATTATCTCCGATGTTTTCAAGCCTGTGTTTAACCTTATTTATTTTCCTAGAACTTCACTATTTTATGTTTCAATACGCCTTAATAGTCCATAATGAAACTGTCCGTCCACGCTGTTTTTGTGTATGTGTATTGTAAAAAACGCTGCAAATTCTTTCACAGGGGTTGGTTATTTTTCGGACCAGGCGCATGGAGACTCATTTCAATCGATTCAGCGTCCATAACCTCTTCCTGAGGGCGCCAATCGTTCCGGGACCAAAATTTAGTGGAAAATAATAACCCACACGCCTGGATCGCCAAAAATCTCGAAAATCCATTTTTTGAAATACACATTTTGATCCACACCTTCGCCCAAATTTGGTCCGATCGGGCTGAAAAGTTTTAAGGACCAACTAAAACTGGGATCGGACCCTTGACCCAAATTTCGGATTTTTAGAAATTTTTTTACTACCAAACTCGTCGTAGACGGACATTTGACTTCGAAACGCCCAGAAAAAAATTTTGGGCCGAATCAGAGAGACATAATTTTTGCCCAAAAACATAGGTTGATTACTCTAGGAGTAACCAACCAAAATGAATTTTCGAGATTTCCGGTGTGGGGTATCGTTTTTCACTCAATTTTGGTCACGGAATCGATTGGAATGCCTCTATGCTCCCGGTCCGAGGAATAACCACCCCCTGTGATTTTGCCCGTCAACGCAGCAATCTCTATTGAAAGTGAACCTCTGCAGCTAGTCTACTATTAACACCGTGCCCCAAAATTTCAAACAACGAACAAACCGAGGAGTGCTTTCTATTCGTTATAAACTCTGCTCCCATTTCTATGGTCAATTTACTCAACCTTTAAATAGGTAAGGCAGAAAGAGAATGGTATCTATGAATTATTCTCATTGTCCTTCCCCCCAGCATCCAGGTATCGATTGGCAATGATGCCACAAAGCATCTCGCACCTCACCGCCGATAAAATAGTGACAGCCTTGCGCTCGATACCCGCCTAGAAGCGTAACTAGGAAGCGATTTTTTGTGAATAGGTGGTTATTGACAGCGTTCCATCGGTGATTAATGAGTCGAGAGGAGGCGAGGTCTTCGTGATATCGCTACCTGCCAACACAAAACGCCAGTCAGTAAATCAACTATACAAAAACACCAAATGCTACCACCCACAGGTGCGTCTGCTGTTTTTCTTCTTTCCCAATACTCGGGCTCTTCTGGCCGGTGAAATTCACAGAAACGGGAATCACCTCACAATACGTTTAAATTGATTGGCTTCTTGATGAAGCTTTGGGTAGGCATATGTACATCTTGATAAACAGTGATTGAGTTGTCACAAATATATCATCCTCGAAGCTCAGTTATTCCAGAGAAAGGGACTATGATAACCTAAAATGACTGTATCTCGCACTTTCATAAATTGAAAAATGGATGAGTAAATATTGGTTCGGTTTAAGGCCTTTCATACGGTATGGTAACTGAGAAAACGTATATTATACAACCAAGGCCAAAAAGTCATTTTGGATACAACATTCCCATAAGGGCCCGATCCTTACTGGGTCGAAAAACATGAAACCGCGCCATTTAGAACCCCCACAGTAAGTGGCATCAGAGCCTAAATTTTATGATTTCATCCTTGTTTTCTGTATAGGTACAAAACTTATTATTATTGTTGTTTTTTATTTTCAGTTTCAACAAAATTACCGCTATTATTGTCAAGAAAATCCACTTGAAACTCCGATAACATTCTTAAACGATCACCCAAGAGGATGCTAAGCCTGAATTTGGATTATGTTTTTAATGCTATTTCATTTATTAAATTATTCGTGATACAAAAATGGCTCATCATGTACATTCTACATGTAGAAATTGAAAAATTAAAATATCGGCCAATCCGTTCAGGTATCCGCCAGTTAAACGAGATAAAAGCCATAGGACGCCCCTTTTATTTTAGTTCAAATTTGTATAACCAAATATTTATTATATTTTCATGATGAATAATAACTCTATTCTGTTTCAGGTAAGTCCCTGAGATTCAGCCTATTTAGGAAAGAATTAAATCGTAAGTACCTATTTGTTCTACACCTTGGGTCTAGCTGCGATACTCGTATAGTGTTTAGGTTTATACATATTATCCATTATCCGTCAGTGTGGTGAAATTAATTCAACTATGGAACTACTTATCTCGGCTAGTTTCACTAAGTTGTTTGTTATACACTGCTGATGATTACGTTTTCACTCAGTTGAGGGGTTCACAATCCTTGAAAGAGGAATAGATAAAGTGCTCGTAAGTGTAATAAGTGGAATCCAGTAAACCACAACCCTCTCAACATAGTATATCGTTGGTGCTAAAAATCGTCCTCCGAAACATTTTAGTCAAGCAAGAGGCCTCCCAGCCACTTCCCCATCCATACCCCCTTTTCCAACAAACGACGTCGCAATGGTCTACTGTAACGTGATAATTCCAGCGGTAAATTCGAATCAATTAAGTCTCATGAAGAGGGTAAAATCAAACCGTAATTTACTCAGTAAACGTTGGATCAATGCTGGCAAAACACGAGGGATTTACTTCCCAAGAGGTGATTTCCAACCGAGCGCACTTTCATCGTTTAGCCTCCTCTTTCCACGGTAATTAGGTCTAATGAATGAACTGCCTATGGGACGTGGATGGCGGAACGATTTGTTCCGTCAACACTTTTTCTCTTGAAATTGAATCTACGGCGAACATAGTTTTTCTGCAAAATGTTCACGCCTTAGGTTAACTCAGGTTGAATAAATCAGCTTGGATTTTCCTAACTCAAAATTTTAGGGAAAGTAATCGGTAACGACAACTTTATTTGGTGGATTCACTTAAAATTAATCCGAAATTTGATTGCACATGGAGGAATGACAAATGGATTTCCCTATCAAATGCCCTCCATGCCCTTACCTTCACCTGGAAATCAGTCGAATTTTGAATTTGTGGTGTTACCGAATATCTCACACAACAACTGTTGTTCCTTTTTATTCGACTCGGAGCACCGATCAGATGACAAGGGCAATTTTCAATCGAAGAAAAAACAATTTAAATATTTAGGTACATCATGTTGACATAAAACAGCCGTTACCATTATATATAATTATATAATAATTACATGTACATTATGTATGTACAGCTGGTTGATATGGCAGAATGAAGGTACTTCATGTAATGTATGTACAGTTATCAAAAATTAAACGGCTATTTTAGAAAATTCAAATTTTACATCATACTCCATGAGTCTTCCGGGATGGCAGTTGGGTTCAATTTTTGTGTAACTTCATGAAATGGCTTACGAGTCTAGGATATAACGTCATCCTAACCTCACATTATTAAGGTGGGACGGAATCGTTATTTTCTTTGAATTGCTCCGGTCTAACGTAGTTCACCCGTATTTCTGGAAGGAGCTTTCGCATAATTGATTCCTCTGAATTATATAAGAGTCTAAGCTGAGCGAACAAAATAGAATCAAGCTCCGTACGCATTCTAGATGCAACTTCGATTGCACAATGGTCGCTCCGAGGTTTCCAGATTGTAGAAACTCGATAAGAACGAAAGCCATGAAATGTTGAGAGGAGTTGGGAAATTGCTCTGACTCGGCTACGAGCTCAACCAACCTCCTTTCCCAAGCTTCGCCAGTCGTCTCTCCAAAGTGGCTCGTCTAATCGAACGGAGTGGGTAAAGGCCGAAGTGAGACAATGGAGTAATAATTACGTTATGAGAGGAAGTGCGTTAGGAGTCGTCAAAGGCCTGGAGTGTTGCTGCGGTTGTGCCCCTCCCATTCTGGAACTTGTTTGGGACTGAGCTTCCGATGTACATATTTTAGGAGCCAACTGACAGCGTTATCGCTTTTGGATTGTTCACGCTCAGCTGAAATGAAACTCTGTTTATTCTACGTCCTATAGTATAAAAACTTCCTTTCGCGTTTTCCATTGCAAAACCTCAACTTCTGTATTTTATCTCGTCAGCTCCGGGCTTTGTGGAACAAGTTCATTTCACTCGAATCTCTTCTCTATTCTGAGATAGCAACAGTTACTGAGGCAGGCTAAGAGGAAATTTTCAGGCCTGACATTCACAGTAGGAGTTTTCGGTGAATAAAGCCGTTGGAAGTTGACGGGCCAAGTGTTCCAATACTCGACTGGAATCCTCACGAGCTCCGCTTCGAAAATGGTCTACTCATGAACTTTTTTAAATTCTGACAATTCCACCTCGAGCCAAAAAAAATCTTTTCCGATTTATAAAAATTGTATATAAAAATGTGTATAATACCTACGCCTGTACTGAACGAGTCGGTTGCTGTGCCAACAACGGCTCTCAAAAGGGATACTGTGCCTAAGTAGCCTTATATCCTTCAAAAAAAAACTAATGGAAGACGCTGGCATTGGTGGAGTGCTAAGGTGGAGGGTCTGTGGTGTAGGCCATTTGACGAAGTATGTTTAGTAAATTTAGACCCTCTAAACAACATCATTGATGTCGCAATCCTCCTTTACGCGGATGATATGATCATCAGGATTAGCGTAGGCGCTTCTGCAACATTCATTGAGTGATGTACTTTTGGTAAGGTGTGGATCCCCTTTTTGAGGTTATCTTTATACATCAGGACGCTGTGCCACCTCTAGAATGCCTGGTGAGCCGACAAAACGTTGTAGGTTTCCTGAATTTCAAGTTTTTTGCTGAGCCCTGCTCTCATAGTCGTAATAAAATTGTGATATCCCGGATACTACTCCCTTGCATTAGTTAGTTTAACGTCCATGCTCATGGATTTCAAGTGCTGCGTTCCTGGAGCCAGTAATTTGTACTCCATCCACGTAAGGGGATTATACGTACCTAATCACTACTGCCTGCTATACGTCGGCCGTCTTGGTAGTTTACAAATTGAAGTACAAACAGCCATCCCAATAACTATCGATCATCATTTCAGATTAAGTCGAATGACGAAACGATGAAATCCTACTTCGTTCTCAACTTGCTTCAAAAATGTAAACAGAATAAAACTCGGCTCAGTTGAAGTTGAAGTTATACTCCCGGGTCCCTTGTAAATCGACTTGAAACCTCGCAAAAAGTGGGAAAATGTTTCATTTAATTCTCCAGCTTCGGTCGTAGTGTCGGAGCCGAGAGAGAAAAATAGGATTACTTAAATGCGGTATGAAGACGAAACTGGGTCATCCCCAGACCGAGTCGTAAACAGTTTTACCAGTTTTAGTCATCCTTTTTTCCCTCTCTGGAAAATGTTATCAGATTAGCTGTAACTCAATACCTTCCATCGACCGAACTCCCTCTTGGGTCGGGAGAAAACTATTTCAACCGTCACGATTTCGACTGAGCCATCTCGAATGGTGAAATATTGGGTGAACTTTTCAATTATGTCCGTCTCCGATCGTGTTTAGAGGTTTAAAAAACTCTTTTTTGGACCTTTGGTCTGAAATTTAATTATTGGATCCTAGGCATCCGTTATGGAAATTTGAGTCCTAAGCACGATCCTTTATCCAACAGGAGTATAAATAGTACGGAACGAACATCTGTTGTGTTGAAGTAAATTGGGCATCAGTAAACTCCCTCAATTAACAGTTTTTTGCTTGATGCATTTCAATCTTCATAGTTGCAATTATTGGAAATCCTCAAAAATCGTATTTTAGGCCTATTGAACTTTTCATCTGTCAGATATTTCCCTAGAGGTGATAATTTTCTTGGCGATTCGCACAAAAAAGATATCGGCCGTCAGAACTCACCAATCCACCACTCAAATTAAGGTGAAAAAAAAGGAAAAAAAAAGTTCTCGTTACCGAACTGGTGAAGGGAGAATAAACGTCGAGAGGCCATTAGCGGTTTCCTGTCTTGAATACCTTACCGAGAGAAGAAAGATCCCTCTAATGAAAAATAAACACCGAGAGGTCGTCGGGAACCGTGAAGCGAGAAGTGGAAGAGCATTGAAGAAAATCAGACAAGAAAAACGGCTGAGACAACGAAGAGGGAGGAGGAAAGAGGCGTGGATGCGATTGAGGAGAATTGTCTCAAGTAGGGCACGAATGGGAATACCTCTTAATCCTTCAACCTTTCCTTTATTTACAGGTTTATTCATTCCAAGTCAATAATGCCAAACACCGTGATTCATTAAACATTTCGTGTCTTCTTGATTAACTGACGCGGTGGTAGAAGACGAATGTGCTATGAGAAAGGGAAAACGCGAGGAGGAAAAATCGGCTCCCTAAAAAAACCTATGAAGTAGGTACTTACATACCAACTGATATTTGTCACCCCGCCGACCTAAAGGGTAGGAAAGAAGCTGAAGGGAAACTCAAACAATATCAATGAGTTTCCATCATTCATGTCTTGTCTGCTGGGTGCATTTTAGTGGGTTTGTTTTGTGAGTAAGTAGAAATAAAATTACGTACATTTTATTTGAGAAATGGTATATTCCGGCCGCGATACCTTTTCGTATTTAAAAATGCGGACAAAATATTCTTATGTAATAAGACGATAATTGATTAGCGAATTGGTAAATACTTTCGTGAATGAATGACTGAAGAGACAGAATTAAAATAGGTTGCTCGAAGACGCTTCAAAGAGAAGCTGAGTGATGGGAGGGTGAGTGAACGAATAAGTAAGTCAATGAACTGGAAGTGTTCATTAGTCACAAAAGAGAGTTTGCGTAGATTGTTTGCAAACGAGGTAAAAGGTCGATGAGAGAGCAATGAAACGGGCTAAAAGTGGACTGAAGAGTCGTTAAGAGGATCGGAAATGGCGGAAATATACAGGATAGATTGTAGATACATAACAGATTAGAGGTATGAAGAGTCGTTAAGTGGAGAGATGAGTAAGTAAACAAGTGGAGTGGAGAGTAAACGAGTCGATTGAAGAGTAGATTAGAGGATTTGAAAATAGCTCGTAGTTACATCGATGGAAAGTACACCCATTACACATGAATAGATTGGTGAATCGGCGATGCTGGTTAAATAAACGAAAAAAACAGAGAGGAATCAGTGGCGAACGAAATTCATTTAAAAAAGTAAAAAATTATTACTTCACGTTGGAGGAACTTGTTGTTCACTATTAAAACTTCCACGGCAGGCGTTTTCGGTAAATCTCGAAATCCCACGGTTCAGATTAACAATGAATTCTCCGTTCAGATCAAAATAGACATTTTTATTTAAGGGAACATTTCTGGGAAAATTTGAAGTCACTGAAGATAATCTCGTTTTATATGGACAGATTACGAGAAGCTCGTCATCTGTGTTAAGCTCCTCATCGAAATGCGCTGATGGAGATGGTTCTATTGCTGTCTCTTAGCGTCTTAGAATAACAATTTGTTACTCACAAGATGAGTTGAAACCTATTGTGAACTTTCTCATAAGTATATGAACAGAACTACCGAATAGGCCATCCTCCTCAAAGTAAACGAAATGGAGATAAGATTCAGGGCCAAGCAACTATAATATTCTGTAAAGGAAAAATCTTTCAAGGGCCGTAAAGGGAAAAAGGTCTCCCGCTTGTATCCCCCAGAGGCCTGAGATGGCGAAACAAGATAATAGCTTCTACCAGTTGTTACAGAGTTTGCTCTTAGTTCCCCAAACTCAAACAAGCTCTTTTATTTAGTGGGGAAATCCTTTACGGAATTGATCATACTAGGCCAACGAGTTGAAGTTGGCGTCTCTTTTATCCGAGAGCCCAAATGCATATTCTCGGGCCGAGCGGCTGCCACCGCGAACGTCGAGTTTTCAAAGTTATTGACACATTGATATGGATGGCTTTCGAAAGAGGGAAACTTTCACGGATCATGATGGATCGAGTTCACATGTGAGATTCGACCGCGGGGCAACTCGTTTATTGCTCCGCACGTCATTCGATGGGATAGCATTGGGATGGTGCAAAACTAGAAATCTCACGATCTTTTATCTAATAAAGATCTTCTAGGTTATCAGTGTTGGCGGTGAAAGATCTTTTTGGGTATTCTAGATTGCGGTAAAGATATCGAGAGCGAGCGCATCGATGGAAGCTGAAGCCACAAAATCGACTGATGAATTGGAGTAAGATTAATGTCTACCGGCACTTCATGCTCAGACCCAGCAGTAGGTGAAAACAAATTTTGATCCATTCAGCGTAAATGGTTTTATGATGAACACACAACTTCGTCTAGGTTCTCGAGAAAATCTGTGATGACCCTGTCCCACGATTGAAGGCTATACGACGATGGCATATGATTGCAAAACAACGTTATTCTTCCTGCTGTTCTGCGTCATTGGTGGCCTATACGTAGATTTCTCCATCCATTTTAGTTTATTATTCCTTGAATGAACAAAAAAAAATCAATAAATAACAAAAAAAAAAGTTTCACTCAACTTTTTTGGAATTTGAAATTTTTTATTCGAAATTGGTCATTTTTATGATATATTTTTTTTTTTAATTCCACAATCTCGTGACGATTTTGTGAATATACAATCTTCGGGAACGAGGCGAACAGGTCCACGACGAGGACCTCTGAATGTAATTAGGTAAAAGGATAATATTCCATTATGAATAATGAACCTACGTAGAACGCTTCTCGAGGAATCAAACGAGAGCCTCGCAATAAGAGTTGGGTTTCCGTTGCCGAATGTGTTAATTTCCTATTGTGCGGAGTATGGATGGAGAAACACATTTACGGAACCCCATCACACCTTCGTGTAAGGGAGATAAAATATTGAGGGATAGAAAATAAATTCCGGAATATCCGGGCGCTACAAAGGCCCTAAGCTCCAGGCGGTATTAAAGTCACGGGATTTGCGTCCTCATACGTTTCAGAGCCACCACTGCGTAAATTTCGTGAGCAAGAGGTGGAAAGGGAATGAAGAAAAAGCTTCATAAATATAGAAGGACGGGGTCAGTCCAAGGGATTAAGATACGTTGATAACGAGGGGCGTGAAAAGGGAGTGAAAGTCGGTAGAGGTGGTCATGAAGGGAAGGGTCGTGAGGAGGGCGGTCAACCGTTGGCTTCCCGGAGGCCTGAAACAATGGGACAGTCACCCCTTAAGCCGATAAAGCGTCCTGCTGGCTCCTAATGCTCGCTTCCTCCGTTCCAACATTTCGAACTCGGCTCGGCACAACGGCTAATTTGGATTATCTCAATGGACAAAAGGTGTTTTCCCGAGCACTGGCTGTGGTGGAGGAGATTGAAACAATGCCTGAAGTATTCTTGTCAGTAATGGCAATCTCATTCCAAGTATATTTCTCTGCTTCGTGGGAAATCAATCTGGTGAAATGGGCCATTTGCGTGACTGCAGTCTCTACGTGTTGTCAAGTTATTCGAATCTTTTACTTATGTTTGCAAATTGGCCACGTTAGACGTGTGCAGGAAAATGTATTCAAAACTTCGATTTGATCCAGCAGTGTCTTATCTACAGTTGATCAGGTACCGTAGTCGCCGCAAAATGTACTTCCGGAACAGGGAAGAGGCAATTTAATTTTGCTTAGGTAGCGGTCAATCCTCTCCGACTTCCAGAGGCTTGTTGAGGGTGGAAACTTGGACGCCCCTAGGCGCTGTTTGGAGGAAGAACCTAACGACTTTCGACCTCTTGTCGTGAAGCAGTTTACCCCCTCCCCCTATCACCTGGCCTGGCTGGCGCTCTCACATCGTGTTCCGCCCTCACGACTCGACGAGGGATCATGAAGAACAGGTCCGGACGACCTCACACGTGTGCTCACCTCAGACGTGGACTGAATGGTGTATGAGAGGTTTTCTTCTCCCCGTAGATGGCGAACACTACATCACGGGGTATTTATCTGTCACTGTCAGCAGCCCAAGAAGGATAGCAAAGGAGGGTCAGCCACCTTCTCTTTTCTTATAAATCCTCTTTCCCTCCCTCAGTTAGTGGGGGAGGAGATCTCAGTCGTGCAGTCCCTTGAATAACAGGTTTTCCTTAGGGTGAGTGAGTTCCCTTATTCATCTTTGCCTATCAACATTCGAATCAGGATTCATGGGCGTTTCGAAACCCGATAACTTTCCTGCAGGTTAGGTTTTCCTGCTTCAGTCCTTCAATTCACGCTGTTCTCTAAGTGGACGGCTCTTAAGTGTGCGAATGGTTAACTTATGAGGTTATGAGATCGAAATTTCTTAGCTGAACCTTAAAAAAGGTACTTGGTCATCCTCTGAACACATTTTGCCAACATTCAATGTTTACGTACTCTATTGATTCCGTGTAGCAGTGGGAATAACTTTCACTTACGAAATGAAAAACTTGCTTCAAAATCGAATGTTCACTTACATCTGTCAGTATATACTCATTACCAAGGTATTAATCTCCACATTGTGATCTCATTCCGAACAATTTTTGAGGAAGTACACGAGTTTAACTCGAGATACAGGCATAATTCCTTATAATGTCGAACGAATTTTGGATAAATGTTTAATAAAAATACAGATTCCCCCTAAGGTCAATCTGTTCCATCACAATTTTGGTCCGACGTGTTTTTCGAAAAATGAGTTTTGGACGTTGAATCCATTGAGACGAGTCCCGGAACGGTTGGCGCCCACCGGAAGAGGTTATGGGTCAAAATGCGTTCCTACCCACCTATTTTGAAACGACTTTTTCAAAATTTTTGGGTACCTAGGCGTTTGAAGTATGATTTTTTACTACATTTTCGACGATTTTTTTGTCTCCATACTCCTAGTCCGAGGAATAACCAACCCCTGTGAATGAATTGCAGCGTATTTCCTTGGAATTTTCAGTTAGTTTTCTGCAATTGAGATGAATGCCCTTTTGATGCTACCCCTTCATTCTCCCTGCCTATGGTAACCCATGTAGGGTGATAACTAGGAAAACCAATTTTTAAATCCGTTGAGTCTTACAGAAGTCCATAATATACTACAGGCAGAATGACAAACTCAATTCAAACAAATTCTATTGTTAAAAAACATTCCATTTTTTTCAATAAAAAAATTAAATAAAATATAATAAATTTAATAAAAATATATGTATAATTTTGCAATAGTAGTTCTGTCGCCTACCAGTCCTATCCATCACTTAAAGTAATACCCTCTCAGATTCATGTTCTTTGGCGTAATACGAGTAGTACATCTGCTATCCGCCGTCGCGCTGATGCGATCGATGAACGAATCTTGCTTTCAATTATTCCACAGTTGATTCCCCGTCATTTGTAAATTCCTCTCTTTGCGCAGTAATTTCTGAAGACGCCTGCCACGACGATTAGAAAGTACGTGAGGGCATCGCCATGTAATTAACGGAGCCTGCTATGAGCCAATGAATCACGATCTTTCCGACGCTGTCAACTTGTTCTTCGCTCGGATGAATTTAATCAGACGGATTAATTGGATCTACCAACTTGGGGGCGTTCCAAGAAATAGAGTATTCCCGTTCTAAAGTTTATGTTTTACCCGGGTATCAGCCAAAATTAGATGAAAACTATCAAGGTCGTTCAAGAACGCTGTCGTTTCAACATTTAGCTACACTATCGTATGGTAATAATACGCAATAATGTTTTCGCACAATGATTATAGGATGTGTCAAAAGCATAGAATAATTCCAAATTTCGAAGAGTAATTCATTGGTAGAGAAATAGTTCCACGTTAGCTGCTGTTAGTTGACTCTAGGTATATAATTCGCACGAGTAAAGTGCTCTCGGGTGATTTGATCGGTGTGTTTAGCAATGGGAACCTCGACAGTCCCCGTCAAATTATCGCGTCCGCGGCGCCTGTATCGCAAATTCTGGGCGTCGTTAGCTATGACAATATTGCCTGTGATTAGCCGTCCTTGAAGGAGGATTTGTTAGGCTAATATGGTCGCCCTGGACGCACTGCCGCGAGCACGTACTCGCATGTTATTGTCAGATTGGATTATACCGCGTTGTACTGTACCGGTTCCCAACCCGTCACTGTCTTGACGGGTTTTGCAATTTCAACCGCCACGTAAATCCAACGTGAGCGTACTTTTGGGGGTCGTTATTTATCTACTTGTTCTTGATGGTCGAGTAATTTCATGTTGATGCATTCCAAGTCGTAATGTGCAACTCGGCTTAGTGTTGACCGTATGAAGTTCCTCACCACTGGCTCGATATCGCGCCTACTCTTGGCGGTATTAAAGTAAGCGAGAAGTTCCTTTGAGGCAAAGGCACGACAAGTACAATGCGCGCGAATAGAGGCGGATGGAGGAAGGGCTATAAACCAACAGATTTATCCCAGCTCGGGTAGAAACGACGGCTTGCGAGATAGGGACGTTTTGTTTCAACTCTTGGTGGCTGGGGGCGTTGGCATTCTGTAGGTAGTTTTAAAACTCGACCTCCCTTTTTCACGTTGAATGTATTTTAGAAACGAGGAAATTCAAAGCTCAGGGCGTCGAGGCAGCATTACTCGGTATTAGTGGTGGAATATATGGGACACGGGGAGCCTTCGTGTTCCCCTGATGGTGAAGTTCCATTCTTCCAAGCGGTAGAATTTATTTTCACTTCCAGAGCCTTTTGAATCGTATAGGCGCGACTGTGGTATTAAACTTCATCCAGGTCGCTAATCTCGAGGACCTCAAAACTCCCTTTAAAAATGAATTGTAAGGTTATGTCAAATGATGAAAAAACATTATTGTAACATTGGCGACAACAGAACTTTTTCCGAAGTAAGGTCGTCTTTATAGCCGGAAATATTCTTTGAGTTATTCTGAAGCCTCGATAATTTGGGAAAATGGAATTCGTGCCAGAAATATTGTTATTAATTGGTTTTCAATTCATTTATTGTTTTGGTTGGTTACTCCTTTAATACTCGCATTTGGAACTAGAATCGATTGGAATGGGTCCGGGACTCGCCACACCCACTTTTTTCCCCCATTTTCGCTATGTTAATGAAATTAGTCCCCATGCGCCTGATCCAAAGAATATCCGACCCCTGTGAGAGAATTTGAAGCGTTTTACCTTTGTTTTTACTTACGTCGTAGATGTAAAAATGTTAACGAAGGTGAAGTCAAAGCCGTTGACCTGAAAAAATTGCAGTTCAGCCGTAGTTTCGTTTCGATCTTATACATAATCAAAATCACCTTTGATCCTACGCGTGTATGCGTTTTTTGCGTGTAATATTAGCGTATCCATATTCGATCGAAACCCGATTACAATGTCCGGATCGTAAAACCGGTCTTGACTCGTTAAACGAGGGGAGGTAAAATAAAAGAGAACCCCTAGAGAAAGTAGTGAGGGCGCTGAGCCACGTGGGAAGGTTATAATTGAACAGGTGCGCGAGTCTCACCATCATCCTCCGCCAATTTCCACGGTTGTTTACTGCACGGCCTCCGCTCAGCCAAGCTCCCATCTCAAGCCTAATTGTTTTTGTCGTTTCCCATAAGCATCGTCGCTATAACAAGCAACCTCGAGTAGTTACTCACGGCCTGGGAAAATGGAAAGGGGGAAAAATGTGCTCGCTTCAGTAGGCATACTCGTATTTTTGCTCGGCCAAATTGCTCGATCTCGGGACGGGTTGTCTGTATTGATCGGACCCTACAATTCGCTTTCATCCCCCATTAGGACTCGTGCATTGTGCCATGCTTGTCCTCGCTGAGATACTGGTCCAGTGATACAGGCCCAGGTGAATCACTTCCGATCCATTAGGTTCATGTAATGGATCTATCGCAGAGATTGTCAACGTTGTTTGTAGTGGACTCGGGTAGGGAAAAAAGCCATTACAACTATTTTAAAGCATTACCGATCAGATTAATTTGTATGATTTACACTCCATCCCCTTCAACGGGAAATCAACGTGTCTGAAGAACTGCACTCGTTAACGTGCTTTTTACCGGATCGCTTTTCACTGCTTGTAGCAACAGCTCCAAAAAATATTGTTGGTACCAATAATTATAAATTTGGTGTTAAAGTGAAGGACCAAACTCCCACATCCCACTGCCTCATTTAAAGGCAAGGGTGAGCGGTTTTAAGCAGTTTTTAAGCAGCGTAAATTCTTAGTCAGGAACATGTAGAATACTGACAGAAACCTCTTTTTATGGTACCTAGCTAACCTAATTGAATTGTGAATACTCACCTACAACGCGAAGGGTCGCGAGAAAAGTTGACATTCTACAAATGAGAGCTGCAAATCGTTCTAGTGGCTCATATTACTGGTAAAAATCCTTCTGTGTAGAGGGGCTTCAGGCAGGATTTGGTATATTAGAGGTGAATGGTTAATCCAGGGCTATTTTTTGCGGGAATTTAAATTTATTCGTACGATTTTCCAGCACGGTAGTTACGCTCCCACGCTGTTGAGTAGGTCACGTGCTGAGAAAACATTGTGCTGGATTTAGATTAAACATTTCAAAAGGATAAAGTCAGGTAATTGAGTTACACTCGTTCTTTGCGGAGCTTAGAGTTGATTAAAACATAGAATGGGAAAAAGGAGGGTATGAGTGGCCGCGGCGAAAGTAAATTAGAGAAATTAATTATCTTTGTGTGTTAAGCAGTGGGGAAACCTACGGAAGAGGAATTTGTTTTCGTAGGGTAGAAGAAAAAAAGTTGGATAAAGGGGGAGAACGGCCTCAGGTAAAGAGAAGTAAAAACTGGGAAAACGGGAAAAGGAATGAGCCGTGGTGGGGGATAATTGGATAAACAAAGAGGGTAGTTAGTGAGTGTCGTTCCTGGAGAGGGTGCGTTGGGGTTGAAAAAACTGTGGCCATGCCAGGTGGGAAGAAAGTCTTGAGCTAAGGTGGCTATTATTGCTTTGGCAGGTTCTATTGCTAACGTGACTAATACTTCAAACGAACATTGTACTTCGTCTGTTCAACTTATTCAACGGCCTATAAATAACTTGAAACAAAAAGTCAGACTCCGATTTCGGCGAAAGGAATTACCTACGTAGTTTCAGTACAAAGGTAATCAGATTACAACCCCCTTTTAAATTCATCTTGTTACAGCTCGCTGTTTGATCCTTCATTTCCAGCAACAACTTCACTCCATTTTTCGATGAAAATTCCACCCTCGTGGCAATAGCTGCGCGGAAGTAAAATCAGAACGGTATTGGGAAGGGATTCCCTTCTGTACGTGAACAACTTATATTGTAAACAAAAACGAAGCTACTCATTTTATGCTTGTTCACGGTGATATGGTTACTCAAACATGTGGAACAGAGTGAGAGTGATAGGGGAGTCGAGATTACAAAAGCAAACAGCGTGTCAGTTGTTTTGTTAGCGCTTGTTTCCCACTTCGGGTGCTCGATCTTCACTTCAGAATGCGTCACAGGGAGGCTAGTCGTTTTTAATATTTGATCAACGAGTTCTTGCGAGTTCACAATGTACGTTCGGTGATCGGTGTGTTAGAAGATCAAAATGAAACTAGAGGGCGAAAAAGAATCTGCATTTTCTGCCTATCATTTTAGTATTACATCATTAATGCCTCCAAATGGACAAATAACGATGATATTCTTTCCCAAAAGATTCAATTTTTAATGTTCATCTACCTACGACAAAAGGAACTTCATGATAGCCCGAACAATCTGAGCTAAATAATTGAGCTTCCCAAATTTTTTTTCTTCATTTATTTGTCTTAATAATTTACAAATGCTGGGTCCCGCATAATGCATGTTTCCTCCACTGAGCTCCTCACTGGGTATTGCAGTTTTGACTGGTAAAAACCACCCCCATATCTAAACTGATCTCCGCTGCCATTATTTATAAGGATGATTGCTGGGTCATATATCGGCATTATATACACAATGACTGTGTCCAGGGTGTTCCACAAGTTGTCCTCCTCCTCCTAAAATCGTCCAAATGAGAGTAAACAGAATTTTTTTTAAATCTTCATAATTTTTTTGCAAAGACCACAAATATCATATTTGCGCACTATACGCAACTGCGCAACCAACGAATTTTTGAGAATTTTGGGAATCTAAGCTTGTAGAGTTGAATATTATTGATTATTTTCAAAAACATTTTTTTGCCATTTTGATTCGAGGGGGGGGATAAGATTTATTATTCATTTGTTCCATGATTAGTTAGTCGCTGTTCAGAATTCAAACTTGGGCTTTCCCATTCCCAACATGACTTGTTATGAATATTAGACCTTCATGGAATCATTTTTAGAGTTTTTCATGATTCATTAACCATTCATATGATGTTACCCCAAGTCCCGAATTTTGATTTCTGAAAAGGTAAATCTCCATGTATGGTATAATATTGTGTTGAAGCAACGTGCCACTTCTACCATGAAATAGGTCGATGCAAAACAAGGAATTTCCCTCTGTGTATTTACATATATCAGTGGAACAACCGATAAAATCTTCTGTACGGGGTTTTCCTCTTTACCTGGTGCCATTGAAATATTTGCGTGTGTTGTTGGACTTGTTCTTGACCTGTTCTCGGCACCGATTCGTTTTATAAGAAGAACATCATCCTAAATTGTCGAGAACTTCGGCACGTAAAGAACCAACGAACAAGCGAGAAAATCGTGATAAAAAAAAACGTTTTTACTGAGCACAATGGAAACGACCCACCATTTATTAGGAGCGCTTAGATAGAATCAGTACCGGTTAGGGTTCTAATTCGAGACCAATCGTTTGGAAGTAGAACATACAATACTCCGGCGGACGAACGTAAATTGTCTGACGTGATACGGTTTCGGACAAAAATCCTAAATTGCGGTCGCCCTCCAAATCGCTACACTCGCGCTGACCGCAGCGAAAACTGTGGTAATACTTTCCCAGTCCATTTGCAAGAGCTGTAACGATTTCGACTCGAAACCCGGCCACAAAGCCTAGGAGGCTTCGGTATTTACGATTTTCGCATTCCCGCCGAGCAAAGCGAAAAGGGCAAACGGGAATTTACGAACCAATAAAACGGAGATTTTCATCGCTCTGCCAATTTCAATAGACGGTCTTCGCTTGTATTGGGAATTTTCTCTTTTCTCTCGAGGTTTGACAATGAAGTATGGAAAACAAAACTTTTATTAACGATCGAATGAATGACGACTGAACGTTTTCAGTTTTAAACCATCAATAACATGTGTATACTCACTGTCGTAAAATACAATTCTAGGAACCCTCTGGGTGGCCTCTAAAATGATGACTTAACTGGCTGGAATCAAAAAGTTCCGGGGGAGTTCAAGAGTATCAAAACTATTAAGTGAATCAAATAGTGGAACCTCTGGGACCATTCAATCATTCAAAAGTTATAATCCCCCAAGAAATGGAGAAGACGAATTTTCGTGCACGAATTCCATCCGCATTCAATCAATTTCGCTTTCGGGGAAGCCATCCCCATGGAAACATTGAACATCATCATGCTCCTTTGTACTTATTTTCTTCTGTTTTATGGATCTTTGAAAGGCGATCAACATGGGCTTTGGTCCCTCCATCGTTTTGATATATAAAAACATGCCTAAGATTGCACATAATCGCACGGAATCATGAACTGCTGCACTAGTGCCTTCCCCTCATCTTTGACCACGAATTCGAATTGGCCCACAGACAGGCGTGCTGGCATGCGCTCCGGGACCCATTTTATGCCAATAGAATACCTGTTAAAACATGGTTACAATCCTGTTTCCACTCCTGGTTCCGCAGTCATCAACACGCAAGAGTGCCTGCTTCCCTGCTGCACCTTCAGGTGACATGGCTGCCTTCCTCTTGTATGGCCTTTTGATAATTAGCATATATTTATCCATATTCTAGCCCTGGCTACTAATTTTACATACTAGTCCCTCCCCAACAGGATCACAATCTGCCCTACATTGCTGTAATAACTCAGTAGTTCTTAGTTCATGGGAATTATCAAGCTCTGGAGCAAGGGAACTTCCAGTTTTTTAGCCGATTTTTCTACCAGTGTTGTCTTCCTGCAAATCCCTATCTTGTTATTCAACTAAGAACTACGTAGATTTTACATTTGGCCTTAATGTGTCAATTTTTTCGAGTTTGTGAAGGACAAAACCTATTTTTATCAGTTGACACAATTCAACTTGGGCTTATTAACTGACTTTCGCCTACGAGGAGCAACCGTGGGGGATTTTTAATGCGCTCTAGCGGTAGTTGATGTAAGCTCCTGCTGTACTGGATGTAACTCGAACGACGAAACTAATACAGAAAAAAAAAAGAACTAATAAAAACGTATTAAAAAGTGTATTTTAGTGGGGAAGTTGGAGTTTAGTATTCCTCTCTAAAAAGTGTTTGATGACCGTACTTATACCCAATGGAGATGACGTAATTTGAAATGCAAAGTTTACAGTCTGTACTTAGCTAAAATCCAAGGCCATCATAAGGAACGAAAGCAGGCCGACCTCTTCCAATCTACCGTGTGTTTCATTAGAAGTCTTCCGCTGAAGTCTTTCCATTAAGAATCATCCTTCAGAGGAGGGAAAGTTTCAAAAATGGTCCCCTAGATTTTTCCGGATCGCTGTGAAGACAATTCACAGCCTGTGAAGGATCTTTTGGAATGTTTCCGGGCTGCTATCGGTTCTTTGATTTTGTCTCAGCTTGTAAAATCGACTTGAAATGATGGAGGCCGTAAACACTGGCCGAAAAGCCTCCCGGACACTTTCCGGGCCACTTTCTGATAAGGGCTTCAAAGGCTCCAACGCCTGATCCCATTAACTGATCCTTTGGAAGGAAACTGAGGCGTTGGATCTGAGTTACGGCTTTCCACCGAGATACTCGCCTGTACTCACCGATAGATGAACAAGTTTGTGAACTCGAGCGAAAAGAATGGCTGATATTTTCTTCTGGGTTTTCTTTATACGACCGAGCTCAGCACCGGTGAACGTGATAAGAATCCAGGCCTTTGGGGTGCCTTCGGTTTCGTATCTCGTGAGATCGCTTTCGTTCAAGAACGATCTGATTTAGCTGCTCGAGTCAAAGGTTTCATGCCCCAAAACTCACTCTATTCACTCTACACCATTTATAGAGCTCCCTAAAAAGCCTTGCCTGGTCTTCAGCCCTCTTCAGAGCCTAAGCTAGAAAGCAACTCTCGCTCGTAATTTTGCCTAACGTCCTTACCCACCACCTTTCTCCGCGCTGATTGTTCCCAGTCTGCCTAAATAGGTTTTGCAGAAGCGACGTTTTCGTTCCTGCCCGGTAATGACGCTCTTGGGACCACACCTCAATCTAATATTAAAACCCCGCCCGTCGTCCGATCTCTCATCTTGATCAAGCCCATTAGTCGCCCCTTTTCGAATAATGACGGGCCATTAAACATTTATTTTGGCTCCCTGCTCGCGCTCGAGAACTAATTTATGCGCTAGATACATAAATCATGGAATCGCCTTGAACTTCATGTTGATAATTGCATCCATCGACCCTCTGTAGCGAACTATTATTTATAAAGGGTGTTGGAATTGGCGTTGACGGTCTTTCAAAACTGGCAAGTTATTCGTTTTCCAACTCAGATGGTAAGATTTAAGATTTTTGCCCTCATGGGGATTTTCCTGTATGTACTCATAATTATTGTATTGGACGCGGAGCAGCCGGCTAATAAGAATAACATTGAGCCACTTATCCTAATTTTCCGAAGTCCTACAATAATATATGCTCAAAGTTCTCGATTAATTGACGTTGTACAAGTTGCATAGTTGAAACAGTGATGAGACGTGGAATAATCTAACGGGTTGCTAATGCTAGAATTGGTTTATTTGCAAGCGTGATGCTACCTTTTTCTGTTATGTCAATCCTAAACACAATTAAAAGTGAGGTGAAAAAACAATCCATATTAACCTATAATTGTAGTTACTGCATACATTTTTTAGTTACCGCTGTGCATAATTTTTCATATATTAAGGCTTTTCATCTCCTTCTGGCACAGTAGAGCCGCCATAGAGGTCGTGGGCCTCTACCTCCACTTAAAAAAATCAAACAATTAGCTTCCTCAAATTTATCCTTAATTAATTGATTTTTAGGGTCTGAGGTACCTTATTTTCGACTAAATGATTTTTTTTTTCAAAATTCGTATTTGCAGCTTCAGCCCAAGGTGTACTCCACCAGATAACTAGAATTGACGATGACATTTTTCCTGTATTATCGTCACAGAATCTCATTTACTTAGTTTTTCGGTGTACTGACCCGCTGATATTAGCGATCAATGTTCACAAGAAAAAATACGCCTTTGTTGAAAAATGTTCACCATTTTCGGTTCATTTCTCGAAATAATGACTCCGTCTAATCCGCAAGGTTCGTATATTCGTGATGAGAGGAATCCCCGAGTATGAAATGATTAGGTGTCTGATGATGGGGGAGCATCATCGGTGAGGGGTCTCATTACGCGGTTCACTGGAGCATGACCGACCCTCGGTTGAAAATTCCCAGGAAATGATCGCCGACTGCCGGCGATAGTTCGACCAATGAGGAAATGATAAGCCAGGCGTAAGGGTCGAAAACTGCCCTTCGCGGTATTGTTTGGGGCCGTGGACCGTGGAGGTATGGGATTCCATCCGAGTTGCAGCAGCTCTGTCTTCCCTGTCGAACATGCTTCTCATCAGGGAGAGCTACGAGAGAGACACGCCTGAACAAGTTCATCGCTGAAGGTGGTAGAATGTAAAAGGACGAAGAGGAATGTATGATCGCCCTATAGACACCTGCTCAACTTAATGACCTCCATGTTAACTCAGCCATGAACTGTGTGTAGCGAACCGACGTTTTGGTTTTGAAATGTCCGCCCTTGAAGGGTCAAACATAAACAGAAATGCGAGCCTCCAAGGTGTCCAAATATAAAAATTATTCCTCATATAACGGCAATTAAAAAAAAAAAAACTAGTGAACTTACATGTAAAATACGCAATGTTGTGATTTAGAGGAAAAGTGGTCAAGCAACCCCATGAGACCCTTAAGCAAACCACAGAAACGCTGCTAATTCATTCACAGGGGTTGGTTATTCCTTGGACCAGGCGCATGGAGACTCATTTCGATTCAGTCGGATTTTTCTACCAATGAAGAGTCTAGGAGAGAGAGAATTTTTGACGATGGATCTAGGCAATCAACCCCTTAAACCCCCTCAACCAATTCTTGAACAGCTAGCAGTCATGCTAGACAGAAAATAAACGTAAAGAAAATGAGAAAATCATCGTGAAGGTTGGAGTACACGTGTTCCTAACATGACCCCTTTCACACTTTACGTCGCTCGCACACTATGGCCTTATAAATCAATCTCCATCACCTCCTATCTTCTTGAGTCCACAATAAAGGGCCAATAACATAATAACATCCCCGAGAGAGCAGGTACCTATAGAGCGCTAACGTCAACGGCGTTTGTCATCCGATGGCTCCAGACGGAAATGAACCTCTCCACAGGTTCAGGATAAGCCGTTGATAGCTTGTCATCATCAATTTACCATCACATCCTCCGTTGATTGGTCTATAATCGATCGCCGGTAATGCGCTTTCAACCCAGTTTCAAACCGAACAAAAGGCTCGAGGTTGTGTCGCTGTTTCCGTGTGAGCGCCGAGTATTCTACTTAATCCGCTGGTTAGTCGACTGCGGTGACTTTATTTTCGGTTGAATGATGTTGAAGATTGAGCAGAAGTGTTTACTTCCATCCCCTCGGGGTAGGGCCAAGCTGAAAGATGACTCGGAAGTGGAGCCTTGTTAGAAAAGATGATACCTTACGGGCAAGGAAGAGGTGCTCGAGTGGAACTGGAATCTCGCTTCTCACTTGACCGTGCTGAGATTTATTATACGAACGGTCCGACCCTCTCAGTCACCCCTACACATTTATATCCTTTCCAATCCCAAAGTAAGCAGAGAATCATGTCGCTTCCTAGTATCATAATCCTCCTGCCTACTGGTGATTATGATTGCTTATGCTACGTGCGTGTTTCACGTACTGTACATTTCTGAGGAGACAGGTTTGCTATAACTGCATTCATGCTCCTTTTTTCCTCAAAACCTTTCATCTTAATCACCCTAAAATGAGGCAGGTTATGAATGGAAATTTGGCGTTCGATAATGCGTTTTTGAGCTTTTCGTGGTCGCACTCCGGACAAAAAATTGGTTTTCGAGGTTTTCGTGGATTGCTGCCGATTGCTGTACACGGGAAGTTATATCTTTTGAAGAAAAATACAATTTGAAATGTGGATACATATATTTTCATAAATAATTTGAATAGTGAAAACGGGATTGTTGCGCCACAGTTATTAGTCAAGCAGCGCAACAGGAGTCTCAGAAACTATATTAGGGACAATAATCCTCAACTTCTTTTATCCAGATCTCTAGTTATTTTCAAATCGGAATGTTACTACGAGTATGTTAAGCATTGTTCGGTCATTCGTAGCAGCAATTGGTTAGCATGGTCGAAGTTCTACTATTATGGGGTCTGCTGACTCCTTTTGCATTTATTACAGAAATCTCTTTCAATTTCATGAACATGAAGGCCTCATTAACCGTCCCTTTGATCTATAGGGGTTGTACGGGTTCCGATAGGGCGGCTCAAATGCCCTAATAGAATTTATGTGGAAACACTTGAAGATGAAACCACCACGTCACTTTGATCATCCGTCTGGATATCATTCCGTATGCAGTTACAAGGGTCCTTGTCACGGGTGGTTTTGCCGGGGCCACACACTGCGTTCCATTCTCTCATGCCTCGTATTCCGGGCTGATGATTTAACAAAACTGGATTCGAAACACGCGCTAGTCGCTAACGGTTGTAATTGATGTAGGGAATAGCACGCATGATAGTCAGCTTGCCAGAGAAGAGGGAGTGGGAAAAGCAGGATCTCTCTAACAACGAAAATCATTTCAGTAGTGACAAGTCCATTTTCGCTACTTACTACGTCAGGTTTTAACGTGCCAAAAGACCTGTAGAATATTGTTAGGCACCCATTTCATGCTATTACTTCTCTATGGGGAGTAGTATTTAGGTTTGCTTCAGTAAGGACGGCTGATAGTTGTCTGAATAGCCGTTTTACACAGCTGGTGGACTTGAAATGCGTTACCTAATGAATTTCACATAACTTTTGTCTGTATCTGTCTCCTTTTGGTGTGAATGAACTGAAGAAGGGCTATTACTCAACTAACTGAAATCAAAATTATTGTCTCTAACAAAACAATAACTCCAGGAACTATTTTCAACAATATCATAAATAAATATAATGTCTTCTAACAACTTCCAAGCTTCAAAAATTGAATTCTCCAACCAACATGGCTCGATATTGCCATGCCAAACGACAAAACTCGACCACAGGAGCCCAGTCAGGACCATTCAGGATGTCCGCCGTTGCATCACGGGTGGGGCTAACTACGTACTATAGTAAGCTCGAGAAATTTACAGTCGAGGTTGTTTTAACTGCGAGAGTTCACGTGAAATTGATGTTAGAAAAGCGAAAAATGACTTGAAGATCGCAGCGAGCCCCGGATTAGACCCAGGAAATCCTCCGGCGCCTAATCCGCTCCTGTGGCAAAGGGCAAACGAGTTTAATACTCTCTGATACCTGAGTCATTAAATGGCGAGAGCCCTTTCTAAGCTGAGGACGCTGGAACTTTATCAGGAGTTTGTGGGCTCGCGTTTGTCTCATCCCCGACTCGTTGGTTACAAGGCTCGGGAAAGTTGGAATTTTGACAGTTTTTGCTCTCGGCCGATTGCCCTTCTCGCTCGTCTCCTCCGAAGTTTACCATTGGGCCCAACGAGAAGGAACAGATTCCCGAGCCGGCAAACAACTTCCCGCCTGAAGTCAAAACTCTGTTTCCCGCCCAGGGAGGATTTACGAGTTCCGCAAGGCCGCGAGCGAGCCCTTTGTCCAGGTTATTTGGCTCGTCGGTTTTTTATTTCTCTTTTGTGCTCAGCGACAGTCAAGCAACTTCCGTCATCATGAGTCGGGTGTTTTTTTTTTTTCCAACCTGCTTGAGAGTTCATCTACTCGCCACACTCTTGAACGTTGTTTGTACAACTTTGGACATGGACATATAAGCCTTCCCTCTGACTGGGATAGATGAACTAGGAGCGGTAATTAATGATGACATACACGCAAGGAGGAAGAAACTATTTTCATTTCTGAAACCAACAAATTGAAAAAAATTAAAATACCTCTCGGGACAATGCGTTGTTGCAGAGCTACAGAACAAGGGTTCTTGTCATTCTGTCCATCCTTTGTTTCCCATTTACAGTCATTATTGCCAGTCAATTTCTTGAAATGGGGGTTGAGTTGGGGTGTTTTTATGATTCTAGGTAAAATAGCGTACGTAACACACCAATTGCCACCAGTTGTGTGGATTTATATTACAGATATGTTGTACAGGGATGTTTTTACAAAAAATAGGTTTCTTTTTTCTGCTCCCTTTTTGCCTTTCCCTTCTCTGCCCTTCTCCTCCCTTCCCATCATGAATAGTAGTCAACAAAGACCGCTCCTTGTTGAAAGCACTCACCCACTGTACTTAAAATGTTGGATATAATGGATGTATCTTCCACTTTTTCATAATTTTTTTGAAATTGATTAAATCAATTGCCTCGAAAGGTGAATATCACGGTGAAACACCGTTGAATAATAAGAAACTGTGAATAAATGCATTAGTTTTTACCTTGTAGAGATGAAATGTGTAACTTAGTAATCCACCTTCGCTGCAGATCCGTCTATTTTCCACTGTTCTTCACAAGCCAACTCATTTATCCTTTGAGAAAAGCAAAAGCATGGCTTTTCCTTGACTTGTTGACCTAGACCATTGTGCTGCACTAACAGCGTGAAGTGTTATAAGAGAAGGGGGTGGTTGGATCGGTAAGTCCATCAGTTCGGATAAAAATAAGTCCAGAAGCGAGAGAAAACTGATGATAAGTGGAAACCTAGTGTGAAACGGAGTCGACGAAAGGTGGACGTTCTATGAAACCGGAGGGAAAAATGTATCAGAATAAATACATTCGAGAGGATTTGACTTTCAAATCAGGAGGGATGATTGTACTTCGCGCGAGAAGGTGAGAAATTTTTCCTCGACCGTATTTTTACCAACGGCGGGAAACGCGCTGACATCGACGGGTTGGGTGATGTTTTAAGGGAGGGGGGTGATCACCTAGAGAGAGATGAAATTATGTATTCACCTTTACTTTCAGTATTAGATGAGAAATGTGTGGGACAGATTTCGTAGATTATTTACGAAGGAGTTCAAAATTTTAAATAGTTTCCTCAGATGAAAATCGCTATATATGTACGGGCTCTATAAAAAGTTCACACAAGCTTAAAATTAGTGCTTTTTAGAGCATCAAAAGTCCAGGGGAGACCAATGGAATCGAGAAAATATATTTGAATGCCTCGTGCTGAATCAGTTAAGACGGTTTTCAGACACCAACAATGTTGTGGGCCAAAATGGATTTCCGAGTTGTGGAAGAGTAAGATTTCAAAACGTACTTTATGGGCGCCAGTTTTTTTAAATCCATTTGTTTATTTAGATATTACATGTGGTACATACTTATCATTGAATGTTACTCCCCCATGTGAGAGTACCTCGTGCTATTTGCCTTCGAATATTCTTGGTAGGTCCTCCTAATAGAAATGAAGCATATTTTCTCTCACGGTTACAGGTTACAGACGATCTCGGAGTGAAAATCGGTTTGCGACCCATCTGAATAAATTTGATGACCAAAATGAAGTAGAATAGTATACCATCTCATACTGAGTCGTTAAAAACATCCTTCATAATCGTTAGGCCCTTGTATTCCATTCCTACATCAAAAAATCCTCTAATATTCCATATTTCTGATTTTATGAAGTCTTCGAATGCCTCTTTTTGGTCCAGGCGTTGGGATCAATAATTATTTAATAAAAAATAAAAAATGGTGAAGAGCCCATTAGCAGAGCCTTCATCCACTCTGCGCCAAGTATGACTCCTGAGGAGGGTTCATGTCTAATTACAGCTATATTTTATAAATAGCTCAAAATAGTTATCTCGTGGAGGGGGTCTTAGGTGTCACTAACTGTACTCCCCCCTCCCTCTCTCCCCCAATGAGCGCGGCCCTTAAATGAAGATGAGCTCTTATTTTTTACATCGGGCTAAAAAAAATACACTGGTTGAGGTGAGAGCTGATTCTGTCGTCAGCATACAAATAATGGAAAGAGAATTCAACTTCAAGATAGTTTACTTAATTACGCGGAACAGAATACTAATGTGGTGACTACACTAGTGCTTTGAAGGAGAAACGTGTTTGGAATACCTGGAACGCTCTCGAGTTATAAATTGCTGAAGAGGTTCGAAGCGCGGAGAGGAAAGGGAATTTGAGGGAGAGAAGCAGTGAAGGGGTGCATTTAGTGCTGAGATTTCGTGAGCAGCAATTACCTAGGAAAACTTCCACCGCAAGTCTCGCTTTTCCTATCCTAGCGAATGAAACTCAGCGAGTCTCCCGGGTGTCGTGTCTGCCTGCAACGGCCCTGCCAAAGGAGCAGCTAAGGTGGAAACACACTGTACGGTGACGTGCTTTCATGTGCAGTCTTGGACGCGATGTCATGCGCAAAAGCATGCTGGTTCACGATCAATTAGTATGTTGACGGGCTCTGAAACGAGGATTTGATGATTTTTCACTTTTCCAAAGCAGCCAAAAGTTGGTCTCCTCGAGTCGTGATTTAGAATGGGATAAAGAATTAGAATTGGAAGTTCGATCGCAATATTTTCAGCTCCAAAAGGTGCATCACATAAATGAACAAGGGGAGTTTCATACATTGTATGAATTCATGGTATAAAAATACATTACATTGCATTCGAAGGTCTTTCATAATTTCCCCCAGGTTATAAATCGGACGATAGAATCCCAATAATGTTTACGTGGGTGTCCTCCTTCGTCCTCCAATTCGAGACCATCAAGCTGTCGCCCACCTACGACGGCTGCAGGATCATGCCACCGAAAAGGCTGTCCAAAGTTGTAGTGAAGATAAATTATTGTAGTTGACTCAAGCTTAGTAATGCTAACAGGTTGTAACTTCCAATATACAGCAGAGCAATTCCAATATACAGAAGAATGAAACGAAATACATATACATCTATATTCTCTTTTAAATTAAGTCTAATTTTGTTTTGTCTGATTTCGTCCTTTGTTTTATAAGGAAGATTCTCCACTTCAGCTCACTTCTTTCGCCTAACAAAAAGAATGAGGCGAATGGAAAATTAATTAGGCGAACAGAATGAGAATTTAGCGGAGGCGGCACATTTTGTTGCTGTCTTGATACTTTTTAGCACCTCGGGAAAGCGTTGATTCAATAGTAGCGTCAATAAAGAAAAACAAAGGGTGGAAAGTGCTGAGCAGTGTTTTCGCAACAATGGAGAGGCGCGTCAGCCACAGGCGCTGCACGACGAGGTCACGCCCTCGTTTACTAATGGTTTCTATCAGCTTCCAGCCTCCTCAGCGGCCAAGCTCTTCTCACATCATCGTTCCATATCGTCAAGTGCGGAGGTAATCAACGAACGAATACCGCACAACGGAGAACATCCCTTCGACTCTACGATGGGATCGAGTCGCGCACCCTTCCGCCCTTTCAACCCTCTAATTCAAAACTCCTGATAATTGAATTCGACTCCGCTGTCAGCGAAGGGCTTCTCTCAACGCCGAGTGGGAAATGTCGTGTAAACTCTGCAGTCATCGGCCGTGGTGGATTGTGATCGAGTACAAACGTTGTTGAGAACGGAATCACGCGCGTTGTGCCGTTCATCGGGACCGAACAACGTAGCTCCCCACGAATTGAGCGATGAACGGCATTTTCCACTCGGCGATTTCAGCGATGCGAGTGAGGCCGACAATCACACTCCACCGACTCTACTAACTTCGATACAACGAAACGTTGCGAATTCTATCATAAATAGCTTCTGAGTGCTTCAATTTTTCGACAATCCAAGTTTCACCGTTCACCGTTCACCAATCCACCGTTAGGAATTGTTCAAAATAGTATTTCAGGTACAACCAAGTCCTGAAGGGTGTGGATACATGGGGCGCAGCTGTGGGGCTGTACTGCTCGCAGCAATAGATAAATCCTGCAACGATTTCAAAAAACCGAGGCCAAGTGCGGAATTAAAAATTGCATCCAACCTGTCGACCTGAATTTTTTTCAGCTTCTGATTTGACTTAGGTACGATATTTTGCGTTATCACGGGTCCCAGAACGATTGACGCCCACCGGAAGAGTTTATGGGTCAAAATCGGTATCTATCTACCCGTTTTGAATGTGTATCTCAAAGATTTCTGGTACCTAGGTTTGTGGGGTGTCATTTTCCCCCAAATTTTGGACGCTGAATCGATTCCAATGAGTCTCCATGCTGCTGTTCTGAGGTGTAACCAACCCCTGTGGAAGAATTTGCAGCATTCTAAATCTATATATCACCTCTTCGTTGATCCCTATCAGTTTCATGGTGATTGAATCTATAGTTTTGTGAAATTGACCTTAACGTATTATCAAGCTTAAATTATTATTAAATTTGTTGCCTCATTGATTAATGCTTGAACCGGTTGTTTCCTACTTTTTTTGCTACTATCGCTACACCTCAAATGATTTAATATGGAAATTATTCTACGAAATTATACAGTAAAAAGAGAAGCAGAGAGTAAAGATTGGGAAAGGAATCTATGTGCGGCGTGTTTTGAATGTGAGCCGAAAATATATTCACGAGAGCCTGGATCGTTTTTCGTCGTTTTTCTGAATTTGCATTCAAAATGCACGGCCCCTGGTGACACTCGGTCTTGTTTTCATCAATAGGATCCACCGTCGTAAGCTTTTCTTCGGCAGAGGCGGGCACGTTGGAACTGGCAAAAGGACGGAAAAAGAAGAAGACAGCTAGTTATTATTCAAAGAAAGACGGCAACGTGATGAATTGAAAAATAAATTTCGCCGAAAAGAATCGCGATACCAAGCCACTTTTTCTTCCTTCATTCTCCTTTTCAGCCGAGCAGACGAATCGTTTCGAAATAAAAAGCTGAATACAGGAATAGAAAGGCTGCCATTGTGTTGGTTTGCTTCCGTGACGTGATCCTGAATATATTTTATTTTATAGAACGCGAATATGAATATACAAAAAATGATACATAAAAAGAACCTTTACTTTTGGCAGAGGAACAGGGAGGGGGCCATAACGGGCGCGACTAAGGGGAAAAAATAAATCCTGGAGGCATTGGACTCCTGCTGGGCCCTGTATCTCCTTCATCCTCACTACCTTCGGGCTTTCTCGACATTTTCCATATTTTATGCTTTGAACGCCATCTATTCCGATCAATTCCTATCCTCCCATCGTTTTCTCCTTTTTTTATTATGAGGATTCCGTTGTATTCTATAAAAGGGGATCCAATAGGAGGTGAGTGTTTTCAGGTCCGATTGAAAGTCGCGCAGCCAAATGGAACCTGGCTAGTGAGTCGTTAAAAGTGTTATAAAGGATTTATTTGATGTATCTATCAGAAATAAAGTTGATTTTTCATGGCATATGGAAATAAATGAAAGAAAAGCCGCAGAAGAGAAAGCACATGAACGAGTGTGCAAGTTTTTCAGTGAACCGATGGAGACTGAAAACAGATCAAGGCTGAGAAGGGATGAGCGAGGATGATGAGGCACGCGTCAGAGGAGGGGTGAGGGGAAGGGAGACAAATGATTTGTGAGGGAGAAAGGCAAAGCAAATAATGCAGCTAAATGTTACGCAGACAAGGCACCTGCAACGAGTTTGTTAGAGGAAGCATCATTTTCACTTAACATATTTATTTGGTGCAGTGGGGGAGCGCTTTTGACACGAAGATACTCGTATTACTGTCAAGCTAATCACTGAGGTTGAGGAGGAACTTTTGGGGGTTAAAATTTGCAGGGGTTGGAAGAGGTGAGAGGGAGGATGTGGGGAATGTTCGAATGTTTAGTGGGAGGGGGTTGGATGGTGGGGGTTATTGGTGAAAGGGATGGAGGAAGGGGTAGAATGAGTGGAACTAGCAGGACCCCGAGGGGGGGGGGGGGGTAAGAGGTCTGTACTGGACAATGTATGAGGTTAGGGTGGATGGCTGATGTGGGAAAGGTAGGTTTGGGTGGAGTCTAAAAAAGCGTGTGGGGGTTTCTTTCGGGTTAAAGTATTACTTGCATACATACCAATATGTGTGTTAATCATTACATAGGTTTTGTGTTCATGTTGCCTTCTCCCTTTTCCCTTCTCACCATCAGTACTTGGTTTGACAATGACGTCTTCTTATTGAATGCTCTCGCCATTGCACCTAATATGTTAGGTTAGAAGGAACTTGACTCAGACTTGAACAGACTAATCCGATACATTTAATATTATTACTGTTATTATTTTACTAACCCATGTATTTAATTGAGACATCCATATAGAATTAACTCACTTGTGCCTGTATTATACGTATAGTTAGTGGGTCCCCAAGGTTACTGTCACCATTTCTGATTTTTATTACCGTACGGACAGAAAAAGGCGTACAATTCGAGTATAAGCCCTAGCGTTAGTTAGGCCATTTTTCTTTTGCTTCTTGGACGAAAAATCTCAATTGTGTCCGGATTTGTCCCAGGGCGATCCCCGCAGCTCATCTAGAGTTTCATATATAAACGGCGATGCCACATAAAGCGGTGCAAAGTGCCCGTTTTCCACGGTTTCTCGTACCACTAAGCGGAAACTGGGAACTATAAAACGCGTTGGATCCGCGGTCTCAACGGCCATTGAGCGTAACTGTTGCGGAGGCAGATTAATGGCAAAATGTACCCTCGAGGTCAGTTCAAGTGGATTAATTTAGTGGACCTCGGCGAGGATTCCTAAGCAGTTGTTGGGCATGAAACGGATGGGTTGAAGGCTGTTGTGGGTTTTGTTGGAGAGAAAGAGCTTTTTCAACTCGGGGATTTCTTCGCTCTCGTTATTTGCGACGAACATGACGTAGTCGGGAGAGAATAAGAGGGAATAACAAGAGACTAGAGCAAGTAATGACTGCTGGGGTGGTAACATACCCAAAATATAGGCAATGGTAGTGCAATAAGCGCACCACTGCATCGATATCGGCATTTACGAATCATTAATCTTTTGATTTCGGTGTTTAGGCGGCAATGTCGTTATCATCACTGTACTCCGCTCATTTCTCGAGTCTCCTCTAAAAGCAATGAGGCAAATGAGGAGTTATGAGCAAAATGGTAGATATAAAGTACCGATCTTCCCTTAGGAAGATGACTGGCCACGTCCACGACACGTAGTAGTAGGACGTAAAGCCCCTGGTTGAAAGTCCCTGTTTACTCAACTACTTTACTTTCATTCGTCCTTTTAATTTTCTTTTGCCTTGACCAGCTGGAAAAACAGCCTCTCAACCACGGACTGATGTCAGTATCCTCTTTTTTCTGGATTTCCTTCCTCGGCACAGGAAATTTGAGCCACCCCTCGCCAATTCCAAAATCTGCTTCAATCTCTTCGGCTTTGACATGAATCCTCAGTGAGAGTCCCCCTCGTTAAATGAAAGCTTCCCTAAAGGGACGGAGAGGAATCTTTCCGCTAGTTCTCTAAGTCCCTCTCATCCTATCCACAAGAAATGAAAATAAATTTTGATTAGCTATTAGCCCTCATCAACTGAAAGAAGACCCTTGGGGGAGGAGAGAACTTGACAATCCGGCCAATAGGCTTCCTTTATTTATTATCCGACCGTAATTAATTGCTTTTCATGTTCCCTCATTCCGCAGCTCTTCATTTGTTTTTTTCCCTCTTCATTATTCACCTTCTTGAATTTCACTCTGACTCGCTCTCTTCGTTATTAATAGACAAAAATCGGGTTATTCTGGTACATAATGGTCTCACAGTTGCCGGTTGCTATAAATTTTTAACTGAAAAATACCCATTTTTATAAAATGATCCTCGATTCGGTCAGGGAAACATCAAAATGAGCCGATATAAAACACATATATATTCGTCATTGAACGAATAACTCGTCCCTCGTGAACAATATCGTCCGGCTAAAAGGTATTGTCTACATTCAGCGAACCCTGTTTGAATTCTTTTGAGAATAATTTTCCCCCTAAACGCCGGTTTTTATATTCCCCCCTTGGCGCCAATTATACAGGGCAGAGAGGATTTTGTCTAACTCAATATAAAGGGCAGAGATATAAGTCAGGCACCGCTAAGCCTTTTCCCCGCAGGTGAAGTGCAATGGACTTTTAATTGACCGGGTTCAGAGCCGGCGCCTAACAGCCGTGAGGCTAATGGAAATTTCAAACGCGGTTATTCTCAAGTTAGAGTTCAATTTACTGGGGGTGCAATTTAGCCGATGAACCGTGTTGGGAAATAACTTTCGGTCACGGAGCGAAAAGAAATCAAGTGTGGAGGTACGTGGTCATTACGCTGATTATTCGTAGATATCATCAACATTTTTGAAGAACGAACTGCGACTATGTGCGCGATTCACTGGTGTAGGTAAGCGTATAAAATTAGCGAATAATGACAAAGAAATTGTACAATGTTCTAAAATATTTGCTCTCTAAGGCGCAGTTTAGAGGTTTATCGACGAAAACATAGTCGATATAGAGTCTTTAACTAAAAGTACTTCATCAATTTGAAGCCGTCGCGTCAAAATTTAAGTATCGGAGTTTAAACGCAGATATTGTGCCACTCCTTTACTATTAAAGTGGAGTAAGAATGAGGAATCTGCCTGTCGTCAGCAGCTTCCAGCCCCCTCCCCCTTCCCTTCTTTTAGATGAAGAGATAAATAATTAGCTACATTGCTCAGAATAAAGGCTGCCATTTCTGTTATGTTGTGTGACCATCATTGGGTTCAAGAAATCAATACAACATTCTTATCTATCAGTCGGGAGAAGGGTGATACCCCCTCCCACTTGCACTTGACCTATAAATTACCGCATCTTCATGATATAAATAGAAAATCGTCAAAAATGGCAACCCATCTCAATACCAACTCAAATTGAACGTCATGGATTACTTCATTATGACTAAGTACTTGAATCATTGTGGTAGGAATCTTAAGAGTGGGACTTCCGGTAATAAATTGACCAGACATTGTCAGGTTTAGAACTTTATTTTGCTGTATTTTGGGCAAACCCCGAAAAGTCTGTTCGCCATTCACATTGGTACTTATATGTGCATAGGAATTTTCATGAAAATCTTGAATATTGATTAGTGACTCCCTTATCGGAACTGGATATCGAAGCTTTTCAGTTCAATCTGCCTAAACGGAGGCTGGCTGAAGATAAAAATATTTATTTTGAGAATAACTTTTTGGAGTTTTTTTCCTACTTCACGAATAATAAAACAGGAATATTGTTCAAATATTATTTAGGTCAAGTTAACCGCATGAATGTGAATAAGGTTTGTTAGCATACACGCCAAGTTACACGCAGGTTTTTGTAAGATTTCTAAATAATTAATCTTAATAAAGGAGAATTTTAATGAAGGAATGCGTAGAGTTGGGCATTTTAAAGGAGAATCTCTCATGGGAAAGTAAATTGTATTTTGAGCGAGTTTGACGGTTGAAAATTATTTCGATATTTCGACGCAATTGCAACCACTCGGAGTAGGAAATGAAGGAAACCGTCGATTGGAAACCTAAAAGTGTTTCAGACTCGTGGCTCAATTCTTCTGTCGAAATCGGACGAGAGAACTTCTGTTCTCAACAAATTACAGTTTTGAGTTGCTTCCCTCCTCCGGGGTTAGATTACAATCTTCCCTCGGAACTTATCAGGATAACCTACCACGTCCTTAGCTCGTTCCTCGATGTTACCAACTCTCCGCAAGAACGTGCCCAAGTATGGTCGGAACCTCTCGGAAACTTCCTTTGAAACTCAGCCTAATTCGGTATTTCGGTTTAATTAGAGAATACACACCCCCTTCCGCCACCCGCTTTCGGAGTTCCGCCAGTTTTCTATGCGACAACCTTGAAGGGCCCCTAACCTTCCGTGAGGAATTTCAAACCTTTAGACGAAAACTCGAAAGTGAGGCGACACATCCGTTTTCTTTGATGTCGAGCCCCAGGACGAGATTGCGGCCCTGCTCACTTAGAATGACCTCGTTGATGAGTAAACTTCCTCAATTTCTAAGTGGGGGTCTCGTTAAAAGTTACTCGAGGACGGATGATCAAGGGTGATATTTTCCCGGGCCGTGGAAATAGGTGTTAGACGTGTAGGAGTATGTTGTCCGCAGTCCAGTCCTCGGAAAATACGAGCTTGATGAGAAAGTTGAGAAGTCGGCGTTACTGTGCGCGCCACTTTGATAACATCTCCGTGTTTGTTACTTGCCAAATGTAGAGATGGGTTGTTCTGTATCAACCTGATACTTTGTACCAGGCACCGAAAAGTATCTGGACTAGATATGACAAGCTCAAAGTATCAAAAACTCCAGTCCCAGGTGGATCCTCAATAGTTACTAGTTCCTAGCAATGCTCCTGATCCGCTGGAGTCCTTTCAGTCACATTTTAGCAGATCGATGTTAGTTGTTCCATCGAGAAATATCCAAGGGTTGTAAAAAAAAAAAAAAAAAAAAAATAGCAATAAATAGCAGACCCATATTTCGGGGTATACATTCATTTTGGTTGGTCCCTGAATAAATCAACCTATGTTTTCATACAAAAATTCAACCTCTCCGAACTGCCCCAAAAAAATTTTCTGGGCGTCTCAAGGTATCTTGATCAAAATGAGAAAATTTCCATTGGACCGCTTCCATTTTCCACTAAATTTTGGACCCTGAATCGATTGGAATGGGTCTCCATCCTCCTGGTCCAAGGAATAACCAACCCCTGTGAATTCAATTGCATTCATTTCCAAAAGCCATACGGCGAATTGAGCTCAAGTTTCAGAAAAGATTGAGCACCCCTTGGGTTCCGTATCTGGAGAACAGACATGAAGGTGAAGAAGGGATCCAGACGATGTTCCTAGGCCAAGGAACACTTTAACTTCTTAACTCGGCCAACAAATTCGCCACCACCCATCTCTTGTGTCATGTCATTTGCTGTAGTTCGGTGAACAATGCATTCGTAGATTATCATCACTGAAAATGGTGCTATTTAAGAACTTTTAGCACAATTTCATCCACCTACTCGAATACGTTTTCCATTAGTGAGCCCTCTCGCTAATTGGTCGTACTGATTTGGTGACTGTATTTCTATTGTGAGAGAATCGCATGCTTTGAAGGGTATGGAAGGCATGGAGTGCGTTTAATTCCATCGCTCAAAATTATTTATAGAAATTGACAACCTACGCATCACCCCACGCGGCATTGCTGCCCAAATCCACTCTGTATGCAAAAATGAATCGTTTAAAGAACCATTGATCACCAGCCATTTTGAATTTTGGGACGTTGAAACATCATGGGCAAACGCTGCAAATATACGACAGTGGTTTGATAGTTGAAAATGCGTACCCGTCAGTTCAGAGAAGAACAAGCAATTGATCATAATATTTGTTTCCACGATTTTCTAAATGTACTTCATGACAAATATCTACTTCCAGCGTCCGGCAATCGATTCGGGACACATCTGAATCGATTCAGCGTTCAAAATGTAGAGGAAAATAATAACTCTCACCCTTTATATCATCCATTTTGCACCTAAGCTATTTTCTTCATCAACTTCAGTCCGTTGGTTTTGAGCGTATCAGTGATATCATCATCTGTGGGGAATAGAAGTCAACAACAAAAATGAAGATAGCCTCTAAAAACACCCTATTGTGATTTATTCATCAACTGAACCCTCCGCTTCTTGTATTGGCTTAGCCGAAAAAATACGCTTAACGCTCTGCTGCGCCTAGTTTAACTTCGTTATTTTCTCTCTCGCCTTTTTTCAGTATTTCTCGCAGAGGCTCAAGCCTCCTGGGATTGGAATTTCAGATGATCTTGTTTTTCTTTCTGTAAAACAACATTTTTCAGGTTTTCGTATAAAATATATATCCCCTCTCTTGCTGTGGCCTTGTCGATGCGTATTAGCGAGTGTAGTAGGCCAAAATATTCATTTCCAGGAGTAGCATACCTCTCCTTCATAATTTCAGTTTATTTTTGGATGTCAGAAAGTTGATTCGGTGAAAACGTCCCGGCGAGAATTCTCCAAAATTAACTTCTAATCCTCGTGATTTATAATCACCGGCCGCAAATTTCTATTACCATTCAACCCTCTGCGGTAAGATTATTCAGTATAGAGGGGTTTAAGCGCATCAAATAGCGTACAATGACCTAAATCATGGCGCTAGAAGAGGAATCGCATGGACGTTCTAATTAAAATGTATGACGACCCGTCTGACTGTTGGGGAAGCCTGGCTAGGGAATAATTGGCTTTCCATGTCGTTTGGTCGTTACCACGACGTGATACATTCGCGGCACAAACTTTCCTAATGAGCTGAGTATCGTCGTGTCGCGTTATGGCGGATGATACGGGCAGCGTTGGGGTAGAGATAAATTGCTGTTACGGTGGCGAATCGGAAAAGTCTTTTTGAAAAGGGTGGCCTCGGAGGGCGTGATCAAGGTGGTTGCGAGAATCAAAAACCAATCTGGAATTAACAATCCGTGGACAGTTCAAACTGTTGCTACAAATCGTTCTTTGTCAAATACTTTGTCAAATATATCCCTTATTTACAATCACAATACTAGCGTAAATTTATTTTGAAATTGTAGACAAATAAAGTTTGAACAATTAACAAAGGTTTTAAGGCCCGAAATTACCTCCTCATCGGGCGTTTTTCAAGTTTTGTAGTTCACAACAACTCAGTTAAGATCGTCGGCAAATTCAACCTGCAACTGAAATAATTTATCACCCCATTTCCTGTTCTACAGCGTGCGTGTCACTCACATTCACTCGGGTCCAGGGCTCAGGAGACGTTGACACATTTAGAGCCGTCATGTGGGCAAGCCTCTTCGCTCGGTGGTCGATGAAAAGGCGTCCTCTATTGTGTGCAAATTAAATTAATGCGGAAAAGGGAACGAGATAGGCTGAGCGTCGGGAGGATTAAGTGTTGATCCCTCACCCATTCCAGGGCCGGAGCTCTCTTTGCGATTCCGTTCTCAACCAAATGTCCCGCCCTCAGCCACGTGGTATATCCTGGGACGAAGGGAGGCTCAACGCCTTGGTCCATAAATTGAAAGGCAAGCCAACCGTGTACTGGGAATATCCTTTACTTTCCGAGCTGGGAGCTTCCCTTTCCTCTTTAACACTTGAAATCCTCAACCCAGCGCATTCTCTTGCGTTCACATTTTCAAACACAAGTTGGTTACTTGCGTTTCTCTCCCCAAGTTTCACGCCTAACGAATTAGGACAAAACCGCATAACCTGCCTCGAATTTCAGCACAATGGTCCGTGATAAATAACTAATTTCAGTCAAGGACTCATTTTCCCTAGGGCGCCACTGTAAGGAAGCTTTGGATATCATTCTTGGTAGAAAACTAATGACAAACAAAAACAGTTGGGGTTTATCCAGAATATTGTATTTAGGGCTGTAAAATTAATTTTGTGGGGATAGGCGGTGTGAACAAAAATTTTGAACGAGAAAAACGCTTACAAAACGTTACTGTTTCGACGAGGCGCGTAACTTTGTGACGTCACAACGTGCCCATGACTCGACTGAAGATTGAAAAGAATGACGCTAACGAAGAAATACTACAACCTCCACCACCCCTGCCCGCGTTGTGTGGAGTTCCAAAAATGAGTGAACTCCAAAAAATATTAACGTCTTGCGGGAGTGTTCGAAATGGCGAGTGCCGAGAATATCTCGAAAGTTGACTTCGAGGCACTTCAAGTGTTTTATGAGACGCTCAGACCACTCTTTCTTCCTGTTTCCTTTGGGAACCATTAATAACTTACGGGTCTGTGGTTTGGCACCCGCGGACGAAACACTTTTTACCCATTTGATGGAGGAACAGCGAAAGAAAACAGTTTCGGGGTGAAGCGAAGGAAGGGCGGTTAGCGGTTTATTCACAGTCAACAAATGAGCCACCCATGGCGTAAGTTGTGACTAATAAGACGAACCAACAACAAGAGCAGCAGGTAGAGGTTACACCAAGTTCACAGGAGGGAGATTGATATTTTCCCGCTGCTCATTTGAACAGAACGAGAACATTACGAGTGTCTTTTCCTATTAGTTTTGTTTTCATTAGTCAATTACTACATCAATCATTGCCTTGCTCCGTCCAAAATGTGTTGAAAATTGTTGCAAATATCCTCCCGCCTCCGCCTCTTTATGGTTGTTACACCGCGGCAGGTCCCACAGAATAATTAAGCCATAAAGCATTATTCATTCGTATTCATGCTGAAATATCCAACGGAATACGAATGGGCTTTATGAATATCTACTTAATAAAATTCGCTTTCAAAATTGTTTTCAAAAATTTTCAGATCAAAAAATTTGAGCAAAATCTGCCAATGATACGAATAAAAAGGAGTTTTTAATGCAGTGCGTTCCATTGGGACTCCACGAGGTATTATTGTCCGAAATTGTGGTAGTTCCAACGATTTTTTTTTTTTCAATTTTTCGAAACTGATATGAGCGGCGAGAATGCGCTTTAGGCTTTGTCATAATGTAAAATATTGTTTTCAATTTTAAATATACATTTTTCGTTGGAACTCGACTTGGTTTTCGTATCGGTCTCACCGTGTGGCGCACATTTTTAGAGGGCTTGGACACCTCTAAACACTTATACCTGTAATTAGTGGGTTTCTAGATCTCTTTTAAAGAACAAATCGGATTTTTACAATAGTCAGACGAAAAGTTCAAAAATCGAACAGACGCTACTAGACTGTCCATAATCCTGATTTTGGTTGTTTTCGTAATGATTGCGGCTTTGGACGGGGAAAAGTGAATAAACCAATGACTGAATTCGGGAGGAAACTCGAAACTGCAAACAAGACGTTGTTTTCCTAATGGAAGAGATAACGGAATGAATAAAGGATGGTTGGGAATTTGAGCTCTGATTAACAAACGCGATAGAGTGAAAACCCCATTGCACCAGACGGGGAAGGAACGAAAATTGAATGAAGGTAAAATATCGTTTTCCCGTGAGGGACCCAGAGAGAATAATTTACCTTCGGCGGCTCAAATGGAATAGCAGATGATTCAACGAACGCCTCGACCACGAGTAGATAGAGTAGCTCGGGATCTAAACAGTGCAGATCTGCTATGAACAGGCGTACTCGGCCTCATGAAACTGGTTGCAGCACATACGTGTCAAATAGGCCATCTGACGCCCTTTCGTGGAAGTTCGTTTCAAGGCTGAAGGCCTTTGTTGGAATGGAAAGCAATCATTCGACTATCCGAGGTATTTCCTTCAAGTAAAACCCGAGAAAGCTCTGACTGGAGCGTCTATAACTCAATCCCATCACGTCTACGCCATGAATGGGCCAATATCCGTTTCCTGCCGCTTCCTACGAAAAGCTTGAAAAGTTCTCGCTTAGGTTTTATGATGGAAGCCCACCTGGCAATCCTCTAAACAAACTCTTCACGTCGTTGTATAATAGTGTACTCTGTTTACAAATCCCGAGCTCGTCAAGAAACTTCATAAATGCGCATGGATTATTTAGGAACTCTTTTGAAGTTTTCTCGCGCTAATTTAGAGAGCTCGTGAATGATGACTATTTTAGTTGTAATCTCTTTTTAACTCAAGACCCCTTAAACGGGATTTAGTTCACGGAATGCTTAATCTCATTAGTAGTACAATAATATTTGGTGGCAGAAGTAGAAAAAGGAGATAAAAAGGGCCTGCAATGATTTCAAGACAATATCCTTCTGTTTAGTTGCCGGGTAAATCGGGAACACCCTAGTTGAGCCTGATAATATGTTTTCACCATGAAAGATGCGAAAAAACATGAAACATAAGTAGTAGTTTTAGAGTAAAATTTACTAAATTTAAAAACAACGTGACTAGTAGTTCTAGAGCAAAATTTAAAATCAAAGCTGACAAAATTTCCTCAAAAATGTATTCAATTTCAGCGTTTAGATTTTCTTAGTTCAGTTTCTAGAGCGTGCTGAAAATTGAAAATATACTAGCTTTTGCTCAGGGCATGTGTAACATAAATTTATTGCGATACTCGACGGGGGAATACAAAGGCAACATAATGAGGCGAAGAAACATGATAAATTATGAAATAGCTTGGTATTGAACAATGTGGTGTTTTTTGTTAGGACCTTTGATTTATCATCTGGCAAAGTCGTATCTCTAAGGTCTCCAGTATAAGAGTAATACCATGAGAATGCAGTCTGGGATATATCTCAGTCAGAAGAGTCTCATTACAGCTCTTCAGTGTCGCGGACTCAGCGCTCCTGGTGACAATGGGAGGAAGTTCACCCCACCTCACCAACTCAATTTGTTCCCAAACTCAGATAACATGGTGATCTGAGCATTATAACCAAGAATGTTGATGAAGTCTTGTTTGTGTAGGACATGCTCGTACGATCGTTGGGATGAATGCTGTAGCCATCCCTGAGCACGTCTCTTATTGATTATTAGATATTTTTGGGTGGTGAAATGCAGGCAAGACTGAAATGGTCGTTGCATAAAGAATCACGAATTGAATCAAGGATAGCTTCTATTAGAAAATTTGCCTGCGAGTTTTTGAGCGATACTACACCTCTCCAGCTCTGAAGTTGCAGTTGATTAACGTCACAAGTACGTCCCAGAAGAGTGCCAATAAACTCAACATGCAACCGTCCAGAATGAAACTAACTTCAATCAAACTTGGACACATATCATTTGTCTTAATTAAACTGTCTATATTTACATCTTCAAACAAAGCTTATTGGCCATCTCGGCGTACATCTCATGTACTTCGTAATTCTTATAGGAAATTGATAATGACAAGAAAGATACCGCTTATGATGAGAGTAATGATGATATTGGGGGTGGGGTGAGGTGAGCTTCCTCGCAGGGTTACCAGGAGCACTGAGACCGCAATACTAAGGACCCTCGGTGAGACTTTTCTTATCTCAGTCGTTCAATTCTGTCCGTAAATAAACTTTCTTTTATTTGACAAGAAGTCTTAGGAAAAAACCTAGAAAAATTACTAGATGAAATTAGGGGTTGGGAAATGAAACTTATGGTCTCTTTTTAGAAAAGCATTTGGATTGTATTTAGGCTGCCTCATTTAAGTAAAAAAGATTTCTCAAGATTTTATGTGGTTTAACCGAATTTTATCTGAACTGATTACAACACCTCTCTGATCTATCCTGACAAACCTATCGACGAATGAACGGAATATATTGCTGCCAGCTTTATAACCTCATATTTATTGGTATATTTATTGTTCAATCGAACCTCCAGCCCAAAATAACTATTCGCTACCGAAGGCGAGTCTGGTTTCTTGTCTTATAACATTTGAAGCGTTCGCCGCTCTGCCCTGTTGCTGATAAACTCATCTCAGACTCCTGAGTCAACAAAGCTTCGGGGCAAGTTATACCACAACAAACAGTGGCTTCCGAAGGTCCGAAGTATTTCGGTTTGTTTGTTTTTCAACGGACCTCTGCCAACTTGTTCATGCCTCGTCTATCTTCAATCAGTTGTGACCTTACGAATTATTCAAAAGTGGTACTTTAAAGTGCCTAAAAATGAAACCATTTGATCTGGATATTGCCCAAGGTAGAAGATATTTTCTCCAGAATTGAACCAGTTTTACTTTCCCTCTTTTCAGCTGTTGATCAGTAAACAAGGTCCTTGGTAAAAGTTCGTTAGAAAACTCGTCTTTCTTCATTCGCTCTTGAGGAATTCAATGACGGAGCGTATTCGGGTGTGGCCTTACATTGTGTCAGAAGAAGGGAGTTGCCGAACCTTTTCACCCCACTTTGGCCTATCCGTTGATATATTATTGATCCTCGTTGGTTTTTCGGTGAAAAAAAAAAAGAAAGAAAGTTTTCCGCAGAAGAAAATCCTAACCAATTACGTGGTGCCTGAGCCAAACTTCATTTTTACTACCTTCCACTCATCTCTTTTCCCCTGGGTTCATTTTTTTTCTCGTCCAAAGTTGGAGCTTATTTCATTCTGGAAAGCAATGACGCGATGTCCAAACTTCACAAAGTTTTTTATGTTTTCTCGTAAAACTTGGCAAATCCCGGATTTTCGTCGATTTTCTCATCCGCCTCAAATGGGACGTCGGGAATGCGATTTTGTTCGCTTCGTAAAAATATCCCACGATAAACACGCTCATAATCACATTCTTTAGAGCACGCAATGCAAATCCAGGGATGAGACGAGGCTCGAGGAAATCCGACAAGGTTGTGGGGTACGTCAGGGGGGGGGGGGGGGGTCGTTGGGTAACGATATGAAAGCACTGTAATCCTCTTTAGCGCAGGAAAAGCGAAAGCTCCGGGAGGGGAAATTAGGTCAGGCCGTGTCACGACGAAGCAACTCCACTTCTAAGCCCTCGGGGACAGCTCGTTCCGCCAATTACAACTTTGGAGTTATACAGTTTGCTTAATGCTCCTTTCCGGTCACCTATAAACATACAACAGTTCCGCCGATTCCGCTCTCCCGCAACAACTCTAAATCTTCAGCTTTCAACTTCAACGCCTTGGCCAAGAACAGAACCAATTTCGGTCCTTTGAGATCATCCACTCTAATTGGGAGGAACTTTCGATGAGATATGTACATATGCTAATAAGAACACACCAGACACCGGCAATATATTACGTACGACTGTACGACCTGTGAATTGGTTAGCTGTTAGAAATTTCCATCTTCCTCACTACATACGATGTTATATCCAGCACGTTGTAAGAGTGCTGTGATTACGCCAAAACATGAATCTTGCCAGTCGAGGAAATCGTGTCTGCACTCAGTATGTGTGAATTCACATTTGAATCACCACCCGTGCATCAACCTTCTCCAAAAAATCTCGGAAGCTTGTTTTCCAAGTACCCAATTTCGCTCATCCTACTACAATCAGCACCTCCGTTCACGACAGTTGAGTGGAAGATTAGTAATTGAGGTGAAATTGGAATAACCTAAGATATTCCGTTGGACAATATATTTTTCGTTGTCTTTTTCTTGGCAATGTTGAATTTGCTCTGCGAAGTATAATTTGATGACACTAGGAACTACGAGAGGATCAATTTGTTGGGAAATGAACAATTATTTCCCTGTACATCTCAGGCGAATTTTCAATTTTGATCCCTCCACCCACTATGGCGGGAGATGGAAAGCAATATGAAATATTGAGGAGGTGAAAATGATTTTTGGAGAAAGACTCAGACAGGTTGAATTGAAAGTGATGGAAAATAACGTCCAATCCGTCTTATTTAGAGAATGGGGAGGAAGCGCCCCCTTACGGAGTGAAGGGTGAACCAAGAGGCGTTAAGTCGGAAGATTTTAATGAGAACGAACACCCTCGGAACTCAACCCCAGACCAGGTAGACAGGAGGATGCGGCGTTGTAGAGAATTATGGCCGAGAGAGCGAAGCCGTAATGCCATGTATCAACCCCCGAACAACCTTGGACGGGGTGGGAGACCTGTTTTAGAAAAGGGGAGCCCTGCGTGAGCCCTCTTCATTAATATTGTGAACCTGGCTCGAGCTGTGATGAACACGGATATGTAGAGGAGGTTTGCTCGAACGCTCGAACTGTACATGAGTACTAACCTGGAAACCAACTACTACAAAGAGTTTTTAAAATGATGAAGGGAATTTTTTTTTACAACTTTAAAACCCCTCATTTACTGTCCAGCAACGGAAAACATTACACATTCCATTGCAGAAAGATGAAAATATTCTTGAGCTAGGATAGCTCAGGTTCGTGATTTTCCTCCATAATCTAAAATCACAGTATTATTGAATTCAGATTTCGTAACTGAACATGTCAATTGTATGAAGAGTCCAAAAATGTGCTTACGAGTAAAGAAAAAAAGCTGCAAATTCTTTCACAGGGGTTGGTTGGGGTAATATCCCACACCTCTCTCGAAAATATATTTTTCAAAGTACACCAGAAATCTGATTACACATGTTCAAAATGGGTGGATAGATATCCATTTAGACCCATGACCTCTTCCGGTTGGTGCAAATCGTTCCGGGGCCCGTCTCATTAGATTCAGCGTCCAAAATTTAGTGGAAAATAATACCCCACACGCCTAAATCGCCAAAAAAACTCGAAAATCTATTTTTTGAAATACGCATTTTGACCTTTATCCCCCAAATTTGATTTGATAGGGCTGAAAAGTTTTGATGACCACCTAGACCCGGAAACGGGTCCCTGACGAAAATTTGAGATTTTTAGAAAATTGTCTACTACCATAACCGGTGTAGACATTTGCTTATTTTGATCTAGACATTTTGTAATGCCCAGTAAGAAATTTCGGGCCAAATTGGGATCCTATGAAAACATAGGTTGACTATTCATGGAATAACCAACCAAAACAGAACCAACAACAACCATCATGTTGTGATGACACTGATCAGAGGGAGAGGGAAGCACAAAAAGAGGTGTATTTTGTTTTGCCCAGCCTCCGTTATAGAGGATACCGGCATCATCTACACCCCAGCGATCAAAAAGGAGAAAATGTATTAATAAATAACTAGTCCAGGTACTCTCAAATGAGTTTTAAAAATGATCACATCATTGATTTGTCAATACTGTGGTACATCAAATAATTGGTGGCTTTTTCTTCTTTACAGGTACACTAAACACAAAAATCTGCAAATTCTTACACACGGGTTGGTTATTCGTCGAATGGGGGAAACAGTGGGTGTGGCGGGTCCCAGACCCATTCCAATCGATTCAGGGTCCAAAATTTAGTGGAATATGATACCCCACACGCCTAGGCACCAGAAATCCTGACACATACAAAATGGGTGGATACATACCCATTTTGACCCATAACTTCTTCCGGTGGGTGCCAATCGTTCTGGGACTCACTTTATTGAATTCAGCGTCCAAAATTTAGTGGAAAATGATACCCCACACGCCTATTTACCAGAAATCCCGAAAACACATACCTATACAAAATGGGTAATACATACCCAATTTGACCCATAACTTCTTCCAGTGGGTGCCAATCGTTCTGGGACCCATTTAATTGGATTCAGCGTCCATAATTTAGTGGGAAACTATACCCCACACGCCTAGGTAGCAGAAATCCCGAAAACACATATTCAAAATGGGTAATAAATACCCAATTTGACCCATTACTTCTTCCAGTGGGTGCCAATCGTTCTGGGACCCGTTTCATTGGATTCAGCGTCCAAAATTTAGTGGAAAATGACACCCTACTCGCCTAGATCGCCCAAAATCTCGAAAATCCATTTTTCAAAAAACACATTTTGACCCCCCCCCCCCCCCCCCCCTCCCAAAATTGGGTCCGATCGGGCTGAAAAGTTTCTAGGACCACATTCGATCTCCATATAATCACATTTTTCGTAACTACGGTAGGATGAGTAAAAGGTAAATTCACATAATAATCGTTGTCAAAATCCAAATGGACACTATTGATGGATATCGTAAGATAGTCGATTTCCTGGAAAAAAATCACGCTGAATTTCACACATATCAAGTTAAAGATAGTCGCGCATTCAGAGTAGTTATCAGAGGCCTTCATCACACAACTGATCCCAAGTTGGTGATGGAAGAGTTGAAAACGATTGGATATGAGCCGATCCAAATGACAATGGCCCTTCACCCAGTAACCAAAGTCCCAATGCCGCTATTTTTTCTTGACCTTAAACCTAATGCAAAAAATTCAGAGGTATACAACTTGACACGGTTGTACAACGCGGTTATCAAGATCGAACCTCCCAAACCAAAGGCATCAGTGATACAATGTACCAAATGCCAAGCTTATGGTCATTCAAAGAACTACTGTTTTCGCCGTCCCAAATGTGTAAAATGTGAGGGAGACCATAGCACAGCATCCTGTGATAAACCAGGTAGTACTAAACCCGTATGTACCAATTGCAAAGGGAACCATACAGCAAATTATAAGGGGTGTCCCATACATATTTCCCTACAAAATAATCGTCAAAAACCTAACAATATACCACTACGCACAACAATTAAACAGAAACAAGAGGAACAAAACCCAAATTCCATCAACCGTTCTCACCAACCATTACAGCTAAATTATCCACATGTAAAAACTTATTCTCAAGCAGCCCGCAGTCAACCCACAATCAATACTGAGATAAGCAGTGAACCCACCATTTCAATGCTTTGCGGAAAAATCGACCAGCTAATTAATCTCATCCAGCCATTGTTCTCAATGCTCACAGAGCTAATCCCTAAACTGATCAAATGAGCACCAAACCTTATAACAATCTCAAAATCGTCACATGGAACTGCAGAGGTCTGAATAACAAATACCACGAATTAGAGCTGTTCCTAAGACAAACTCAATTCGATATCGTCCTACTCACTGAAACGAAAATGACTCCAGATATGCACTTCTTCATCCCAGGATACAGAATTTATCGAGCCGATCATCCATCCACAAATCGCAAAGGAGGAGCAGCGATCCTCATTAATAGGAATATATCACATAATGACCTACCCCCCGTTATGGAAGATGACGCACAAGTAGCACGAGTTAGTCTATATCTCAATGGCCATAAGTTCCAAGTCGGGGCATTTTATTCAGCTCCTGATCGGGAAGGACACAGACTACTGATGAGCACAATATGGGGGATTGTACATGAGATGGGCCAAAAATTCATTCTCGGAGGTGACTTTAATGCGAAGCACCCCCAATGGGGCTCAGCAACAACGAACCCGCGGGGAAGAGGGCTGCATAGTGCAGTTATGCAACTAGGAATAAGGGTAATGCATCCTGCCGAACCAACCCATTACCCCGACAACCCAAACCACTCGCCAGACATCCTTGACATCTTTTTGGGGAAAGGAATCACCAACTCAAACTGTGAAATCAAAGTACTTCACTCGCTATCCTCTGACCACTATCCTGTTTTAATGTCAATTATGAGCGCTGTACCATTCAAAAAGACGATTAATTCTCTCATTTCACATCCCTTCGACTGGAAACTATATTCGGAAACCCTTGAGAAGGAAACGAACTTGTCACTGCCCCTGAAAACATCTAGAGACATTGACATTGCAGTCAGTCATATCACCCACATAATCCAATATGCGGCGGGAGTGGCCTGTGATCAGTCTACAGGAAATCGTCATAACATGCTCCATAAAAAAGGCTATACCCCTCCTCACATTCAAAATCTGCTAGAAGTGAAGAAAAAATCAAGATTACTGTGGGAACAGACTAAATACCGTCCACACAAACAAGCATATAACAGAGCAACATACGAGCTCAAACAAGCATTGAAGTTACTCCATTCGGAAGAAAAACGAATTTCGTTGATCTCACTAGATGCACAAGACGGTTCACTGTGGCGTAAAGCAAAATTATTAGTCAAACAACCTGAATCTACTCCTCCACTTAAGGTGAATAACGTTTGGCACTCCACCCCAGAAGAAAAAGCGCGCGTTTTCGCTGAACAACTTGTGGAACAATTTACCCCAAATCCTAGCGAATATCCCGTATTTCACGAACAAGTACAAGAAGAAATAGCTCAACCTCTTATCCTAACTCCATTCAATGAATTTGTCAATCCTGCTCAAGTGAAAAATGCCATCCAAAGATCACCGACCAAAAAGGCCCCTGGAAGTGACAGAATAACACAACCACTATTGAAAAATATGCCAAGGAAAACTCTAGTACTCCTCACACAACTATATAATGCCATCCTTCGCACTACATATTTTCCAACGAAGTGGAAACATGCACAAATCATCATGATCATAAAACCACAAAAAAATCCTCGAGACCCCACAAGCTACCGACCAATCAGCCTGATATCAATCTTTTCCAAAATATTCGAACGCCTCATGCTAACAAAACTGATGCCACATTTGGAGACGGCAATTCCGGCATTCCAATTTGGATTCCGCAAATCGCACTCTTGCGAACTACAACTACAAAGGCTCATCGAAGAAATACTGGACACTTACGAAAACCAGGAAATCTGCCAGGGAATTTTCCTCGATACGGAAAAAGCTTTTGATCGGGTCTGGCACCCAGGCCTATTGTATAAATTGAAACCTCTCTTGCCTGATACCTACTATCGCATTATACAATCCTTCATCTCAAATCGCACCTTCCATGTGAAATGCGATGATGCGATCTCAACCGCCAAAAGTATAACCTCATCAGTGCCTCAAGGAAGTGTCTGGGGGCCGATACTATACCTGATATACGTGAGTGACGTTCCAAGTTTTCCCAACGCAACTTCATTAGCCATGTTCGCCGATGACCAATCCATAATCGCACGGGATAGCTGCGGCCAAGTTGCATCAAGAAAACTCCAACAACATGTAACTGCGGTTGAGGATTGGAACAAAAAGTGGAGAACCAAAATGAACCCTCAAAAGTCGACCACTCTCACATTTACCAACAAACGAAACTACCAAGTCAGTACAATCCTAATCAATAACATTGTCGTACCCCAAAAGGAAAATATAAAATATCTTGGTGTCAGACTCGATGAAAAGTTAATTTTTGGTGACCACATTGGTGATTTGGTGAAAAGATTGAGAACCCGTATCAATTTACTCAAACCACTCATCGGACCACAATCTCCACTCACTTTGAGCAATAAGAGACTAATTTATCTCGTAATGATAAGGCCTATTTGGCAATATGGCTGCTCAATTTGGGGATCCGCCAGTCCCACCCAAGTCAAAGGGTCCAAATTCAGCAAAATCGTGCACTACGACTAATCGCGAATGCGGAATGGTATGTGAGAAACTCCGTGATACACCGGGACTTAGACATTCCCGAAGTTAAAGAAGTCATAGCGAAAACTTTCCAACGACAATTCGCCACAATCACATCGCACACAAACCCTACGTTTGACGGATTTGCTGAACGCCTACTACATCACCGAAATGGAAGAAGACTCAAAAGAAGGAGACCTGTAGATGTCGAAAAACCACAAAAAACTATCGACGAGAATATTTGATTCGGGGAGACAACGCTGACAGAGAACACAAATTTCTTGAACAGGCTTTTACTGATACACAAACCGAAACGAACCGAACTAATGATGAACGTAGGAAACCAGAGATCTACGAAAATTGGAACGATAAATTCGCACGAAACTTAAAATGGCGGAGAGACCCGCTAGTACGTTACCAACGCGACAGAAACAGGGTTGCTCAAGTTTGCGAGAAACACCGGGAAGCTAGCACATACATAAATTCCCGACATTCTCCCACCTGAGGAATGAAGTGACTCACTGTCCCAAAAAGTTGACCCCAATTCACACTAAAAACCTAACAGGTAACGTGACCTTACGCCCACAACGGGTCTCGCAAGTTTTTCGCACAAGTCTTTGCTTAGGAACTCTTGATTTCTTCTCTTCTTCTTCTAATTTGGCTGGAACATGGTGAGCGAACCCCTCCCCTGGATTATTTGGCTCTTCATCTTCTTGCTTCTGACGATCCAATACTCCCGGGAAGACCTCAGATGATCGAGATGACTTCATCACTCCAGGGGGCTGCGCAGTAATCTCTTGAGGGTTATTGTTTGAGTCAAAAACCTCAATTTCCAGCGGAAAAATGTGCTGGATAGCACGGTTGAGTCGCCCATTGGCGGTCCGTAGAACAACAGCTCTGCATTTACCATCCTTGCCAACGATGGTCTCCTCAATTATGGCCAGAGGCCAATTAACTCTCTTGTCGCCTTTAGATCCAACCAGGACAATCTCTCCCACCTTAGGACTGCGTTTTTCACGAAAACCTCCAGGTGAAGCGTTAAGTTGGCCGAGATATTCCATTCTGAAGCGACGTCTCAGTTCCTTCTTCAACAAAACTCGTCGCCGCATTTTCCTTTTCAGAGAACTGGCGTCAATAGCGTCAAGTTCAGGAACTCCATCTTGTGAAAGATCATGTAAAAACATTTGTGGTGTGAGGGCAATAGGGTCCTCAGGGTTCTCCGAAAGGTACGTAAGTGGCCGCTGGTTCACATAGTTGGTGCACTCATAGATAACGGTTGCAAGCTCTTCGTAGATCAGGGAAGCCTTCCCCAAGATCTTCCTGAGTACTACTTTGAGAACTCCGACCAATCTACTCACAACTTCATGGTCTGTCGGCAGTATTATTGGAGACCGAAAATCTTCAGAATCCTTCCGAGCCCAAATTTTGGTCCTCAGACGAATCAAACCATCGGCTCCAATATGAGGTTTCAATTTCCTGAGTTTAGTATCCTCCAGCCCATCAAACATTTCCCTCTGAACCATGGCCAACAAGAACTTTTCAGCACGCTGAATTTCCTTGACTTCAAGTTCTCCTCCACATTTTGGCTTATCCGATAACTTGTTGAACAGAAATCTGAGAATCCATCCAATTACCTTGACATTTCTTGAGTGTTTTGAAAATTTCCCAAAATCGGCTGAAGCGAGGGCGACTGTGTCGGTTACGATGGTGGTTATCGCTGTTTTCCTTCTTTCTCGAATGATTTCCATCTCGTTGGGCGCATCTTCGGCCGATGGCCATTCTGAAGCAGGTTCACGAAGCCAATCTGGACCCTCCCACCATGACGAAGTCAAAAGCACCTTAGGGCTGCAACCACGGCTGGCCAAGTCAGCTGGATTAATGATACCTGGAACGTGATGCCAGTCCTCTGGGAGTGTCAGGGAACGAATTTCTTTGACCCTATTGAACACAAAAACACCCCATGGTTCTTCACGTCTGATCCAGCTCAAAACTGTTGTCGAGTCACTCCAGAAATAACATTTCAGGTGACCAAGTTCTTTGCAAATATTGGAGGCGAGTCTGGCTCCAATGGTGGCTGCTAGCAACTCCAAACGTGGAATAGTTATCTTCTTCAACGGAGCTACACGTGACTTTGCAGCTATCAGGGTAACAAAAATGCCTTCTGCATTTTCCACTCGCAAGTAGGAAACGGTGGCAAAAGCCGACTGACTTGCGTCACAAAAAACGTGTAACGTGACGTCACTATCCTTCATGGAAACCTTAATCCAACGGGGTATTGCAATTTCGTCCAAGGCGCTGATTTCAGACAACCAATTGACGAACAACTTTCGGCTCTTGTCTGATAGGGGAGCGTCCCAAGTACCGCCATCTTTCCAACTATCCTGGATAATCATCCTTGGGATCAATGAAGTAGGTGCACAAGCTCCAAGAGGGTCAAAAAGCCTCTGACTCGCAGAGAGGACTGATCTTCTGGTGACCTCCTTGAAATCCTCAATTTTTGGGGTGTTTACCCTCAAATTATCTGACTTTCGATCCCACAAGATACCAAGAACCGGAGTGTTTGTAGTGTTTGTGAGCGCCGGATCAGTCCACTCCCACCCTCGTAGGTCGAAACAGGCCTCGAGAAAAACTGCTTTTGCCTGGCTCACAAATGCTTCCAAATCGTCTTGGCTATCAACCGATGTCACGCAATTATCTACATACAGGCTTCCATTGAGGTGCGAGACAGTTGAAACGTCATAGGGTGTGTCACCATGAGCTGCTTTCTCCTTACATCTAGAGAGATGGTGATGAATAACTGCAGCCAGCAGGTAGGGGCTGCTTGTGACTCCAAAAACAACCCGTCTATGACGGAAAATCCTCACTTCTCCAGAATGATCTATCCACAAAAATTTCAAGTAATCCCTGTCGGGTTCACTCACCGATATTTGCAAAAATGCCCGTCGTATGTCGGCTATTACTCCAATTTCTTTCAAACGGAATCTCAGGAGTACAGAAGGTATCTGTTCGATGAGGGTATCACCCTTTTCCAAACACTGGTTCAAGTTGGGTTTGCCTGCCGACGCGTCAAACACCGGCCTCACACGCGTAGTGCTGCCCTCCTTCACCACAGCTCTGTGGGGCAGATAGTGACCAGAATCCCAATTCTCATGGTCAACTCGTTCAATGACCCCATCCTGAAGCCACTCCTTGAATACTTCATCGTAAGCCTCAAACAATCCTCCGGCTTTCAATTTTCTCACCGTGGTTTCCAATCTGCTAGTGGCCTGCTGAAGACCCGGAGGTAGAATTGGATGGCCAATCAACCATGGCAAACTGACCTCATAACGCCCGTCCTCCAATATCTTCACGGTTCGCAAAAAATGTTCTCGTGCAGCTGTGCAGGCTTCTTCTTGAGTGCTGATGTCGGCTGGTTCATTAATGCCAATCACGTCTAGCTTCCAGAGTTCGGCAGGCGATAGGTCAATTGCACACAAGGACGTAGCATTTACCATCGTGTCAGTCTGCTTATCACGAATTCGGCCCATCAAGGTCCAGCCCAAACATGTTTCCATGGCTACCAACCCACAGCTGAGAACAGATTTTTTTCCAGTGAATAACTTACCAGCAACGTCTGATCCAATTAAAATGTCCACTGGACCTTCACACGTGTCTGAGATAACAATTTTGCTATCACGAAGCTCTGAAATCCACGGCCCTTTTGGGACAGCTGGGACAGTTTGACAGATTGTTTCAGTGTCAAGGACATCAAAATTGCAACTGTATTGGCCACTTAATGATTGCAGGCGTACTTTATACCTCTGGTGGGTTTTCACTCCGGTCTTGTCACCCCCAAACAATGAGTGGACAACTCTTTCAACTCCTTGAGACTTATAGCCCATCTTTTGTGCAAGCTGATTGAAATATAACTTCGCTGCGACCCAGTGTCAAGTAAGACTCTGGCAGTTACTGGTGGTCTGTCTGAGGTGATGGCGTTAACCTTGAGTGTCTGCATAAGAACGGGAGTGAGCGTGGTATTACTCAAATTTTTTTCTTCTTTGGTAGTGGGGCCAGAATCCCCTCCATCTCTCAATGGTTCTGCACACATGGCTGTTGTATGGGATTTTCCACATACCAAACAACTTGGACTGTATCGACAACGCCGACCGACATGATACCTTTTCAGGCACCGAAAACAAACGTTCTTCTCTTTCAGAATATTCAGGCGAACTGCTGAATCCATCCCTCGAGCCTTTCGACAATATTCACTGAAATGCTCACCAGAACAGAATAAACAGACTTTCTTAGTCTCGGAGCTCTCCAGGCTGATTAAACCAGTTGCTGTAGGCACTCTTTTTCCAGGGGTTGGCTCCTTCTCAGCTTGGGGCAATTTCCCGACAGGAGCTCTAGTGGGCGTGAAGGTAGTACGTGCCAAGACCACCCGTTCCTCGGTAATGACGGTTTTCTTCAAGAACGCTCTCAACTGTTCCATTTGCTTGACTGAGTCCAGGGCAGCGTCCTCGTCCACCGGTCTGGCCTTTTCCCATGCACGAAGTACACTCTCAGGCAACGATGATTCCACTAACGGCATTAGTATGCATGAAAATTTGTCACTTGTCACTCCCAGGCTCTCAAGGGCCATCAGCTTTGCCTCCAATTTGTCACAATGCGGTCTCAAATCTACCGCAGCCATTTTCCCCTTTGCCTGTACAAGAACTAGGCCGAGCAATTCGCGGATGTTGTGATCAATCAATAATTCATCTCGTCCAAAACGTTGTTTCAAGTGGGTCAGGGCCTTGGGATAATTCTGTGCAGATGGAGGATAACCCTCAAGTAACTCCTTAGCAACTGTACCTTCACGTGACATTTGCAACAGAAGCTGAAACTTGTCTTCAGCATCTATGTCTTCCCGTTCATCTATCTTCTTAAAGGCCGCCCAAAAGGCAATCCAAGTTGCCGGCTTTATGTCAAACTGACGTAAATCGAGCTTGGGGAGTTTTAAGTTCAGTCCCACCGAGTGATTGGATGACGTCACACTACCTGGGGGCTCCAGTCTAACCTCTTGACGATCGAGCAATTGCTGTCTCCGGTTAACAAGCGAAACCCAAACATCGCGGTACTGCTCTGCTCCCTCAAATTCTTGGTCAAGCTCTTTCTCGTCCGAACAGAGTTTGACGTCGCTGAAGATAGCTTCCTTGACGTGACTGTCGATGGCAAACAAACGCTCGGCCTTGTCTGCTAACTTAGCAAATTCTAGGTTTACCTTTCGAACATCGACTGGATCGGTATCCAGGGCCGCTTCCACGAGTTTTGATGTAACAGTGAATAAGCGACGAATCACCGTCCTTTCCAAACGAAATTTGGTCAACTCATCAGCCATGGTTGTCTTCCCCACAAGGGATGCCACTTGTCGAAAAACCACAAAAAACTATCGACGAGAATATTTGATTCGGGGAGACAACGCTGACAGAGAACACAAATTTCTTGAACAGGCTTTTACTGATACACAAACCGAAACGAACCGAACTAATGATGAACGTAGGAAACCAGAGATCTACGAAAATTGGAACGATAAATTCGCACGAAACTTAAAATGGCGGAGAGACCCGCTAGTACGTTACCAACGCGACAGAAACAGGGTTGCTCAAGTTTGCGAGAAACACCGGGAAGCTAGCACATACATAAATTCCCGACAGTAGACCTTCTTACACCGTAGCACCAGAGAGACATGATCTCACCATTACATTCCTACCTAAGATCTCTAAAACAATCTGTGATCATACGTTAAGTTATAATATTAAGAATATCGAAATATAAAACCAAGCTATACTAAGCTTATTGCCAAGGACTACCGATGGGTAGATACCTTGATACACGTGACATTGTACAACATGTAAGTACGGATAAAAATGTAATTGAGTCGTACAACTGTAAAGTAAATTTGTTACTAAAGTTTATCATTAATAAAAAAAAAAAAAAAAAAAAAAAAAAAAATCGTTGAATAAATTAAATCATCAGAATAATTGAAAGAACCACTTTCGGATTTCCTTTATTCGCGACGTAACCTGGCCTTAGGGAAACCTTCCCTTGTGTTGTTATACTTGCTCGCCGCAGTGGAGGCCAAATTATTTCTAGAAATGAGCCACCGTGTATGGATTAATCTGTCCAATGAGCTCACTTCGTGGAAATTTGCTGTTTGGATGGGCCAATAGCCCAGGTCCTTGAAATTTCTAAGCACCTCTTACGACGAGAACTAAGCCAACCTAAATCCACAGCCCGACCCAAACTCCCGGTGCCCACCAGATCGCCGCAATAATGTTCGGAATCCTCCCAGACCGCGAGTTCTCTCAGGTTCTCTCAGGACAAGCTTTGATATTGTGGAACGAGCTTTGATATTGTGGACCGGATCTCCCAACCCCTTTCGGCGTTGGTGATTCCCGCGTGTTATTACCACCTTCATATCACCCGGCACACCTTCCCCGCTTTGATATTCCAAGCAGGATGTTTACTTTATGTGGATGATTCTCATTTCCGTCGTCTTACCCCTTATTCGTATGTCGGATCCGTTGCGAATGATCTTGTTCTTTATCGCGGTAGAAGTGTTGCTATAACAACTCGCTAAGTCGTCACACAAAAAGCCTACAAATCGCCCCATTTTGAAGATTGCTTTTTGATCGCCTCTTAATCTTTAGTTTCTCATAAATCCAAAACAAGTTCTCAGTGGTGAGAACCCACTTTATCCCAAAAGGGAAAATCGGGGAATCTAAAAAGTTGCATCCCACATTCGTCGTACCTCTCATAACTTCTTTCATTAACATAATACATTCGTCCCAAAAAGGGCTGAAATCATCTGTGAGAAAAACTCAGAATATGTGCAATTATTTAAATTTAAGGGTAAAATTGAATTTTCATCACAATTTCACACGGAAGCGAAATCATTGAAAGCTATCACTTGTGAATATTGGAATTTAAATAATTAAATGCTTAGCTTTTCTAAAATGGTTTTGGATTTGGTTGTATTTGACTATTCATGTATCTCCATTTACCTCGTTCAAAGAACAATGGGTTTCCATTGGTCAATACCGACGGATTTTAGCCTTGATTTCTTTCATGTAATTGTGGTCTGTGGTTAAGGAGGTTTGAAAAACTCTACCCTGATGGGCCAATGTCACAAGGATGAATGACCATAGGTGATAAAAGCGGCCTTTTAATCGATATAATCTTGGTTTAAGATGATAAAACCCATAATAAAGCGCTGCGGGGTGGCTTCTCTTACAACTGGCCATTGCTGGGCAACCATTGTTGTGGGTAGGCAGAGCATCTATTAAGCTACATCATTAAAAATCGTTGTTCTTCTTTGTTTCTCTAATAAATAATTAAATTCAGAGTGAAATCTGCGTTGGAATATTTTTCCCTAACAATATCAACATTCAGGTAAAAGAATTCTTCAAATTTTTCTTTCAACAATAAAAGCCCACATAAATGGGAAAATGAACTTCCAGCAATTTTAATAAAAATGGCTCAAAGCTCGGGCTCAAACTGAAAGCGCAAACAATTCAAAAACGCTGCGAATTCTTCCACAAAGGTTAAATTATACGTAGGAAGACCTCGCTAGTGGGAATAAGCGTAGATAGAATGTGGATCTGAACTGATTCGACCCTTTCTTCATAATACACTGCCACCATTTGCGGGGATCGGGCCAACTGTCATGCCTGTACCCAATATGTGCGATTTGGTTGGTTATTCCTCGAATAATCAACCTGTGTTTTCATGTAAAAATTAGTCTCCTCCGATTCGGCCCATAACATTTTTTGCTGTGCGTTCCAAGGTGTCTAGATCAAAATAAGCAAATATCCGTCCGCAGTACGCCGTCCAAACTGATTTTTTTGTTGCAATTTTTTTTTTAAATCTGAAATTTTGGTCAGGGACGCGTTTTTGGCTTTAGTTAGTCCTCGAAAGTTTTCAGCCCAATCGGAACAAATTCGGGAGGGAGGGGGGAGAGGGTTAGGGGTCAAAATGTTTTTTCGCTAAATGGATTTTTGAGATTTTAGGCGATCTAGGCGTGTGGGGTATCATTTTCAACTAAATTTGGACTCTGAATCCAATGAAACGGGTCCCAGAACGATTGGCGCCAACCGGAAGAGGTTATAGGTCAGAATGGGTATCCACCTACCTATTTTGATTGTGGTTTTCTGATATTTCTGGTAGCTAGGCGTGTGGGGTATCATCTTCCACTAAATTTAGGACGCTGAATCGAAATGAGTATCGATACGCCTGGTCCCAAAGAATTTGCACCGTTTTTTATATATTTTTATAATGTTAGGAGAGGCATTTTAATGGATTTTTTTTGCCTGGTCGTTTCGGATTTTGAATTCGCTCACGGATTATTTTTCAACCTTTGCTATAGATTATTTTACATTATTTTTCTTTTGTTTTAATTGATTAATTTTTTGTCTGTACGCATACAATTCTGATAAGGATAATGAACCCCAAGACAGTTGATGAAAATATTACAACCCACAATTTGATTTATGAAAATTGGTGGTACCTTCCGTATATTATTCGACTGAAAGCAACGTAAAACTAGTTATACCGGTATTAATAAACAAGTATTGAATTTTCTCCTTTTATTGAAAGGAATGAGGTTGCTAAGTGAGCACTGAAACGCCACTTTTCTTTTAGCATCCCTATCAGTATGGACAACAGCTAAGGCGGAAGTTATGAAACACGTTGTTCAAGTTCGCGTGAGCTAGAAAGCGATTGCCCCTCAGGTAAAAACAAAAACAATCCTCATAACATCACACGGCAGATTTTTTTCTACTGCCGTTTATGACGTAGTAGGAGTCATTTTGCGCGTTTGATGCCGACTGAAAATAGAGTGGAATTTACGTGCTCGTAACTGAATAAATGAACAGATCGTCAGAAGGTGGACGCGAGTATTTCCCCGTTTTTCAAGCCGAGTTTGAAACGACACGAGGAAATGGGGACGAAGTAATTTATTCACTAGTGTTGTTTCTGAAGAGTTTTTTATTTTCAGGCTGTGGAAAGCTCATTGTCTATAATGTGTACCGTTTATTTTGTTTACAATGGGGCGTTTACAAGATTTTTGGAATATTTTTCTGTGGCAAGTTCTCTTCAGTGCTAAACGTTCCAATGCCTTTACATTGGTTTTTGGAGAGTTTTAATAAAACTGGGTTTCTCCAGAACTCAGTTTTTCATAATAATTGTGTCGACCATTGCATTTTTCATTCCCTCCGCGAGCCCGTTAAGCCATGAATGGGTTGATTTTGTTAAAGAAAATACTAATGAAAGTAATAATTCTGTTTCAGAGCCAAGATGAGGTGGCACCTGGCAGTCTTGCTGCCAGCATTTCTCACCGTCTCTCAAGCTAGCAAGGTAATCAATCTAAAAACATTCTCTTGGTCAATAAATGCGTCAATGAAAAATAAATAAATAATAATAATAATGAAATTATGACGCAATTACCTTTCAGTGGTTGAAGTACGAAGAACACTCCACGTCACCTCCAGTCGATTATGAAGACGGCAACCCTTCATCGATCACTGAACAAAGTAAGGACCTTGTGAATAATACTATTATACTATAAGGGAATATAGTAGAACCACTATTTTACGTTCGTACTTACGGTAGGATAAATAAAGGTATTTTCACCGAACAATCGTTGTAAGAATCTACAGAATCATCAAAAGAACCAATAGAATCATTCGCAACTTTCTCATTTCCTGCATCTCTTCGCTACGTAACCTGGCCCAAGGGAAACCTTCCCTTGTATTGCCATACTTATATGTCCCTAAACGTGTCAAACAAATTATATGCCGTCGTTGGCGTGGTTCTATATCCTCATGGCCAGAAAGACTCCTTAATGTTCTTGTGAAAAGAATGCACTCTCGAGAGATTTGTCCCGGAATGTCACAAGCGTATAATAACCATGTTGCTTTCATACTGTGCTGACGTCGCTATACTACAGTTATTCACGCAGAAATCCTATTATTCGGGCGGCTTAGCGATAAATCCCCGTATTGTCGCGACGGATTTGAAAAATTGTTGTTGGAGGATGATCCCTTTCAACTCGTTTTAGCGTCCTATCCATTTTCCGGTGGAAGTTTGGCAGGAAACTCACGCGGTTACATCCGGGAAAAGATTTTTTTCTTCTTTTTTCGTTCTGGGAGTTGTTGAGAGATTACAGTCAGCACACAGGAGAGTGTCGGTGTTCCCGTTCCCATCGTGTTCATAGCGTTTCTAAGAATAGGAGCTTATGTGGAAAGTTTTACCGTTTGCTTCAAACGCCCCGTCTTTCCTTATTTTGTATGTTCCAACTTCCCCAGTTCATGTTGCCAATTTATTCAGCGAAAAATTCACGACTTCATTCAAGCATTCTACCTCAATGTGGTTTATTTTAAGCTCGCTACTCACATCATCAATTGAATCTGGGCTCAGAATTTACTGTTATTTCCTCGAACTAAGTATGAGCAATGTGTTCATAAGTTTGTGTGCAAAACAATCAGCTCGCAAACAATCACGTTTTAGAGGCATTCCACAATCGTCTTACCGACCAATTGAGCTACTAGGCAATTCAAAAATTATTCCACATTGTAATTTTATTCTTGCTGGGTCATGATCGTGTGGAAAAGCGCACTTATCACCGAGGTCTCAAGGTCTCAGCGTCCTAACAGTTTTGAAGGAAAATATTTAATGGCTGAATAGTATCAAGGACTAAGAAGAACATGAGAGGAGTAATCGATCAAAATATTAGATTTTCAAAAGAATTCGTTCTGCCAAAAATGGCGTGGACGGCGGACGGATGTTTGGGTTTTGGTTCAGTATTCCTTCGACAATCATAACATGAATAGATACATCAAAATGGCTACCTATTTACCTACTTTGAAGAGGGGATTTTTTAGATTTTCTGGTGTCTAGGCGTGTGGGGTATCATTTTCAACTAAATTTTTGGACGCTGAATCGATTAGAATGAGTCCAGAACACTCCACTTTCGCGGTTTTTCCCATTTCCTCATGATCCTGGTCCGAGGAATTACCAACCCCCGCGAAAGAATTCGCTGCGTGTTTTTCATTTAATATGTAGGTAGGTACTTAATGTACTTAATTTTGAAATAATTTGTAGTGTTTTGCGTCGTAGGTGAACGGCTTGAGACCCTAAGTGTTACATTTCCCCAGTGATTTGGTGCGAAATTGACGACATCAAAAGTTAGGTTTATTAGGTATATTATTATAGAATTCTGAACGAAGGGCCGAAAGCTTCTAGTGGCTCTTCCCAAAACCACTTTACGATGGACAAACTTCAAACTTCTTGAATTTTTTACGGAAGACGATGCATTCTAACACATATCCAGGCATTCTCTAGAGAAAAAAAATTCGATTTTTAACTACGTTCATGTACTTTACTTTCAACTTGAAGCACTACATGGTATATGGTCTCAAATTGGAACATTATTCATGCTGAGCTGACAGTTGCAGGTTGTATTTACAAAATAGGATGATGCACAATTTATCTTGGTTTCCTCTCGGGTAATGTATGAAAAGAACACGTAACACATTCACGTAAACGATTCTCTTTTCACTTATCTTCTTGCAAACAATTTTCGTCGATGTCATCCATTACGAGTCGTCGTCACATCTCCCCTTCTTATGACACCGCGTGCAGAGGCGGTCCTCTCGATAAGCGCCCTCCGGAATTATAAATGGTTCAAGTTTATCTTAACTGCACTCCTCAACGACCAAACCTGGCAAATCTGAGGAGTTTTCGGGTAAGGATCGCTACAGATCCTCCCCTACACAGCGCCGAGGACAATGTTTGAGCAAGTTTTTGTACTATCTTCTAGATCGTTCATGAAAACTCTCCTACTCCTTTGGTTTCGTTAAAAAGTTTTCAAGATTCTGTCTATTATGTTGTTACTTTTGGAGTAAATCATAATTTTTTTGCGGTAATTATATACCGTATAATTAAGTACATTCACTCATTCGTTTGATGGATAGTGTGCACAAATGACCTTCGGATCAATGTAGCACGGTTTCGTCATTGCACCATTCCGTTTTAATTATTTCTTTCGTCAGCAAATGGATCTCATTTGAAAAAACAAAACAAACCTATTCTTTTTCCAGACCCTTGTTTGGTCAAGTACTGCGCCAAAGGGCAAGAATGCCGAGTCCGAGGTGGAGTCGCTCGTTGTGTGTGCGTCGAGTCGTGCCCCGAACACAAGAGCCCAGTTTGCGGTTCGGACGGCAAACTTTACAACAACCACTGCAGCCTCCACAGGGCGTCCTGCCTCCAAGGGGAGAAAATAGCCGTCGACCACGCATTCCAGTGTCTTCAAAAAGGTATCATCACCCCCTCGGGAATTTTGGAAGCTTCTCGTACAACTTGGCCTACAACGCGCCCTTAACTTCTCTGTTTTTGGGTTGAGAGTGGGGGCAAATAGAGCTGGTTGCTTTGGGCGTGTTACTATTTTGACACGCTGCGGGTATTTTGTGTATAGATATTCCTTCAATAGAAAATCTAGCCGACAAACGTAAAGGTAAAGGGCCGTGAGAACCATTTTAGACAAGTTCCCTACAGTTTAACACAGGATTGTGCCAGAAATTCTGCCACTTCTCCTCCCCCGCCAACAGGATCCACAGGATCCTGCGGCGAGACAGCAATTTCCCGTGTTAGCACGTTTTGTCGGAAAAAGAACGTCGGAACTTCTGTCGATTTTGGTTTCTAAAATGTTCTCATTCGAAAACTGTAGATCCCATCGTAGCAGCGACAGACGCCCCGACGCCTACCGACAGTTCGACGACTAGCAGGGAGACGACAGTGCGGGCTGGCGCCCAAAATGGCAACTATCGACCGCCATCTACGACAGTTGACGATGATTCTACCGACAAAGAGTCGGACGAATACCAACCGATTCCTGTTGAATGCACGTTGCAGAAATACGACATTATGAAGGTAAATATTGTTCATCGCCCGCTAAAATGGCGGATAACGCTTTAATATTGTCTTGGGTTCAATCTCCAAAATCTAACAATCTCCAATTCCTGTAAGATCGCTTCTTGCCTGCGGTGGGAGTTGAAAAGCTAAAAGAGATTAAGGAAAAATGTGTTTGTTTGTTTTGTTGCAAGTGGGTGCCAACTTTAGGCCTTAACTAGGTTAAGGCTACGTACAATTCCATCTTTGGTAGACAATCCGAACAGTAGCAAAGTTGTAGGCTAAATGCAAATTTCTACGAAAAAACTACTGAATTTCCTAAATGATTTTCAATGGACGTTAATTAGAAAAAAATCAAATATTGAGAGTATGATTACACTCAAAATCTAAACTAGAGTGTATATAAATAGTTTTCAATGTAGAAATAAATGACTCCCGGTGCCAACAAGCCCCTAAGATAATTAGGGTGCATATGACCATAACAATCAATGAAAATTAATTGTTCAACGCCAACTCAATTGAATTTCAGGACAACCTTTTAAAGCAGAGCAAAAGCACTTCGGAGGAACGAGTGCGCACGGGAAAGGAATACATCGTAAGCACAATGTTTACCTACTACGACTTGAACGGAGATGATCATCTTGACAAAGCTGAGCTGCAGAAAGTGAGTCAATGTATTTTACACGGATTTCTGTTACATTTACGGCTTACGTTACTAGTGTTGGAACGACATTGAGCTCTACGCTTACAATACGTTGTGTTTAGAAGAAAAGTTGATGACTATTCAGTTCGTGTGAGTCGTCACGAATGTAAAATCAGCAGCAATTGGGCCTACAGACAATTCAACTATTCAATCTGAACGTGTAAGTTTCATTCATATCCAGAGCGAAGCCGTAGGAAAGCAGTTTCCAATACTTACGGCGCGAGAGGGCGGCCCCACCTTCAAGTCCTGAGAGTTTTGCATGATTGCATACCAACCAAATGTACTCCAACAAGCTTAGAATTATTCTATTATAAGGATATGTTGGTGGGAACTACTCCAATGCTGATCGCCAATGAGTTTTATTCAGAACAAATTATTATTCAATGTCCCTGAAATTGATGAAATCCTGAATGCTACAACCTAAGGGGGGAAAATAGTTGTCTATAGGTAGAAAATTGTCTCCAAATTTGGTAATATAGGACTTTTTATTCTCAATTATTATTTTTATACTCAATTATTGCAGTTCTGTTTTGAGTTCTATAAAAATATCAAAATAAAGAGCGGAGCGGGGAGTTAAAAAACATTTATTTACTTATTCAATTTTGACATTCTAATTTCAGATCTCAGACCAAGAGCATCTCGGAAGCCTGAGCGAAGGATGTTCACTGACGGACATGTTGAAATACGACGACGCGGACCAGGACAGCCTTTTGTCGGTGAACGAGTTCTACGCCGCGTTCAGTAAGTTATACAGTAAGTTCAAAGAAAGAGAATTTAAATTTGAACGGAAGGTGTCCTAGGTGAACGTTAGGTGTCCGTCGGTGTTGCCTGATAAATGTGCTTTGTTGTTTCTTCCGTTTTATTTGGCGTACAAACAAACTGATGTCTTAAAATCGCAACACACACACTCAATATTAATTTTGTTTAATATATAAAAATCTCAAAAATGCGCTCTCAATAATCGTTTTGACCCGTACACGAGTTGAAAAGTTTTTAAAACCAAAAAGAATCAAAAAGGGAGTCACTAACCAGAATGTCAGATTTTAATAAAAGATCTTACAGTAAACAATGTGGGCGTTTCGGTTGTGGAATCTATATATTTTGAAACACTAGCGTGTTTTAATCAATGTGGAAAGATCTACATCGGGCATAAATGCATTGAATACAAAGAGAATAAAAATAAACAAGAAATAAATTTCCACGGAAAAACAAAGATTATTTTTTCTGAGACCTGTGATTCCGAAATCGGATTGGATGTTGACTTGGAAAAGGGAAGTGCCCTAAAATATTGTTTTAAATCTCTCGTGAGGAGCGAAACAAAAGGTGTAATTCACTTACCTCCTTTAAGTGGCCCGGAGTCTAAAAAGCATGTGCACAAAATGAAGCATAAACTCGAATTAAACTTATCATTTTTCTTGGGATTATGCACGAGGGGCTGATGCGAAAGTAGGAGTTTTCACCCTCCGTGGGAAAATATATTAATATAAATTTCAATTCACCCTTAATTAGGTAAAAGAGAAAAAAGTGGATGAGCTTTAGGGAACGGGGATATTATATTAAGAGTGCTTTAAGGGCGAGTGGAAGGTAAAAAGGGTAGTAAGGAGAGCTGCAATCCGTATTAAATATATATTCTGAGATGCAGGGATCTACCCAGTCAAGGTTGGGTATTTTTTGAATTCATATCTCGAAGCAGTTTCGTGACTTGTATTCTACCTTAGTGGTCATGTCTTTTTGAAACTACCAACGTGCCCTAGGGGAAACCACTGTGGGTGGTGGGACGGAATATCGTAATTTATATAAATCTCGGGTATTTCGTTGCTTTGCAAACATTCGCCGGCCGTAAGACGTCAGTGTCGTTCATTATTAGTACCACAGGAGGATTGTGTTCGAATCGAGCTTGACAGAATGAAGGGGAATTCTGTGTATGACGTGCGAGGTGGATCTGGCTGGCATTTTCTGACGTCTGAAACGTTTTGGGAATTCCTTCTCGTCTGATATCCAACCATTCCGGGAACTCCTCCCTTCCGTTTAAAATGTGAAGAATCGGACCCTTTTCCTCCTCTGGGTTATATGATGGCCATGGGTGAGAAAAGGGGACAACATCATCCCCTCCATGGAAACGCTCTTCGCCGGGATGAACCAGGCTGGGGAACAACCCAATATTAAACCACAAGTGCCATCTCGTGCTCGTTTGACGGTCATAAGACTGATTTATGGGACCACATTGGGTCTTTGGAGGGGGAAGGCCTCTTAGATTCTACTTCAAGTGCACCCTCCGGTTATCGAGGGCTCTCCAATCCGACCACTTGGGCCCCTCTTATCCTGCATGGGATAATGCATATACCTACTATCGACGCATCGTTTTCACTCTTCTCACTCTAACGAAATCCTGCTGAGCTTTTGAGATCATTGTTGACGCCTATTCACATAACAAGCTGAAAATGCTTTTCCTTATTTCCCAAATTCATTTTCTCTTACAGCTTAAGCAGGTCATTCATTAATAATGAGGCTAAACTATTGCAGGGAGCTACTTGCTAGAATAGTTTAATTACAATTGAAGACTGTCGTAATTCTACATTAATCTGAATAAATTTAAAAAATAATGACAAGACTGATATGAACTCTCTATTGTAATTATGAAGCTTTCACTTAGATAAATTACACAAATGCAATATTTGTAACAAGTCAAGCGTTGAACCCCACATTTTTCTACTGTATGTGGAAATAAAAACAAACGCCAAATTGCAACAAACGTTTACATGAGAAGCAAATATTCATTCCATTCAATTTGGCGCATTGGGTTGATGGCGAAATTACGAAACATTCGTTTACGACTGCTGCCATTTTTGTCTCAGGCTCATATCGATTACTTTTTGTAATAAATGTATTAGTTAGCGTCATAGCATAGGAAATAAGTGGCAGAATACAGTAAAAGGATATCCACAAAATTAATCCTGTTGATATGGAGAAAAATATGTGAAAAGAACTCCTATATATTTACTTGCATTTTCTGACTTTTAAAGACGGTTATCGAATACCTAGTGACGTCAGGAGGTTGGGACTCTCATCAAACTAACAATCCAATTACACTGCCCTGCGTTAGATGTATATATTTCATGCCCTAAAGGGACAGAAAAGAACACAATAATAAACCCTAGCTAGATAAAACAATTCTTTGTTGTTTTCTTTGTTCTTGTTGAATGCCGTAATTGCTCTTCTCAGAGAGTTAAGCTCGTTCTCAATTTTTAGTGGGTTCTCCTGACTTTTCTAATTCTTCCCAGTTTATACAATTACCCAATGACATCATTACGAGTGAAAAGATTATGAAAATAATGTTGCACGTAGAAGATATTGTGTAACCCAATCCCAATATCCTCGCGCCGTTCAAGTATAGTGAGGTATGTTTGAGGCTGTTATAGATTATTATTAACGGATGGGAAATTCCAATTTTGGACTCCAATCGATACAATCACACTAATTTCATTCATCCGCAGAATACAATTGTTAGCCTGCCTGATGCTTATTCGTCAGAAAAGTAGGCCATTTAGGGCAGATTTATTATTCCTTTTGATTTTTTTCTTTTAAATAATCATACTAATTGAACAGTTGGGCAGTTCCAGGCACGATAGGCCCTATGCATGCCCGGTGACAATATGTGTGTGACGGCCGCGCGTCAAGTATTCTACTCGTTTCTGTGTTATTTGAATGTTTAGGCGTTGGATGGTCATACTTAATGTATGCACAGCTTTCTCATTACCAGCTTCAGTTCAGAAAAATTAATTCGTTTGGTTTTATTTCGTCCTTGACGTTTAGACAAAATTGATTTAGTTTTTAAAAATATGTGTGCATCTTCGTCTCGAATAGGTTCTCTGTATATACGATAGTTCTATAAACTCATTTATTCTTGTAAATACCTTCAATGTTCGATGGGCATTTTAATCTCAGTGAGTGTTTTGCTTTTCATCCTTTCTAGTTCACCACGGTTGATTAGTTTCATTTGTCCCGTTTTGAACGTTTTCATCCCCCCATCCACCCCTTCTACATATATTTACCTCTTCATGCGTCTGCAGTGATATAATGTGTTCTATTCAGTTATTGGTATCTACTTATTTCTGTAGAGTTTTATACGGGTTGTCCCACGAGTTGCTTTTCCCTCCCATTTCTTTTTTAGATTTTTTTCAACGAGAAATCTCCAGAATACGCGATTTTTTAAGGTAAAAACACAACTTTTAAAACTCGTTAAGTAATTAGTGAGCAAAAAAAATAATAAATAAATAAAATAAAAAATAGGTATGGAATCTAAATCTGTAATAAATGCGGCGGACGGCAAACGGTCATTTCACATTTGGAATCTGTACACCTTGAAACCTGAATGCTGAAAGTAGGGAGCAAATACTAATTAATAAAAATAATAAATATTAGTGGTATAACAATATTTCTGAGAATGGAGGAAGGATTTTCTAGGATCTTCTAGTTATTCATGATATAGATTTTCTTCATTTCCTTACGGGGGATAGTTTGGCTCTTCGATCGAGCTGAATTCAGCGACTGACCCGGTTACGTTCCGCAGCTGAATCTGCCGGGACACCGTCTGTTGTAGGTCTGTCGGTCGTCTCTTTGGACAAAGCTCTTGAAGTCAACCACTTGTCGGCCCGAGTTGGCGACAACGTTGAGATCAAATGTGACGTCAGTGGAACACCACCTCCACCGCTTGTTTGGCGACGGAACAACGCGGATTTGGCTTTGCTCGCTGAAGACGACGTCCGAGTGTTTGCCGATGGATCGCTTTATTTGACGAAGATTCAACTTCTCCACGCTGGCAACTACACGTGCCACGCTCAACGGAACACGGACATTATGCAGACGCACGTCCTGACTGTCCACAGTAAGACCAATTTTACCTTGCCTAGAATAATATCAAAACATCACTCTATGACCACAATTGTTTCTCCAAATTGTACATTTTTTAATTAGTTACCTTCCAAGTTACCTATTTTTCAATAGGATCTGCATAGCCCATTCAGAGTAAGATGAATATCTGACAAAAGGATTCAAATTCAGAAGATGAAAGTGTTAACAACCGGAATAGTCGGAATATTCATGACTAAAGACTGAAATAATAGGAAAATGCCCGTAAAAGTGTTTACAACAAGTAGTCTAGACTATTCTGATCTTGTTTCTAGCCATCCCCGAAGTCAAAGTGACGCCAAAAATACAGTCCAGAAGACCTGGTGAGGAAGCTTCAATGTTTTGTCACGTCATTGGAGAGCCATTTCCCAAGGTAAAATCGTAAGGTGTATTGTAATTGTTTTCCATGTAAATACTTGAAGTAATAATACTCCTACTTTCCCTACCAATTTAGGTTGAATGGTTGAAAAATGACGAGCCTTTGAAACTCAACATGCCCGGTAACAAATACATGCTCGTGGGGAATGGAACTGAATTGAGGCTTCACAACATCGCCTATGCGGACACGGGAGCTTACATGTGCCAGGCGACCAACGTTGGAGGAGTCACCAGAGACATTTCTTCACTCATTGTCCAAGAAGAGCCGACTCCAAGTAAGTGCAAAAAATAGTCAAAATTCCTCCTGGTAATGATAAATTGATGTTTGCCCAGAAGACGTTTGCCTGAATCGGAAGCGTGAGTTGAGTTCATTTTTATTAATAAAAATGAAGCAAATTCTTTCACCGGGGTTGGTTATTCCTCAAATGGAGACTCATTCCGATCGATTCAGGGTCCAAAATTTAGTGAAAAATAATACCCCTCACGTCTAGATCGGCAAAAATCTCGAATATGCATTATAAAAATACACATTTTGACCCCTACCTCTCCCAAATTTCATCCGAACGGGTAGAAAAGTTTCGAGGGGCAACTAAAGCCAGAAACGGGTCTCAAGACCCGAATGTCAGATTTTTAGAAAATTTTCACAACCAAAATTGGTGTAGACATTTGCTAATTTTGATCTAGACACCTTGAAACGTCCGGGAAAAAGTATGGGCCGGATAAGAGAGATTGACTTTTTGCATAAAAAACAGGTTGATAATTCAAGGAACAACCAACCAAAATGAAGTTTTTAAGTAAAATTGTCTCTATTTTGGGCCAACATGTCATCCCTATAGCCAAACCAGAACCTCTTCATAATGCTCCAAATGCATACTTTGCACTCTTCCATGATAAAATTCTTGTTATTTTAGATTCATGTGATCTCTGCTTTCAATCCACACTATCAATATTTATGAATTATTTGTTTTAAGCTGCACCTAACGAAGAACGACGATTCTTCGCCTTCCACGATTGGGGAGTTTCAGTGTACGAGCCAAACGCCTGCCGTCTCTACCATCAAATTCAATCGACCGACATCATTCCAGGCACTCAGGTGAGTGCGAAAAACTCGACTTGTGGCACACGTTTTTGTGAAGGAGTTCCAAAATGCCAAATCAAGGAGCAAATGGAGAAGGTGGTCTGTTGAGTACACTTGTCTTTGCTTGTGCGTTTCAGGAATACGTGTGTGGTGATAAGGGTGTGAACTGCAGTTGGGGCCAAGCCATCAATGTAGCCAACCGCTACGTCTACGTGACGCAACCCATGAAGGACCGAGTTCTCGTGATAAGCAAAATCCAAATGGTCGTCGTTGATGTGAGTACAATAAGTCAAACTGACTTGAGATAACCATCACTTAACCAGAAAAAATCAATTTACTGAGCTAATTTGGGTTATCAGGTGGTGGTTACAGACAAGAGGCCCGTCGCTCTTCATTATGTCCCCCATTTGGACCAAGTTTGGGTCTTGAACTGGAGATCCATGCGAGACCAAGGTGTCAAGACTATCCAAGTGATCAGAGACGCGTGCCAGAAGAGAAAACATCATACCGTCCATCCAGAGCCCATCGACGGTCAATTTGATCTCGTCAGAGGTCTTTCCATGCCTCCAGTTCAGGTGAGTACCTACCACAATTGGGCTGTTATTGTGAGATCACCGTGTTCCTTATTTCACTGCTTGCTGCCAAATTTTTCAGGACATGCTCCACTCCTTCAAGTACGGGTACGTGTCACACACTAACCAGAGAGGTCTGTACAAGTTGGACTTGGCGAACATGAGATACGTCCGAAGCATAGACCTCGCGCCGTACAATTGCGTTCCTCGTAACATGCAATTTAGCGCTTTATGTGAGTTGCTTGATCTTTATAACACATTATAAAATACAACTATGAATACACGTAATGAACAAATATACAAATAACGATTGTTGTTCCAGACGGCCTCGTGGTCGTTGAATGTGAAGAGGCGGTGACTGGCAGGCCAACTGGACAATTGGTCCTGGATGCTCTTACGGATTCCGTAATTTCCCAAAAACCCGAACTTACCGGTCAACCCTACGTCGCCCCTGATTCTAGGGCGGTCGTGACCATCGACAGGAGCTCCGAAGGCGTTACTGTAGTCATCCAAGAAATAACAGGTGATTTTCACTAAAACTAAATTTTCATTTGAAAGCAACAATTCCTTAAAAAAGAACATTTTATATGAGCTGTTCAACTTGCTTTTCAGATGCTGGGCTCAAGTTTTTATTTGATGTCAAAACAACATTGAACATCAGTGACGTGACTTTCTACCCGTCCCAAACAACGCACGGATACGACTTGTACGCCAGTGCCGTAGACAAAGAAGATATATTGTTTTTGAACCTCCTAACTGGTAAGTGTACAAGCCTGAAGTACAGGAACATTTCCATCTTTTTGCTGGGTGGATTGCTTCTCACCATTGGTGTCCATGGGTTAGTCGAGGAATCAGGGAGCTGTTGTGACTGTTTTACAACAAACACGTTTGTTGCTTGTGAAGTTATTGGAGATTCAGTAGGTTAATAAGAACGCAGGACCGTTGGTCTTTGACCCATCACGCTGTGCTTCATTTAGTCTTTTCCAAAGGCTTACAGATCCCATTAATTGTTAGAAATAGGGTCAACAAAGCAAAAGGTGATAGCATAATCTCATAATGCCTTCTTTTTCAATGCCGAATGTGTCTTGATTCGGAGTGCAACCATCTCAACACAATTTGGAGAGTAGCTTCTCTACTATCCTCAGATATGGAATGTGTGAAGACTTTTACCGGTACTTATCTCAAAAACTCCGACTCTTTCCTACGTTGGAAAACCTTTCCAATGTTACTGCAGGTTCCGGAATCAGCCTGCTAGCCGGTCTCAAATACCTTGTTGTCAGGCCATATCCTCAACGAGCTTGCCTTCCACGATATTTTGAATATAGGCCAAAGCTCTCCATTTAGACTAGATCTTCACTGTCCTAGTCACAAACTGTATCTGCGCTTTTCCAATTCTGTCACTTCTCCTGTTGGTGTAATTGTTTGCTATTGCTCCACTAACGTGTTTCGCTAACATCTATGTGGACAACGACTGCATGACTCCTTTTTATGACGACATTGCTTCACTTTTTAAATGGCTGATGGTGCCCCAGTGGTTTTTGGTTGGTTATTCCTTGAATAGCTGGTCGCCAATCAGATAATGTTTGGGGGAGGGAGGTCCAAATGTGTTTTTTGAAAAGTGGATTTTTGAGATTTTTGGCGTGCTAGGCGTGTGAGGTATTGGACGCTGAATCCGTTAAAAGGGTCTCAGACTGATTTTTGGCTATTGGATGTATGTACGGGTCAAAATGGGTACCTACCTATTTTAACCCCACGGAACTCGTACTACAAAAGGAACGTGATAACGTGACAAGGATAAATACACCTTAATCCATGAACCTTTGGTAACAATCATGCTTGTATTGGCACACGTTTCACAAACCATGTTGCAATGTTCAAGGCATAAATACTTTTCACAGAATGAGCAGCTGAATCGTGTCGAATTTTCCTTCTTTATAAGCTTGCAAGGAATACTTCTTTTTTTTTCCTTCCGCTATCTGGTAACTTTGGGATTGGCGGCCTCTATCGTATTTCTGAATCTCAAATTACAATCAGGGTCGGCAGACTGATGAATTATCTTCTTGGTGAACCTCACTTTGTCCATTACTTCTGGTGGATTTGCTCTCACAGTGTCAAATTCGGGAGTTTGTCAATTTTCTCTCTGTTCATGGCCGGTGTTGGAATTGGTTGGGCTGCAGCTGAGAGTTCTCCAGAAATATCTATTTCATTGTTCTCTGGTGCCTGGCTTACATTCTCAACGAAAGAAATTTTATTTTTGTCTGGGGGGAAAGAGATACCTTTTGAATTACTGATGTGTTCATTGGAAATCATAATTTAAAAATCCAACTCATTACGAAAAACTGTAAAATCACCTGAAAACTTGTAATGGACCCATCAGGTCTTTTTAGCTATCACTAGCACAAGGTTACACCAGGAACAATGAAAGCAAACTGAAGGTCTGAGGAGAAGTCAGGAGAGGCAACATGGCCCATCTGTATATTATATATAGCAATATAATATTGCACCCATATATATTGCACGCTGAATCGATCGGAATGAATCCGGTACACTCCTTACTGTTTTTCTATTTTTTTTTTATTTTTACAGGTAAAGTCGAGATGATCACCGGCGTCGGCAAAGCGATGGAACCTACTTTGGCGCAGTGGGGCAATCCAAATCGCGTCATCGAGGCGTCCGGAGTCTTCGGCCATTTTATGGTCACCCCAGCCAACGAGGCGCTTTTCGTCGTCAACGGGGAAAGTCGAACCGTCAATTGCGAAATCGGCGGCCTCGTCCATCCCAGGGCAGTCGTTTGGGTGACGATGCATCTACAGTAGGCGAGGACTCCAGAGCGTCCGCACCAAGGCCCAAACTAAACTAATTCATGACCTGACTAGGCAAAATAACAGAAAAAGTAACATGTTTTGACTACCTAAGCGAAACGTCGCGTTGTTCGCACTGAAAATCTGAATTCGCTTTCCAAACAGTTCGCTCGTGTGAAATTTGATCCATTAATATTTTTTGTTTATTCAAAAAACTCGGTGTGTTCCTCAAAATAACTAACAACGCCCTTATCGTTTTTGTCAAGCCTATGCGAACTTCCCTTTTGCATTTCGAACGGAATGGAATTGGCACAAAGACCCACGGAAGCTGAATTTCAATTTTCCATGCTTCTTTTGTATTGTGGCACTATTGAAACGTTATTGATCTTAGCTTGTACGTGCGGTTTTCATTTATGTAAAATTGGTACGATTTTTTTTTTTTACCTTCAGAAAGGCTTGAGTTGAGGATCTGATTATTAGTGGCTTACGAATGAAATGTGATAAGAAAAGAGAAGATTATGCATCGTCATCGGATCACGTATATTCTGTTCGTAGCGCGAAAATTCCTCCTTCAGTTGTGTGCAAGTTCACTGCTCAAAAAATTGCCACCCTGAGAATAGCTTAGGCCTGAAAAGGGTTGAGATCAGTTTTCAAATGGTGATTTATTTTTTTAAAAATTCCATGAGGAAAAAAAAAATCAAGACAAATTTTTGGTAAGTATCGTAACGGGAATAGAATTTCATTTGCACCGCGTAGTGTCTAGTCTAGCTTGTATGTGTAAAATACGCTTATTCATTTCCTCGCTTGTGTTTTCTAGTCAAACGCATATTTGGAGGGTTTCCACGCATGGAGATTACAATTTTGTAACGTGAAGTGAATCATATTTTGAAGACGTCATTTTTTCGGCGATGACGCGAAGACATCGTTTTTGGAGGTGTCAGGTTATGAAGTTTACTGCTACGACGAGGGTTTGTGCAGCACTTATGAAGAAGCTTTGCAAATAGATACTCTGTGGTGTCGATTTGTTCAGCGGCTATGAGCCAGGTCGAAGTAGATTGCAACCCTTAGATTTAAAATCAAAATTTCCGGCACAAAAGTAAAAATCAACTGATCATTATAATACTTAGGACCTACCTTTAATTTGGAAAAATCGATTTTTAATTGAAAAATGTGAGGTTGAGATCCATTTCGATGTGCCTCAAAAACCTCTTGTTACTAGAAATCATCTGCAATCTACTACGGACATGCCTAAAGTCATATTGGCCGGCCATTTTTCTACTTGAAAGGAACGAAGCCCTGAAATGTGGATTCTAATAAAGTAACAGCTCGTTCCTTAAGTGAACTAACCAAAACAACCGTACTATTTACGTGGCACATGAATGTAACAAACCTTTTTTCAAAGCGTCACAATAGAATCAGTTCTACGTCCACAATTTGTATATTTTTACTATCGCATTATTTATAACACAAATGTAGTTACGTGAAAAATCATAGTTAAAATTACGAGTAATCCGTTACTAATGAACACAGCACTATTAGTTCGTCGGGCAATTTAATTGCGGCTATAATGAATACGGTAACGTTTATATCAAAAAAGTAAAATATCTAAAAATCCAACAGGCACCAGTTAAAAAAAAAGTTGTACAGTTTTGTAAAATTGATCACGGACTAACAAATTAAAATCAACAAAGTGCCTGTCATATCGCTATAATAGGGCATTACATTTGTAACTGTTCAGCCCATTTTCCTTCTCTTCCCTTTTAATGAAGTAAAAAACAAGATGCATATCAATATCATGAAATCAAGAATTTGACCAAGGACCTTTAAATTTCAGCTGATGATTGTGTTCCCAAGGAGCGTTACGTGGCTTTGGTGTTGTTTGAGGCAATTGAGTTCTCCGTCGACCTTTGGGCCCTCAAATTTAACAGGGCCATACTAATCATGAATTATTCTCAATATAGTTCTCCCCTACTCTCACTTGACTATTTAAAATTTAAATACAACTCTTGTATTATTAAGTACAAGAATCGGACCTGGATACCTGTATGGACGTCGTGGAGATAAGAAAATTCCAAAATCACCAACCCTTCAAACACCAAAGCCATTGAACGTTCCCCTTGAAGAATCCCACGTAATTCAGTCCATCTTCTCTCTTATTTGTACATATTCCTATAACCTATTACCTTCTCTAGAGACAAATGTTTTTTCGTCGTTTTCAAATAACGTTGATCACTTCTTTTTGTAAATAATTCCCACTTTCACCGCCCCCTCGCTTCAGCCACTTAAAATGCTAATGGATGTAAATTATACTATAATCTATTATCCAGTGTATGTGAATACTTGATTGTCGCATCAGGTTGCTAGAACTCGCCAAGAAGCCCGAGTTCTCAACGCCCGTAGACAAAAAATTGTTTTTTGAGCGTTTAAAAAAAAAAGAAAAAAAGTGTAGCTTTGCTGAATTGGGAGATACATTATAGATTCAAGCAGACGTGTACTATAAATAGAACATCGTATGCCATTTAATAAGAAAAATTGTAAGATTTTATGTAAAAAAAAATAAATATTAAAAGTCTAAGGTTTTTGATTTGATGAGAATAATAAAACCTGACAAAAACACAGAAAAAGGTCGGTTTTAAATATTGCGGTAGGTACTCTTCTTGAGTGCTCCCCTTCCCTCAATAAGATTTAAGTAATAAGATTTACGGAGTTACGCTTTTCCAGTGTGAATTCCTTCGCCTTCGTAGTCAAGAGAGTTATATTTACTCACGTCAAACGATAATTAATCATTTCAACCCTTCGAAAGGGCCACGCGGAGTCTGAAAATGAAGAAATATGGCGCATTCAACTCCACAGTACAAAACAAGTTTTTAAAAATCGTTATTTGTTGATCATTAAATTTTTTTTTTTCATTACAAAAAGATGTTCTAACTGGTTTTTTAGGTTTCAAGTGGAGAGTTTTCAAGTTTTCTGCCTAAAAATTCAGTGCAACGACTTTTCAAGAAAATTTAAATTTTCATTACAACGCTGGAGTAAGTAATTTTAAAATTTTGGTTGGTTATTCCTTGGATAATCAACTTATGTTTTCATGAAAAACGTCAAATCCCTTAGGGACATGCGTGTGAGGTATCATTTTCCACTAAATTTTGGATCCTGTATCGATTGGAATGGGTCCGGGACCCACCATGTTGAAGAAATGAGTCTCCATGCGACTGGTCCGAGGGTTTTCTAACTCCAACTCTCCAACTGGTCCAACTCTATGACGTTTTCTCATCGAAGCTGAATCATTTTTGAGAAACAAGAAGTAAAGAGTTGTCAATTTATTAGTTATGTCAGTAGAATTGGGATTGCTGTTGAACGAATTGAGCCTCATTGTTTGGGATTTTTCGTTTGAATGTTGGAAACTTTGCTACAAATGGGATCAACCAACGGTGCTTCGTTTATTGATTCCTGTTGAGCAGTTGGCAAAATAAGGATAGATCAATTGATTACGCGTAAAGCAGTGCCAGCAGAGTCTTCATAATGAGCCCTGAGAGAGTTGATTTTCCGAGACTGCTGTGGCTCTCCTGATTGTGACATACGCTTAATCTCATTTTAACTCAGCTGCCATTGAAAACATTCATTTGGCAGATTCCAAACACACCAGAAGAATGAAAACAAATTTCTTCTTTAATTTCATGACAGATGGAATTCCAAAAACCGAAGAATAGTGGCAGCTTATGTTATAAACAATAAATGGTCGTTTTGTATAATATTAATGGATTTAGTAGATTCCAACTGCAAAATATCGACTTTGACCTCGGTAGAACTGGAAGAATTTATGATGGTTTTTTCCCCGAAACTATTCATTATCAGCTTTTGAAACAAGTTCAATGAATTACAAGCATGAAATTTTCCCCAATCAATGAAATTCAGAAGCTTCATACACGTTTCTGTGACAGCTGCGTTTACTTATAAATTTGTTGTAAATATTTAAAAATATCCCTGCCAAAGAAAGTAACCTTGAGGGACCGATTCAGGTAGGTTGGGTTCGATTGGAATGAGCCTCCATGCTTTATTCTTTGTTTAGGTACTATTTGTTTCTTATTTTGTCCAGTAATTGTTCGAATAGAGGCGTTTAGAGAAAACACTCGTGAAAACATGGCAATGACTTCCAAGAGTGGCAACTTTTAAGCAAACTACAGTTTGCGGCAGCATAACATCTTTTTCAAATCTTGATAAAACACGTTGTACGAATACAAAATTTTTCATTTTTGGTTGGTTATTCCTTGAATAATTAACCTATGTTTTCATAGGGTATCATTTTCTTCTAAATTTTGGACGCTGAATCCAATTAAATGGGTCCCAGAACAATTGGCAACCCACTGGAAGAAGTTATGGGTGAAATTGGGTATATTTACCCATTTTAAATATGTGTTTTCCATATTTCTGGGTCCTTGGCGTGTGGGGTATCATTTCCAATAAATTTTGGATCCGGAATCGATTGGAATGGGTCTGGGACCCGCCGCACCCACTGTTTTCCCCATTTCCCCCATGTTGAAGAAATGAGTCTCCATGCGCCTGGTCCGAGGATTTAACAAACATAAAGTTTTGTTTTACGTGGTTTTGAAGATAATCAGTCAGGTGACGTCCAACATTCTCTACACACTGGATGAAGAAGTCACCTAATATCAATTAGGGGCGACTTGGAATGGCCCAAATCCCCCGATTTGGCCCCTAGTGATTTTTTTCTACTGGATTTCTTTGAAATTTTAGTTGATTTTTTGGAATTTGAAAAACTAAAAAGCCTAAAATATTTGAAGAACAACACCCAAGAAGGAATTGCCTACATATCGCCTGCTATGCTGGTATGAATTAGAAAAATTAAAGAGTGGGGGACGTCACCTAACTGATTTGGTCTTCAAAACCAAGTTAAACAAAACTTTATGTTTATACCTACATTTTATTAAAAAATGAAACTTTTCTGTTTCATTCAATGTGTTTTATTAAGATTTGAAAAAAGAATGTTATGCTGCCGCACCCTATATATCGCATTAAGCAGAAGAAGTGCGTCAAAAATAGCTTGGTAGGAGTGTTCATCAGTTATACAGCCCATTTGGGTTTTTAAACCCCTTTTACGACTTTTAATCCATTTAACAATCAAAATCTAAATTTTTCGCTTCCTACATCCCTATATGATTCTGAATAGCGACTCGTGAACGAAAGTTTTCATTGAGGAAAAGGATGGCAGTAAAAATATCAATTGTTTATAATAAACAAGGAAAGGAAGCGATTTATTTGCCCTACAAGGTATGTTATATTAAACAAATTCAAATAACATACATCATCATGGAATCCTATTAATTATCAACTGTTACTCCTACGGGTATACTTAGTGCTAAACAACTATTTCTAACACATATTATCAACTATGCACTTGTACATTTCACAACGCATCTTCCAAACATTATATTCTGAGTTTTGGGTGGTTTACCTTATCCAAAATAACATCTCTTGAGCTGATTCTTACGATTTCCACACATCAAGTTTTTCTTCGAACTCGAATGTGAGCAGAAGTCGCTCTTGGAAATGTTCGACTGGTTTTCTTTCCACAATCACAGTTGAAATCTATTCAAGTTTTACTTAATAACCATTTAATTTTATTTACACGTGAGTACGGCACTAGGTGTGGATGAGGAGTTCTCATTTTCCGACGTGAAACATAAAACCTATTGAGAAGAAGAAGTTGTCATACGCGGATTAATTATTGTATAATAATTACAGATGGGAAAGTGAAATTGGCCATTTAACACGTCCGGAGGTGGGATTTCTTGATTTGGTCAGCACTGAACTTCAGTTTCAGGTGATTAAACACCAGATGCACAATGGCCTACATTGCATAACGTAACATCTAAACTATAGTTTCATATTTACACCACTTGCCACCACGTCCGTACGGACGTTGATAGAATCAAGACTTTTTGACTAGAACGACCACTCGTTTCACCCTTAAATTCTACGCCTACGTTGTAATCTGACTCATTTTTTAAAAATTATTAAATTGCATACTCAATATTGCACGACTCCGACCTTCAATCTGTAACGACAAACGGAACATAATGCAAAAGTTGACCTAACGTAACCTACGCAGAGTGACTAACACGGAAATACGCCGGTTTAAAATCAACCGGCGGAAAATTAAAATTTCATGTCTAAATTTTATACAGTACACATACATACACCGGGGACTTCAAATGATAACTCATAGTTCATTTATCAGAGAGTAATTTTTTTTGTCCATGAATGGTAACAATAACATATCCATAATTTATTTACACAGTCTTTAGTAGAAAACGTTTGATCAAGTTTCTGTTTTTTAATATTTTTTCATTTTTAATTCTTCAATATTTTCAACTTTTGAATTTGCGTTCGTGCCCTTGTGAAAGTTATTTGAGCAGGACGTGAAGACACCGAGCCTGTGTTTCGTACAAGCGTTACTATTTGGTATTAATAGAGAATTTTCGTTTAAAATAAGTTTTTCAAATAGGTACGTTATATTTCAAGGGACGGTTATCATACTGCAACAGTAAATATTAACGAGAGTGCTTCGTAAACGATGGAGCTCGACAGATATTGATGAAATCCGTTGATAGGTGAAAAATTATATGTATTTTGATGAGTTAATTTATTACGACTGCTACATCGCAAAAGTGCGATTTTCTCCAGCACGATTTCTTTAACTTCGGGCGTGTACCTTTTTTAAATTATTTCTATATGGATAATAATTTTGTTTATACTCTTGGGAAAGTAGATAAGCTCAAAACAATGACAATAGATTGTGATGGCGATAAAATATTATAAATTCGTATGCAGAGCTTAAACTGATTTGAAACTAAATTAAAATTAATATCGAACTGTTGCCAAGCCAAAATCGGGATTCTTTCACTTTTTTTTAATAAAAGATCCACACATGAAAAAAAGTGCCTCGTTATTTAGTCTAAAAGTATATTTAGAGAATACGGGAGACAGTAAATTCCATTAATTTTATCGGACCTTTACGGAAGATAGATAAAAGAAGTCACCGATTTTATTCCAGATTGATCGATTCTCGCACAATTTGCTTCTAATTAAGGACCGTCGATGACTAAGGACCTCATGAATTCTCTGATTTCAATCATCAATCGGATAAATTGAGTTTAAAAGGGTATTTTATGATCCTAAAGAATAAACGCTGACTGAATCGAGATATTGTCTTCAGAATGGGAATAATCAGAGTTATCTGGTGGTCAAATTGAATTAAATATCCCTAGTTTGGCAAGATAAATTCGACATTGGCAGAACCTACTAGTACACAACGGGTAAAATTTGACTTTAAACGTGATAATTATCATGATTACGTACACCCGATAATCCACAATTCGTTCCTTTCCAGTTATATCGTGTCTACATATACTTTGGAGAAAAAAAACCTTTTATTTAAATTAATATTATTCTTGTGATTTCAGGTAACCTATGAACTTACAATGAATTACGTTGAAGATGTAACGAATCTATTTCAATAATTATCAGAACTACTCGAGTAAACTTATTTAATCTGAATTCACAGTTTATAGTATCAATATTGACACTCCACCGCGTGAGCACTCAATTTTACATGCACAAACCCCAGCCTACTTTAAGGGAAAAATCATTTGAAAATCATTAACGCGAATTGTCCTCAAACGCGAGCACATACCTTTTTCCGCTCTTCTCAAGACTGGGAAAAGGAGAGGTAGGTTATACGTAGTAGTAATATAAAATTTGGTAGTTTTGATCATAATCAACACTTTCAAACTCTACAGAGTGAAAATGTCACATGGTCAAGACCCACAGAACATCAATTTTTTGCCAACGAAATATTTTTCAAAAATATTCGCAAAAAAGATACTAACATTTACACGTTTTACTCCGAAACATGGCAACCCTAGGATCTACCTAACAATCGACTAACAGTTTGACTTTCCAAATCGGACTCTTACACTCTTATAAGAATGAAATTCACCTTACCCTAAATTTATCTTTGGTTTATGACTAGTAACACATTTGACATCACATCTATAATAAATTAAGAAATAAGAGCAAATGGATAACAATAAACCACACGACATGACTCATTTCAAATATCTTCACGCATTATAATAATTTGTACTTGAGTCGACACTTGGTCAATATAACGAAATATTCCTTCGAGGCCAAACGAAAAAAACACAAACACAACGAAATATTTCAATCGTGGTAATTTTATGACAACAATAACGTGAGACCAGGTATGTGCTCAGCTGCCTCGTCCATTTCCATTTGGCCGCATCAAAACTGTTCGGTTTAAACCGTTCGTATTGTTTATTTACGCATTGGAGGGATGAGAAGGGGTTGGATAGTGAGGTTGTGATGACGTTTGACGTGGCGGAAAGCCGATTAAAAGTCACTTGTAAAGACCGACGTCCTGCTTCAGGGAGAGGATTCTGACGTAATTTGCCAACATGACAGACAAGCGACAGAGCAATAACTTATGGAAGACTCTGCTTGTCTGCAGTAGCGATGAAACGCTGAAATGCTTAGTGGCGTTCACACGGGGGTAGCCAAAGAAAGTGTGGCTAGAATTCGATGGGAAGAGATTGAACCAGTTGTACTGAGTTGTGGCAGTCCCCACTTCCTAGCTAGGCATGGCTTCGCCTGAAATTCAAACACGCTTGATCCTGAGCGGTCGTGAACTTGCCACGATTCGGATGACGTCAGAGGCGAACTCACGATCTCTCGTTCACACGGAGGCAATCTTAAGAGTTTAAGGACCACGCCCCGTGAGAACCCATCTTAACCGAAATCCTGCTTGATGACTGAAAAGACAGCCAATTGCTGAGATGCGTATAAGAAGCTATCGCCAACCCCCCTGCTGGGTCACTTCACACTGCCTACTCTTCGTCTCGGCTTCACACTGGTGGCCGTGTGGCATTGAAGAGCTGAATGCCGTACCGTGTTGGTTCCTGGAAGACTAACCTGGGCTGGCAGTGTGGGTTCCTTGATGGTTCATCTGGTTCTCAAGGCAAGGCGTCAGTTCGAGTAGCTCTCAACTCAATCGCCATGTATTGAACACAAATTCCCGATTTGAGCGGGCATTTGGCCATACGATCTACCATTGGCACTCCAAATCCGATCTTTTCCCGTGTGACGGGGTAACAACATCCCTTATGGCAATACCACACACACTAGCAACCCCAAAATCTCCTCCAAGGTAGATAATTAAGCTCATACATCTTTCCTACCTTATAACTAACTGAACATACTAAAAATACTTACCATTTCTGGCAAAACAACAAATCAATCGGTGCATTTGTAAACTAAAAAGTAGCTCACAAAAACACGAAGGCCCGGTTTCTCTTGAAGCTCATAACGGTTATTGATGTCAATAATTTTGGCATTGCCTCCGTTCTTTTAATACTACTTTCTGACTTTTGTCGAGGGCAGTGGTACAGAGCTCAATGGATCCCTTCAAGTACATTATTATAGTGTTTGACTACGACAAAGTGATCTACTGGACTCCACTTGGAACGAGAAAATGTTTACGTAGTATTGTTCTTCGACGAAACGTTTTAACGGCAAATATTTGTAGATCTAGTCGGTAAGTACTTTTTGATTACGATAACGATTTGAATTTTTCTCCCTTCAAACTAGGTACTCTAAATGTACACAATGATTGTTCTCGCTCGCCCCTAAAGACGTTCGATTGATCTTACGGCCGAGTTCTAGTAGCGCCAAAATTCCATGGTTGTCCTTCCATCTCGTCAGGCTAGGGGTTAGCAATTTAAAGGAGGGCTATTCAGAAGAGATGATCGTAAGGCTCCCATACCTATCTATTATGGGGCAAGGTGGCGTGAAGAAAATGTTCTTAAGGAGCAACCACGGCAGGTAGCCTTGTTGAAGCATGAGTCAGATCCTTGAGAACAGCCTAAGGAAACCTCCATAAGCCTGGAAACACTCTGCCTTGCTTCCCCAGCATGGTCATCCTTGTATCCACAGCGCCATATACATACGCCATGGTTGTACAAATATATTTTTGAAAGGACAAGAGTGAAATTTTGTGCTTCATCAGCTATCGGCTAACGACTCAAGCAAAGTACTGTAGGAGCGAGAGAGGCTGTAACGTGGATT
>CM034003.1:3796452-3806621 GCA_019603395.1 Cyrtorhinus lividipennis | reverse complement strand
TTGGGGCTCTCAGTTTTTAAGAACTTACAGTTGGAAATGTCAACTTGAAGGATTGTAGTACTGTACTACGTGATTCTTACAAATAAGGCCTCGGATAAACTCTCAACCAAAACTCATAGGTTGGTACTTACCAGGTTAAATAACCGAAGTAGATCCCTCAAAGACCAGGAAAATTCGTATAATACAATACACGATTCAAATCAATTCCACTAGCTGCACTAGGGTTTAGTGATAATTACCAATTAGTCACATGTGACAGGAGAACATCTTCGGTCAATAATAAAATCCACTCTGATCAACCATGCAGGGTTCGATTCAATAGACACGCGATGCAGAAAATTGCTCAAATACCTTATAGATAAGGCGTCGCAAGGACTGGCCGAGCAGTTTATATAAATAAATAATGCGACCGGTGCCGGAAGTCCTACAGAAAAGAAGACCTTGATGATTATGCAGAGGATAACACCCAACTCACACGAGCTTTCTAGTATAATAAACTCAAAATTTCTACGAGTGGAAAGACGAATCAAATCATTCGTACGAATATCGTGCTAGTTTGGAAATTATGAGAACTCACGGGGAACTTAGGCGAATGTAAATAATTTAAAATAAAACGTGAAAGGTTGAGAAGTTCATAACTCACCTCACAATGGGTGCCTGAGGCGCGGGATCGCAGACTACTCTCCAATCCCGGTCGACTTATTTGGGCGACTTTGGCTCATAATTGCAATTTTAAACTTTCGCTGGACAACTTATCGTTCGAATATCACCAACAGGATTACAACAAGGCGAAGTTGGTCGACACTGCCACGAAAAAAAAACTTCAACGTTCCATCAAAACCATTGTGATGTTCTTGGTTGACTGACGCGAACGTAACTGGTTCTTCAAAGAGCGTTTTCTTTTAAATTCACTTAAATTTTCGGATCATTTTATCGGACGAGGGCAATTCTTCGTGACCGCGAGCGACACTGAGAGCAGGGAAACCCAAGAGGAAATATTCTGCGACAATAATCGATAACATAAAAGGACCATCAAGCCCGGCGACGGCGACGGCAACAACGAAAACCAATGGCAATAATAACAAGGAGCATTAGTGAACAGCAATGATCCATCTGGAGAGAGCAATAGGCTGCTAACGGAAACACCTGGCGTCCTTTGACCCGCCAAAAGTCAGAGTTTTTGCTCAAAAGAGAATTTTTTTATGACTATCGGGTTCATTAAGGCATTCAGTAGTTTTATGAAACAATAAAACAAATATTTGGAGACACAACATACAAGATAAACACAAAAAAAGCAACTTTTACGATAAAAATTCAAACACGCGACCGTAAACATCACATTGACAACACTGATTCAGAACACCGGCACGATGAAGCGACCCTAACATTATTTACATCAAAAAGGTATACACTTCTTATTTCTTCTCGGTCACGTTTATCTATTCAGCTGGCCTCTAAATCATTCCACCATTTGGCTAAAAATGTCCGATTCTTTAAAAAATCGATTTAAAATTTATCAATCTTCATAAAAAAATTCGAAAAGAATTATGTTATTACATTATGAAAGTATCGATTCTTAAAAACAAAACACCGGCACGATTAAGTTACCCTAACATTATTTACATCAAAAAGGTCTACACTTCTAATCTCTTCTCGGTGACATTTATCTATTCAGCTGGCCTTTAAATCATTCCACCATTCGCCTAAAAATGTCCGATTCTTTAAAAAATCGATTTAAAATTTATCAATCATCATAGAAAAATTCGAAAAGAATTATATTACTATTTAATTAAAGTATCGATTCTTAAAAGGGACCGAGATAGCACCTTATTTACCTACTTGGCCGAAACATTTAATGACTGCAAATATGTAACTAATAGAATCGATCATAAAGAGACTAAATCATAAAGATACTTTTTATTTACTTACTTACTATAGTAATTACCGATCTACTATAATATTTTTTTTTTTAACGGGAAAAAGGAACCCTTAATAATTTTTCATCCATTTTTCAATGGAATCCTACCATATTACGATATAATTTTTTGAATAAACGTATCGTATATCCAAATTGAGTTTATTTTGTGGCGTCTATATTATCGTTATCCCCATCTCATATGTAAATTACCACTTAGCAATTTTTCTTCGAGAAATGCCCATCAACTCATCTAAATCTGTTGTTCAAAAATTTTAAAAATGGGATAATTTAGCGTCGACGTGAACTGTAAATTATGTGCAATCAGAGCTACTATTTTTCACTTTATCCTTTTTCATTATTGTTAATAATGTCCTTATTGTAATTCCAAATTTAAAAAAAAAATCGAGCTGACTCTCAAAATTAAAAATTGATTCTTCATTACAAGGGAAAAAAAATCACTAAAAGTATCGATACTTTTTCAAATGAAAATCGATTCCACTGAGAATCGATACTTTTTGTTATCTCTCCCTTCAACTTGTCGGCTGATTTGATTCTATTTTCGTGCAGTCTTCCCAAAAAAACGGATAAGATAAATTTCCTTTTCTCAGTTTTCGGTCTTTATCGTGCCTTCCTCGTACCTGCCTGAGTCCAGAACGTTTCGTAGTCGTAAAAATATTTCTGTTTAATCCATTTCTCCCATAATCAGTCGTTCACACCTGTCGGATTGAAGATGGCCCTGAACAAATTGGCAATTGACGCACTTTCGCTTGCCAATAAACGTGTGTTGATTAGGTACGTATAATTATTTTAATTAATTATATTTACGATAGATTATCTAACGATGGCTGGTATTCATTAAAGTGAATAACCAATAAATGAATCTGATATTGATCAGCTCTGAGCGGACATTGATCCAAAGAAAAGTCATAAAATTGATCGTTTCCTTTAAAAGGAGTTGGTTCTATAGTCCCACCCGGCACCAGGTGTATCACGTGACAGTCATTTGAGTGGATAAGGCAATCTCCTGTTCCATTTTTTGCTTTTTTTTTCTTCGGATTTGACTAAATGGTGACCTTGTGAGCCAATATTCAAGGAGAAATCACTTCTAATAACTAATTTGGATCATTTAGTTAATCCTGCAAAAATAACTTGGACGTTATGTAGCTTTTTCAAGTCAAATATTGTGTGTTTGAAAAATTTCAATTTGGTTCAGAAAATTATCAATTTGTCTTGAAATAGCTAAATAAGGTTGAAATGCACTGTCAGGGGCCCCTTGATAACACGCTTGATAAGACGTCTAAATATCGATTTCGACTTCGAGATCACTGTATCGATCTTACTGTCATGATAAGAGATGGCAGGTCTGACCTGGGCGGTGATCATTACGTATTTATGTCGTAATTATAGCGTATATGTTTTTAAATTGTGTATTTTTGTGTATATGGATTGTCATGTATAACATGCGCATTTACTTGGGCAGTGACTTTTTGACGCGTTTATTGTGACGTCACAAAACTATCGATTATCTCGCTTGACAGGACATGTCGATATATTTGGGCGCCATGACAGTGCATATGTGCCCTAAATAATATTACAATTATTGTAATAATTTTCAAACCCATACACCTAAATTTCCAATAATTCATTATCCTTTTGTTCAGGGCGTTAGGGAATATATTCTGGAAAGTGCTGGAAAATATTTAATGACATTTTTTGGAATATCTCTAGTATAGGGGGCCTTGATAATGGTGGCACAGATATCGAGAGCACACAATCGATTGTTATTGATAACGTCATATGAGTCATGTTTTCACTGCTATTGCTTCAAAAATATAAACAATACCTAATAATATAAAATATAAAATGAAATGATAAAATCATAATCAAATAAAATAAATAATAAAATAATATAAGTGTCATAGACTGAAGGGGTGAGTGATGTCAGGCTGACAATCGATTAGATTGTTGTTTGAGTTCGATAGTTCGAGTGAAATCGATAGTTTGTTATCTCTGCCCTAGAGTTCAGCTCATTTTTCAGACCAAATTGTCAGGTAATGAACCGGTCTTCTTTTTTGCAATAACCAATTTCAATCAGAACGGAATTTTCAATTTTTCATCCCTGACTGTGGAACATATTTGATTAATTCTTACTTAATTTTTCAGCCTTCATCCTCTATGGGGATAACAGCCATGGTAAAATGATCGCAATGTTCTTATTTTTTATTTTTATTATTATTTTTTCTTCCTTTTAACGTATAATGCGACTGGAAACGTTTCCTGGTTGAGACTGTGTGAATATAATGAATTCACATAAAGATGTGAATTTGCACTCTGCGCATTTATACATATTTTAAGGCGTTATTAGCATGTGAATGAGCTCAAATGGAGGTGGATAGCGACTATTGATGGTCGAAATTGGATCACTCGGCTTGTAGAATTGTATTACATAATATTTTTACTCAGTTTTCACCGGTTTAATCGAACGGATTCCTTATTTTCTCCATTAATAGTACCAACTTACAAGGTTTTTTCTTCTCAATCTTTTATTTGAAACGACCTTGTTTAATTAATTTGGTGTATTCTCTGTTGTTTCAGGGTCGACTTCAACGTGCCCATGAAAGATGGAAAGATCACCAACAACCAGAGAATCGTCGCTGCTCTTGACACTGTCAAATTTGCACTTGAAAAAGGCGCCAAAAGCGTCGTTCTCATGTCCCATTTGGGTCGTCCCGATGGTAGTGTGAATTTGAAATACAGTATGAAGCCCGTCGCTGAAGAATTGAAAACTCTACTCAAAAAGTGAGGACATTTTAGGTTTTTAGGCGTTGATTTTGGTTCATTATTCCTTGAATAATCAAAATTTCTCTAAAAAATGGCTATAAAAATAACAGAACAACATCGTTTTAGCAGCCCAGTAACACCAACCCCCAGAATGGGGTGGACAGCACATTCCAGACTGACAAGAAAATATATTTGCGAGTATTTTCCATTCATCAGCTATATTTATTCAAGGTCTAGGTCATTTGAAGTCATCAAAAAAATGTATGTATGTGTTTTGAGGGTTGCTGAATCTGAATCCAGGGTTGGTTCAATAATGTCTGGTTATCTGAAGGTCATTTGAAGGTCGAATTTTTACAATTTTTTTTTTTTTGAGGTTATTTTGTTGGTTTGACCTTCAAATGACCTTGACCTTGACCTCATGAAGGTCAACCAACACTGGATTTGGATTCAGCATTCTAAAAAACCTATGTCTGAATTTTTTCAGATTTTTTAAGCAATATTTTCTACATTTGACCTTCAAATGACCTTGAAAGCGATCTGATCTGAAAAAACTGGCAATCGATTTGAAATCAGCGACCCAAAAAACATAAAACCCCACAGGTCGCTTTCATGGACTTTGACTTTTTTTTGTGGGGTTATGTTATTTTTGTAATTGGGCAATTGACCGTGTAAAATATAAATAAAATTTAAAAAAAGTTATCAAGCAAAGTGCAGTGCTCATTTAGCTATACTCAAAAGCCATGTCTACTTAAAAACGGCTCTTTTTCTTGACATAGATAACTTAACTAGACGCCTTAAGCGTACTATGCCACATGTTGGAAGTGAATTTGAACTTGAACAGTTACAAAGATATCAAAACTTGAAATGTGTCAGCGTTTTGGATATTCACCCGTAGTATTTTAGGTCAACAAAATATTGGAGCAGTACACTTGGAGCAATAAGAATACTACTAAACTTACTCAAATCGATGTAAATATTGTATAATGTTTGTAGGAATAAATCAATTATACATTCATTTTATGCTCATTTCAGGGAAATCCAGTTCTTGCCCGACTGTGTTGGCCCAGATGTGGAAAAAGCTTGTGAAAATCCAGCCGATGGCAGCGTCATTCTCCTCGAAAACCTGAGATTCCACGTTGAAGAAGAAGGCAAAGGCGTTGACGCTTCTGGCAACAAAGTTCGTCACAATCTTGACAATTTCGTCAATATCTCTGAAATTTGAATGAAAATATTGTCGTATTACGTGCTATTTTCTGGTGGTTTTTAGGTCAAAGCTGATCCGGAGAAGGTGAAAGAGTTTAGAAATTCTTTGAGGAAATTGGGCGACGTATATGTGAACGATGCTTTTGGTACTGCTCATCGTGCTCACAGTTCGATGATGGGAGATGGTTTTGAACAAAGAGCTTCTGGTTTCCTTCTCAAAAAGGAACTTCAATATTTCGCCAAAGCTCTCGACAACCCGCAAAAGTAAGTTGATTTGTTGCTGTTTTGGTTGAGTATTCCTTGCTTAATGGTCATGGGGTAAGGGTGACAGAGTCCAGAGTGGGGTGTCTCACCCCAATACAAGGAAATTAGCCAGAATTATAAGGAGAGCTCACCCCACGGGTTATGCTTCTCCCCCCACTGCAAGCAGTGAAGATACGGTCTTAACAGACCGGAATGATTGTCCCTTCATTCTTCAGCAGGGATAGGGAGAAGTAAACTGCTCCCCTCAAGTACCGACTTGCGGTAGTTCGTGCGTTCTAGCTCGCACTACCACTTGAGCAGAGTGGTTCCCGAGTGTTCCATCTCAACTCCCAGAGCTGGTCTGTATTGGTACATCCTACACGGATGTATGCAGCACTGGCCTTCCCATTATAGGCACCTTCATTGGGTGAAGCCCTCTGGCTAGGGTATGCCTCAACGACGACCCCCGCGAACGGTACATTATTTCAGACCGTAGTTTCCTACCTCAATTGGGGAGGCTGTCCGGTGAAGCTTTGCCGAAGCCTCTGTGGCCAGGGGCTCCCCCCCACCCGCGGTACCAGTTTGGAAGGATACAGGTTTATCAGCACCCTGACGACCGTAACTTCCTATAAGGGCTAACTGGCTAGTAGCCCCGTGACAGAGGCTTTGTACCTGTCACTACCGTTTCATGAAGTGCCAGAGGTTTCCCTCTTCTCCCCAAGCAGTCCAGATACCTGTTCCACTCAGATAGTAGCACTTCATAGGACGCGGTCGCTTAGTATGGTCAGCATTTGTTACACCCTGCCAACCAGAGGGTGGGTCAGTTATTACGCCCGAACTGACCAGGGAGCGGAGCGCTCCAGTTAGCGCTCGTGGAGTCCCTGCTGTTGCCGCCATTGTCTTCTCTAGCCTGCAGATGACGAGGCCACTGGGAGAACCATCTCGGCAAAGCGTATCAGCCTGCTGTATCCCTCCTCCGTAGCCAGGATCTCGCTCTTCTGGATGTTGCTCAACCCGCGAAGCTGGGGCAGTCCCGAATGATGTGGTCTGCTGTCTCAGCAGGCTCACCGCACGCACATGGTACCTCTGCTGCAAGTTTGAACCTGCTTAAGTGTCCCGCAAATTCACCGTGTCATGGGGAAAGGGGAGGGGGGTACACCTCATACATTGGCCCCAGAAGTTTGGCAGTGTGTGTTTTACGAGGCCTAGATCAATAGGGACAAAATGTCCGTCCGCGGGACGCATTTTTTAGTTGTAGAAAGTTTCCTAGAAATCTAAAACCATGCTTAGGAGGACCTCTTTCAGGCTCTTGTTGGCCTTTGAAACCTTTCAGCTCGACAGGACTAAATAGAGAGGGGAGAGGAGACAAGATGTATTTTTTGAGAAATGTATTTTCAATATTTTTTGCGATCTAGGCATGTGGGGTATCATTTTCCACTAAATTTTGGACGCTGAATCCAATAAAATATGTCTCAGAACAATTGGCACCCACCGAAAGAAGTTATGGGTCAAAATGTATATCTATTTATCCATTTTGAACATGTGTTTTCGAGATTTCTGGTACCATGGCGTGTGGTGTATCATTTTCCACTAAATTTTGGATCCTGAATCGATTGGAATGTACCGTGCTACCAAAAATGTATTGAAAGAGACGGGGATTACGTAGAAAGATAGTTCAAGAGTTGTAGAATCTGAAAAAAATGAAGAAAAATTTGATAGAAAAATTTATATATTTTGTTATTGCCCGACACGCCTTACTTTTGGTACAGTCCTTGTATTTCGACCGGGGTTTTTCCAAATTTTTGACGATCTAGGCGTGCTGGGGTATCATTTTCCATTAAATTTTGGACGCTGAATCAATTAGATTAAGTCCTGGGCACTCTACATTCACCGTTTTACCCATAATCTTGCTTCAAGAAATGATGAATTGTTTTAGAAAAATTTGCAGCGTTTTTTTCACCAAATATTTCAATAATTGAAATTTCGGTTGTTATTTCAGACCATTTCTCGCTATTCTTGGAGGAGCTAAAGTTGCTGACAAAATTCAACTTATTGACAACTTGCTGGACAAAGTGTCGGAGATGATCATCGGCGGTGGGATGGCTTACACGTTCCTCAAGGAGACCAAAGGGTTGAAGGTTAAAAAATATTTTTTGCAATAGATTTACTCTCTTTATGCAGTTTATTGCCAGTTATGATACAATTTAAGGAAGAATACGTGTTATAGAATTTATTTTTTTCTCGATTCAGATTGGTAATTCCCTTTACGACCCAGAAGGTGCCAAAATTGTGCCCAAACTCATCGAAAAAGCTCAAAAAAACAACGTGGCTCTTCATTTTCCGTCGGATTTCATCACGGCTGACGCCTTCGCGGAAAACGCCAATTCGGGCGAAGCAACTGTCGAAAGTGGAGTTCCCGACGGATGGATGGGTTTGGACGTTGGACCGAAATCTCGTGTCCAATTTGCCGAAGTGGTCAAGCGTGCCAAAGTGATCGTTTGGAACGGGTAAGATCGCATGCGAGTAGTTCAACCCCAATCAGGTCACCTTTAATTCAATAAAGGGTGTCCCAGGACTGGATGCAGTAACTTGAAGAATCGATTCTACAACTAATTTGCAACAAAAAGTCTTTCTTTTAGACATCTTTCAGACAGGCTGCGACTCCTACGTATTCTTTTCATTACCGACAAGCTATAAAAGAGAAATATTTTCTAGCAAATAACTAGTAGAATCGATTCCTGAAGTTACTGTAGTCAATCCTGCGACACTCAGTATAATTTTATTATTTTATTTTATGTTCCAACTTCTTTTTTAGACCCCCTGGTGTGTTCGAGTTTGACAAATTTGCCGAAGGTACGAAAGCTTTGATGAATGCCGTCGTCGAAGCCACCGGTCTGGGTGCGACGACCATCATTGGAGGCGGTGACACGGCAACGTGCGCTGCCAAGTACAAGACTGAAGACAAAGTGTCACATGTTTCGACGGGAGGAGGCGCCAGTTTGGAGCTGCTGGAAGGTTTGTAGGAATAATTTTATTTATTTATTTGTACAGTTACGGGCGAAAAATAGACAGCAGAAGTATGGCTCAGCGGGAACAAATTCATCAACTGGAGAAGCTGGGATTTAGCGACGGTGAAGAAATCAATATTGTGCGATGAGATACTGAGGTGTGGAAGGTGGCATAAAGGACTATAGGAGCTGAAGAGGACAGAAATCAGTTCACTGGCATGTACTCCAATTTGGGAAACCCGCAGATCAATGAGTGACAGCAGAGGAGGGCAGTCAGCGCCACGGCGACGATCAGCAAGGTGAAAGAAATGAAAATGCGCCAAATAGTGGGCGAATGAGCGGTAAACACGATCCAGTTGTTCAGTGTGGTGTGAATAGAAGGGAGACCAGACCACCGAAGTGTACTCAATGTGAGGCTGGCCAAGGTTCTGGAAAAGGGTGATTAGAGCAGAAGCTGAACTGAATTCCCTGGTAGTCCTCTTGAGAAACCTGAGGGAAGGCATTGCTCGACGAGAAGCCTGGGCGATATGGCTGGAAAATGTCAACTGAGAATCAAGAAGTACACCAAGATCCTTGACAAAGGGCGGGCGGCTAAGAGTGATGGCGCCAATGTTGATCAAGTACAGCCTGGGAACGTGGACAGAGCTCCAAGCATTGAAGGCGTAGAAAGAAGACTGTAGAGCCTGACAATCGAGGAGCTCACAAATCCTGCAGAAGATCTTGTCATCAGCAAAAAACCAGGAACTGAACTCCTTTGTCCTTGGCTAAGGGTGGGCGGCTAAGAGTGATGGCGCCAATGCTGTTCAAGTGCAGTCTGGGAGCAGAAGAGTGATAGAACGTGGATAGAGCTCCAAGCATTGAAGGCGTTGAGAGAAGACTGTAGAGCGTGACAATCGAGGAGCTCACAAATCCTGCAGAAGATCTTGACATCATCAGCAAACATCAGGAACTCCAACAAGGGCAGAGCTGATCCCACAAATTGCTAGAAGAGGGCCGAGATGTGACCTCAGACGAAG
>CM034003.1:3654247-3795510 GCA_019603395.1 Cyrtorhinus lividipennis | reverse complement strand
TTTGTCTTCGTTAACTTTTGTTTTCAGTTTATTTTGAACAAAAATAATACCTATACAAGGTGAAAACAGGTACGGAAGTGTCTATGCCGTATGGTCGTGACCTAAAACTACCCCCTAGCACCCCTCAATACCCGATTTATGGCCTAATTTTTATCGTCCTACATCCCTTCGAGGGTGAATTGGGACGTTGCTGGTTATGTTAAACACGCACGACCTTTAGACGTTGCGTTTCGTTGTATTTGGCTGCCCCGTGCTGTTATTTTCCAGCTTCAACAACTTCAAGATTCCTATTGTAATTCTAGGGGTTACAAAGATTTGAAACGGATTTAAAATTGTACCAATTGGTGGATACTTTGTCATGAAACCCCTAAGGTCTGAAATAAGGGTGAAACCTGCTCCGACGAATTCGAGGTATAATTGTGACAGGGTTTAAGTGTGAGCTTTGATAGTACTTTATTTCGCAAAGAGCAATAAAAATCAATAAAATTATTATCATTTGTTGTTATTATTATTATTATTTGGAGACCAATAATATTCCAATTATATTTCCGTGGATTTTTTAATGCAAATTTCCATTCTAATTTAGGGGTGGTTTTTGTGCACTTATGTTTGCTTTGTAGCTCAAATAAGGCGAATTTCTTCTCAATTATTCTTTCTCCCTTTTCATACCTTTCGTGGCTCCAGACGAGAAAACCCGCTTAGGAAAAAAGCTTAGCTTTTATGCCAAAATGTTATAGAAAATCATGTTTTAAACGAAAAATTTGATTCCATTTGACACTCAGAAAAGCCAACTACGAGTCACAGGAAGTTCGAAATCATCGAACAGTCACACGATTTTGAATACGGCGGGCGCTACGGCGGCGCTGCGGGGGACGAGTGACACGAACCGGAGCCGACTGTTGTGCCGGGCGGAGTCGTCTGCCCATTGATGGGGAGGCCCCTGCCGCCGCCGCTGTGCCAAATTTCAGCACCGTCTTTCTCCAATGGATCTCCCCACCGCGAAGCCCTCCTCCGTCTGAGGGGTAAAAATATCGTCTTGCGAAGCTTTTCCCCGCGTCGGGACTGCCAATTGACCGTTGGCGGAGTTAGGCCTCGCCGGGATCACAGGAACACAGAATATCAACATATTGAACATATCAAATTGAAAACGCAGCAAATTCATACAAAGGGGTTGGTTATTCCTTGGACCAGGCGCATTTTGGCTCATTCCTATTGATTCTGCGTCCCAAAATTTGTGGAAAAAGATACCCCACACGCCAAGATCGCCGAAAATATCGAAAATACATTTTTCAAAATACACATTTTGACCCCTTCCCCCCTGTCCGATTAGGCTGAAATGTTTCAAAACCAACTAGAGCCGGGAACGGACCCAAATTTCAGATTTTTAGAAAATTGTCAACGACCAAAATTGGCGTTGACGGCGGGCGGACATGTTGAAAATGAAGATTTTTCAAGTTATGAAGTCATTAACGCTGCGAATTCTTCCACAATTCTTCGGACCAGGCACATGAAGACACATATCCATCGATACAGCGTCCAAAGTTCAGTGGAAAATGATACCCCACACGGCTAGATCGCCGAAAATCTATAATTTTAAATTATCATTAATAATTTCCTAAGACTAGCAGATTTTACTTATTCCCCGCACGCCCCTTCACAGCTGTTAATCATTTGCGGGGTTTTGGCGAACTACTGTTCAGCGGACGGAGCTCCCCACACTGCCCAAGACTCGCCGTTGATGACCTCCGACGGAGCGGTCGCATCCTCCAGGCTCCTGCAGTTCCCCGCCCTCTCACAAATTGGCCCGATTTGTATCTGTTATGCTGTACCACACGGGACCAACTTAACATGCTGCATCTCTACCCAGCAAGCCTCATCAGCTGTCAATCATTTCTGGGGGTTTGTAGAACTGCTGTTCAGCGGACGGAGCTCCCCTCACTGCCCAGGACTCGCCGTTGCTGACTTCCGGCGGAGCAGTTGCATCCTCCAGGCTCCAGCAGTTCCCTGCTCCCCACAAATTGGCCCAATTGGTATCCGTTTTGCTGAACCACCCCAACAAGCTCCTTCTCCACCCCGTAACCCATGCAATTAGTCCGGACTTTGGCCAATGATATGCACAGTTGGTAGACCTGCTGGATAAGTTTTGCTTTATAGATTGAAAAATGCGTAGAGCCTTACAAAGAGATTTCTGGTACCTAGGCGTGTGGGGTATCATTTTCCACTAAATTTTGAACGCTGAATCGAATGAGAAGGTTCCCAGAACGATCGGTGCCCTCTGGATGAGGTTCTGGACGCTAAGTCAATTTAAATTTGTCTCCATGCTCCTGGTCCGAGGAATAACCAACCCCTGTTAATGAATTCGCAGCGTGTTTTATACTGATATTAACTGTTCGACTAAAACGTTATTCATCAAGTAGACATTGCTTACAAGAGATGATTGTAAAAGGGTTTTATTCGAGATCTTCTAACCAGCGTCACCATTGGCTATAATTCATTTCTTTTCATAATTTCTGTTTTGAAAATAATGCGTATACAAACTGAAAAGCTGAGAACTACGAGTATAATTTTTTCTTAATTGATTCTTTCATCAAAACTCGAGTGTAAATGACTCTTTTTAGGTTTCTTATACAGGCAAAACACTGTGCGTCGTGCAGTTTTTTGAGCACAGTTCGCGGAATTCGACTCAAATTTGGATTTACGGCTTAGGAACAAGGTCCGTGGGTAAACGGTCACTTCAAATCGAGAATGAGAGATGCCTAAAAGCGGCGTGGCGTTTGGGTAACCACCGCGGAGTTATTTTTGAATCATCTGCCGAGCGCCTCCAAAACGAACTAAGAGAAACCGAGAACTGTTTTCCCCGTGTGAGTTGGAGGGTGAGGTGATTAAAAAGCTCAAAAATCTGGAAAATGATGCCCCACACGGTTATGTGCCCAAAAATCTCGAAAATTTGCTTTCGAAATGAGAAATTAGGTAGGTACCTATTTTGAGCCATAACCTCTTCCGGTGGGTGCCAATCGTTCTGGGACCCGTCTCATCGAATTCAACTTCCAAAATTTAGTCGAAAATGATACCCCACACGCCTAGACAGCCGAAAAACACATTTTCACCCGTACTCTCCCTAAATTTGGTCCAATTGATTTTGAGGATTTGATTTTCCTTAAATAATTTGTTGGTAGAAAAATTTCTAAAAATCTAAAAATTATGTCAGAGACCCATTTTTGGTTTTAGTTGGTCCTCGTAAATTTTCAGCACGATCGCCCACAATTTGGGGGCAGTAAGGGTCAAAATTTTCAATATTTTCAGCGATCTAGGCGTGTGGGGTATCATTTTTGATGAATTTTTGGACGCTGAATCCAATGAGATGGGTTTTAGACCGATTGACGTCCACCGGATGATGTTATGGGCCAAAATGGGTGTCAGTCTACTCATTTTGAATATGTTTTTTCGAGATTTCTGGCCCTATGCGTGCGTGGTATCATTTTCCACTGAATTTTGGACGCTGAATCCAATGAAATCCAAAGAAAAGCTGTGGCTCTAATGTAAAAACTACGCCACGGAGAAATTTCTCGGTACAAATTTATACGTATTTTCCTTCAAAGTATCACCCTCACCCCATAAAACGACAATAACGACGAAAGTACGGCACTAAAACGAGTTTCATTAACAAATTCATCCATCTAATAGAACGAAACTCATCAAATTTGACGTGTCGGCCGTTTTAAGAAAAAGAAAGCCAACCGATCTGTTGGCAGACTGTTGTTTGTTTATTTTGACACCGAAGCTCGCGATTCATGCAGTTGTCCTTCTCATGCGTGGGGCAGTCAAGGTCAGGTTTATTTGGGATCCCAAGACCCCCTCAAAATCAACTTTACATGAAATCATCGTGACAATTTAAGGCCAAGTCGACGGATCAGTTTCAGATCATTAGTTTCCTTGAAAACGACCAAAATTCGTTCTAATTGTCGTTTCAATAAGAATATATCCCTTCATCAGCACTGTCTGATCGAACTGAAAACCAAAAAGTTCCAAGATGGACTGAAAGATGGGGAAATTGGGTGATGAACCGAACTATCAAAAAGAACCTTTGAACGAAAATTACACTCGGAGCAGGCTACAGACACACATAAAATCATAAAAAAGTAAGATGCAATGGAACAGTCGAGAAGACTCACAACCTTATTCCTCTTTCCTTTACTACTGGCGGTAAATATGAAATAACATCACAGGTACCATGAAATCTTGAGACAAATCAGGTGTGTGTGCACACCCCAACTGTTTTCGTCTCATTTATAAATAAATAAACAAATTTGGCTTTGCTAGTGCCTCAAAACCTCCAGGAATTCAACAAATTTTATTTAATAATATATTTAAAGGCTTGAAAAGTAACGCATTTGCATCAATAACATAAAAACACATTTTAGATACCCTTCATTGAGAAAACTTGAAACTGATCCTACTTTAAATGGAAATATAACTAGGAATAAACTTATGAAGTTATCTTAAACTAATACTTATTATATAAACTCTTCATACTTTGACTTTAAAATTGGTGGATCACATTTGTTTTTTTAAGCAATGAACATATATACAAAATTACTATCCGTTATAATATTAAATCCTGGGCGATCTTGACTGTTGGAGTCTCACTTAGTTGCTGTTCTGCGAGGGAATAAGCTCGTAATTTGCTCAAGTCTTGAATTAAAACGTGTCACACCAAAATGGTTTTACTGGTAAAAATTGAGGATAAAAAAATGTAAGAATCCATGTTTTTTTGAAAAAAGGTTATGGCCTTAATTCTCTTAAACTGAGGGAAGTTTTTATCAGGGGTTCGACAGTAATAATGTTCAATTACAATTGAAAATAATCACAATTTTGAGGAGACCGCGGCGCCAACACATCCAGTTTTACCAAATACTTCCTTTTCTTTATCAAGAAATTCTAGCCGATTTTGTTCCCCGCACTCCACTAATCAGCTGTCAGTCATTTCCGGGGTTTTGGGGAACTGCTGTTCAGCAGACCGAGCTCCCCTCACTGCCCAGGACTCGCCGTTGATGACATCCGACGGAGCGGATGGATCCTCCAGGCTCCAGCAGTTCACCTCCCCCTCGAATTGGCCCAATTTGTATCTGTTATGCTGTACCCCAAGGAACCACCCCAACATGCTGCATCTCCACCCAGTAATCTTCATCAACTGTCAATCATTTCTGGGGGTTTGGGGAACTGCTGTTCAGCGGACGGAGCTCCCCACACTGCACAGGACTCGCCGTAGAGGACCTCCCGTGGAGCAGTCGAATCCTCCATACTCCAGCAGTTCCCCGCCCCCATTCAAATTGGCCCAATTTGTATCCGTATTGCTGTACCACCCCAACAAGCTCCTTCTCCACCCCGTAACCCATGCAATTAGTCCGGATTTTGGTCCGGAATTATAATTTGATAAACTGGCCCTCATCTCATATTTAAACTATCGTTCTAAAAGTAAATTCAACTGTAAGGTTCACAAACACCAAGAGAAGTAGCTATTAGTCGTAAAAAATTGTTGTTTTTGTTAGTTTAAACATGTTATTGCACGATTCATTTCAGCCCTGGCAAATTCCCGTGTGTTTACCACCAAAATTGACCTTCAGAACGCTGAAAAAACTGAAAGGTTTTTTCAAAAGAACTCTTTTTTAGTAAATTGTGTGGTTTCAATATAGTGAAACTTCGAATTTCGTTTTGCATCTTACGAAATCATCGTTCAGTTCTTGTTTATCATACATATTGTTGATATGGAGAGTAGAAGAGATGGAAATCGTCATTGCCACTATTAATACTGTAGGTAAATCGAATTGTGACATTTCCCAAATCCTGGAATCAAATGTTTTGGGGGCGGATTGGACCAATTATGCCCAGCGATCAGGTCATTCTCGTTCTGTACGGACTAAGAAAGCCATCAAAGCGGTCCAAAACAAAAATTTATCATACGATGCACTTCGTTATGGCTAGAGAGATGAATATTTCTCCCCAATTCATGTTCCGGCTAAATCTAACATGAGCTCAAAATGGTCGCCTATCGATAAATTACTGGGAATTTAATAAAATCAGAAGTAAAAGAGCTAAAGCGATGCTGAACAGATTCGCAAATAGTGGTCATACGATTTGTTTATAGATGAAAATATTTTCACAATTGATCAAAAATTGAACCGCCAAAACGACAGCGTTTAAGCGCTATCTGTTGACAGATTCGAAAAAGAATTGGGAGGATCTCTGACACCTAAATAACTAATTTGTCATTAATCGGGGGCGCATATGAGTGATACCATTCTATTCAGCATCAAAAAATGCAATTTATTGCGATATCGAGCGATATTTTCACAAAGAAAGTCGAATTTTATTGGAAAAATGATGATTTTCGTCTAAAAATACCACGTTTTTTCCTATTCAAACGACATTTTCTCCTGAAACATTCCTCGGGAGTCCCCGCAAAAAAACCTCGGTTTAAATAGCGCAAAAACGTAGATTTTTGAAAAATCATCAAAATTTGAAAAACACGAAAAAATTTTATAAAATGAAAAAAGTAGGATTTTAGTTGAGTAAAATAAAAAATCTGCCGGGCACTTTTTGTTGCAAATGAGCTGTAAAATCCACCCCTTGAATTTTTCCCGTAATTTGTGTTAACACCATCATGACAAGGGTAAGGGTAAAGAAAACGTTTTTGGGAGATTTTGTGGAATAAAGAATTTATTATAGTAATACAATTGTGTTGATCTCTTCAAAACCCCGGAAATTGACTTGCGAAGAACCGAATCTCTTCGATTTTGTGGAAATTGGGGAAAAAGTAGTCGATGAAACAGGTTATAAGAGTATTAAGTGTTTCAAAAAAGCTTCTTTGGCATTCTGTTAGTGCAACAAAGTCACGATTGTCACTTTAATCGTTGCAAATCATTGATTACCGAGTTCAAGGACGCCTCGATAGCGATGGCCGATTTCCAAAAATTTGGATTCCTCACGCGGGGAGGTATTAAAGTAGTTGGACGCCTGCCGGGAGACCGAAATGGGAATGTTTCTCCCGTAAATAGTCACGTCTCATGGAAAATAGGAACATTCCTTTTTTTAGTGCAATTGAGAAAAGATTGGTGGACGTATCTTCGAGTATGATACAAAGCGATGTTTGTTTCGGACTGTATCAGTCAATTTTGAGGAGGACGAAGACGCTCAACATTTAAAAAATGACATATTTATATTATTTTCAATTCAGTTGTTGTACATTTTAATCACTTCCGTGATATTTTGATTTTCGTCGATAAATTATCCAACATTTTTTAGCCAGTCATCCTGCCAGGGGGTCCAAATTGCAAAAGGCCAAATTTATTGCATGAATTATCATATCAGTTCACAACACATGTACGTTTTGATAAGGAAGAACGTATTATACATTATGCAATTCGGAGATCAAATTATCACAAAAATGACAATTACGACGAATTCTGGACATTATGATTCTTACCTCAAGATGCTTAAATTTTTCATTTAATTTTTTCAAATTTTCTTCTCAACACAGAGAAGCTTTTATAACAGGTGTTCATTGGCCAAGGAAGGAGTAAGGAAGGAGCATGTTGGGGTGGTACTGCAAAACTGATACAAGTTGGGCCAATTTGTGGGGAGCGGGGAACTGCTGGAGCCTGGAGGATGCAACCGCTCCGCCGGAGATCATCAACGGCGAGTCCTGGGCAGTGTGGGGAGCTCCGTCCGCTGAACAGCAGTTCCCCAAACCCCCGGAAATGATTGACAGGTGATGAAGATTACTGGGTGGAGATGGACCATGTTGGGGTGGTTCCCTGTGGTACAGAATAACATATACAAATTGGGCCAATTTGATGGGGACGGTGAACTGCTGGAGCCTGGGTGATGCATCCGCTCCGCCGGAGGTCAACAACGGCGAGTCCTGGGCAGCGTGGGGCAGCAGTTCCCCAAAACCCCGGAAATTATTGGCAGGGTATAGAATCGGCTAGAATCTTTGGAAAAATAGAAGAAATTATCAATGATAATTTAAAATGATAGTTTTTTGGCAATCTAGGCATGTGGGTATACTTTTCGACTAAATTTTGGACGATGAATCTCGAAACGATTGACCCCACCGGAAGAGGTTTTGGCCGAAAATGGGTATCTATCTACTTATTTCGAAAGTGTGTATTCGAGATTACCTAGACGTGTTGGGTATCATTTTCCACTAAATTTTGACTTCCCGGTAATGGTTGGCAGCTGATGAATGGAGTGCGAGAAACAGAATTCGCTTGAATTTCTAGGTAACGTGAATGATTGTATTCGATAAAACTGGATTTTTCTGGATAATTGATTATAGCACTAATTAGTCACGAGATGTTTTTTCTAAAAATTAGATTCTTACAGTTGTTATTATCCGACATTTGTGGGGTGAATTGGACGGGTTACGGGGCAAAAAAGGAGCATGTTGGGGTGGTACAGCATAACTGATACAAATTGGGCCAATTTGTGGGGGGCGGGGAACTGCTGGAGTCTGGAGGATGCGGGAGGTCCTCTACGGCGAGTCCTGTGCAGTGTGGGGAGTCCCTTCCGTTGAACAGCAGTTCCCCAAAACCCCGGAAATGATTGGCTGATGAGTGGAGTGCGGGGAATAGAATCGGCTAGAATTCCTGAAAAAAGTGGAAGAAAGTATTCGATAAAAAAGAGGGTGGGAGAGAGTGCGAGTGTCCAAATATGGGGAGCTCAAGTAGGTTGGTGAAGCATCACGGCGGGCCGTTGGTGGGGGGCGGCTAGGGGATATAAGAGGCTGGGCCGGGGGTAGGGGCGTTCACTCGCAGACCGGCTCAGTCACCCCCAGGGTCCCATTTTTTGTTCAGTGTTTGAGAGTCCAACGAAACAGCGGCCAAGATGTGTGACGACGATGTTGCGGCGCTCGTAGTCGACAATGGCTCCGGAATGTGCAAGGCGGGTTTCGCCGGAGACGACGCCCCCAGGGCTGTCTTTCCCTCCATCGTCGGTCGCCCCAGACATCAGGTAAGTCACCCCTCAAATTTCAAAAAAAAAAAAAAACTCTAAAATTTAAGAAAAATAAATAAAATAAAATAAACATTGCCTATCTTCAAAAGAAATACAGCAAACATTTTTCTACGAGTCGCCAAATTTGGTTCAAATATACGAACAAACTCGACTCATTCAACCCAAACTTTTAAATAATTCAACAAAACAAAAAAAAAGTTGAAAATAAGGATCAAATTCAAGTATCATTCTGAAATTTCAAAACTAAACGAGTCACAGATCAATTTTATTATTCATTTTTCTGCCCCTGACTTTCAATCTATGAGCAAAATGTCATAACAAATCGATAGTAACGGATGAAGTGATTAAATTTATTTACAATAGCTCGTCAATTTACAGTAAAATTATGGAGTCGCAGTCAGAACGACTTTGAGTTTGAGTACCGACACGATAAATTTTAAAATTTGAATAAATTTGAGATAATACGAAAAATTTTAAAAAAATATTATGTTACAATAATGTAGTTTTTCTTGAAATCAACAAAATTTTTATTTAACAACTAATTTATTTGAATAAAAACTTTTGTTTAACTTTTAGCCAGTTGGCACTTAACATGGATAGAAATGTTTTTAAAATGTATTAATTTATTATTTGGGCTTTAAAATTAGAAAATGACAGTTATTTGATGACCACCGAAATTTGGAATTTTAATTTGGGAAATCTCGTTGATAAATTGACAAAATTAAATTCGTTTTGTGAAGAAAAAAAATTAAAATAAATCTGCCCGTGGGTCTGGTTACACAGTTGAGACCGTTCCAAATTTAAAGGGGTCCTGGAAGATCTTGGAAGAAGGGGGGGGGGGGGGGGGCGACGCGTGAGTTCTTCTCGAACCGCCTGTGGCGGCCTAAAAACGTCACAGCTCGAATAAAAGGGGGGAAATGCTAAAAATATCGTCCGGGGAGCCCAACGGCCCTTCGGCTTGGCCGTATAAGGCGAACTAGGAGGTCCTAAGTCTAATAATACCCCAGTGGGAGGGAGGGGGGGGGGGCGATGGCAGGGGACCCGAAGACGGAAAAAGACTGGAAAACCCTTCAAGGCCCAAAATGTTAACGTAGACAACAATAAAATTACTTTGAAAACAATTTTCTTTTTTAAATTTTGGTTTAAGTCACAAATTATAATGACAATTATCAGAAAAAAAATTTGTTGCCTGAAACAATCCTGCTTTAAATTTACCAAAAAATCAAAATTTTTATGATTTTGTGAAAAGAAGAGAAATAAACAATCACAATACGACCGATTCTCACATTTCACAATAATTGTTTGAAGCAATGAGACGAAAAATTGTAATTGTAATTACTCTGAGAGCGCACAAATTAGTTCAAAACACGTGTTTCCGTCGGTTTTTCGCGCAGAAAATGTGATTTTTTACGATTTAGTGCGGCAAAGTAGACTTGTAGAGGAGGGTGAGGGTGACATGTTGCAAGGAAGGGTTCGTAGGGGGTGGTTGTGTAGTGTAATGTACGGTACGTTTCCAGATGTGGTTGAATACAGGGTTTTTTGGTGGTGTTTTTGACATTTGTCGGCGCTTCTAAGCAACCCTTTTTTCTGTTGACAGGGAGTGATGGTCGGTATGGGTCAAAAAGACTCCTACGTCGGTGATGAGGCCCAAAGCAAAAGGGGTATCCTCACCCTGAAATACCCCATCGAGCACGGTATCATCACCAACTGGGACGACATGGAGAAAATTTGGCATCACACCTTCTACAACGAGCTTCGTGTCGCTCCTGAAGAGCACCCCATCCTGTTGACTGAGGCTCCCCTCAACCCTAAGGCCAACAGGGAGAAGATGACTCAAATTATGTTTGAGACCTTCAACACCCCTGCCATGTACGTCGCCATTCAAGCCGTCCTGTCCCTGTACGCTTCCGGTCGTACCACCGGTATCGTCCTCGACTCTGGAGATGGTGTCTCCCACACCGTCCCCATCTATGAAGGTTTGTACTTAACAACAACAAAAATTACTAAATCCGAAAAATTTACTAGGTACAAGGAACGAAAAATGGGTTTATATTTCATTCAAAACTACCCGTAAGAAAACCAAAATTTTGCTTCATTATTAATTAAACCTTGGATCAGATGCATGGAGACTCATTCCAATCGATTCAGCGTCCAAAAATTAGTGGAAAATGATACCCCACACGCCTAGGTACCAGAAATCCCGAAAAAAACATATTCCAAATGGGTTATGGATACCCAATTTGACCCATAAGTTCATCCAGTGGGCACCAATCGTTCTGGGAACCATTTCATTGGATTCGGCGTCCAAAATTTAGTGGAAAATGATACCCAACACGCCTAGATCGTTTTAAATTAAATTAAATTATCATTGATAATTTCTTCCACTTTTCCAAAGATTCTAGCCGATTCTATTCCCCGCACGCCGCTTTTCAGCTGTCAATTATTTCCGGGGTTTTGGGGAACTGCTGTTCAGCAGGTGGAGCTCCCCACACTGCTCAGGACTCGCCGTTGTTGACCTCCGACGGAGCGGATGCGTCCTCCAGGCTCCAGCAGTTCCCCGCCCCTCTCAAATTGGCCCACCCCAACATGCTTAACCTCCACCCTGTGACCGTCATCAGCTGTCAATTATTTCCGGGGGTTTGTGGAACTGCTTTTCAGCGGACGGAGGTCCCTGCTGTGCAGGACCCGCCGTTGATGACCTCCGGTCCAATCGGGATGAAAAGTTTCGAGGGCCTGGAAACAAACCCTTGACCAAAATTTCAGATTTTTAAAAAATTGTCTACTACCAAAATCCGTCCGCGGACGGACATTTGCTAATTTTGATCTAGACACCTTAAAACGCCCAGAAAAATTTTTGTGTCAAATTGGGGAGATTAACATTTTGCATGAAAACAACAAAAAACCACCCTTCAGAAGCCATGTTAAAATGCATGAATCTGATAAATTCTGAATTTAGGGGATGTTTTTGAAGAGGAAAATTCTCCGTTTTGGAGGCAGTGCCGCCTTCTCCCGTTTCTATACGTTGTTGTTGTTTGTTGCTGATCCGCTCCGTTGTTTTTGACTGTGTTCAGGTTATGCCCTTCCCCACGCCATCCTCCGTCTCGACTTGGCTGGCCGTGACTTGACTGACTACCTGATGAAGATCCTCACCGAGAGGGGCTACTCCTTCACCACCACCGCCGAAAGGGAAATCGTCCGCGACATCAAGGAAAAACTCTGCTACGTCGCCCTCGACTTCGAACAGGAAATGGCCACCGCCGCCGCCTCCACTTCCCTCGAGAAGTCCTACGAACTTCCCGACGGTCAAGTGATCACCATCGGTAACGAGAGGTTCCGTTGCCCCGAAGCCCTCTTCCAACCCTCGTTCTTGGGTATGGAATCTTGCGGTATCCACGAAACCGTCTACAACTCCATCATGAAGTGCGACGTCGACATCAGGAAGGACTTGTACGCCAACACCGTCCTCTCCGGCGGCACCACCATGTACCCCGGTATCGCCGACAGGATGCAAAAGGAAATCACCGCCCTCGCCCCGTCGACCATCAAAATCAAAATCATCGCTCCCCCAGAAAGGAAATACTCCGTATGGATCGGTGGCTCCATCCTCGCCTCCCTCTCCACCTTCCAGCAAATGTGGATCTCCAAACAAGAGTACGACGAGTCCGGCCCCGGCATCGTCCACCGCAAGTGCTTCTAAGCGCTCAAACCACCAACAACAACAACATCCAAACCGCACCACACCAAACAACAAAATCACAACAACAGCGCCATTTTCATCCATCGGGACCGTGGTGGGCGCTCATCCAATCCACTTTGTTGTGTATATTAGCTTCGTGTCGCTGGATGCCGATAGCGAGTCATATCGTTGAACCACCGAAACAAAAATCGACATCACACACTGAAGGGGGGTTGTCTCTATATTGTTTATATTTTAAGATCTTTATATATTTTAATTTTAACTTATTGTAATAAAACACTGAATCTTGCTTGAATAATTTTGCAGATTTAACTTGTAATTATTAACATTCCCCTCAAGCCAACGAAATCGCGCATTGAAATGGAGACTAAGAACTAAAATCTGAAGTTAAAACAATATGACAATATGAGAGATGAGATTATTTAATTTTTATTATTTTAATCCAACCCTCTTCCACATGATTACCGCACTTTCCAAAGGTAAAATTGGATTGTGACGACTAAATTCAGTCAGTTACTTTTCAGTACCTGGTTCATTTATCTGAGACCTACTCGTCCCAGTTAATAAAGTGGAAAATGGAGCAAATTCTCTCACAGGGGTTGGTTATTTCTCGGAATATGGAAGCACAACAATTCAGCGTCCAAATTTAGTGGAAAACGATACCTCACACGTCTAAGTCGTCAAAAATGGTGAACATGGGGAAAATGGTGGTAATAGTGGGTGTATTAGAGACCCACTCCAATCGATTCGGGATTCAAAATTTAGTGGAAATGATACTCCACACACCTAGGTACTAGAAATCTCGAAAACACATTTTTTGAAATGGTTAGATAGGTACCCATTTTCACCCATAACCTGATCCAGAGGGCGCCAATCGTTCTGGGACCCGTCTCATTGGATTCAGCGTCCAAAATTTAGTGGAAAATGATACCCCACACGCCTAGATTGCCAAATATCTCGAAAATCCATTTTTTGAAAAACACACTTTGACCCCTGCCCACCCAAATTTGGTCCGAACGGGCTGAAAAGCTTTGAGGACCGACTAGAGCTAGAAACGGGACCCTGATCAAAATTTCAGATATTTAGAAAATTTTCTAGCATCTAAATCGGCGTAGGTACGGCGGACATGGATTTGCTTTTTTCATGAAAACATAGGTTGATTATTCGAGGAATAATCAACCAAAACGGATTGTGAAGGCTAAATCCAGTCACAGTTACAACTTGTTCCAGTTCCTTTTTCACTACTTGGTTCATTTACGAGTAAATAAAGTGAAAAAATTGCTTTTTACTAACACGTTGCCAATCGTCAAGTCAATGTGAACCACCAAGGTGGTCACAAGGGCTCCAAAATGATCAAGTTTCACTTTTTAGGTGAAATCCATCCGAACTTGGAGTTTTCTAACCATAGTTATGGCGTGACGTAGCATATACGTCGTCCGCCGATAGAGGGCGCATGACGTGACGTAGAGTATACGCTATACGCCTAGAGAGGTGTTTCTCGTATTTCAGTTTCCACATTTTCCAGCTTTGGATCGATAATTTAAAATGTGGACTTGTGAGAAAGAGGAACCATTTTGACGTCTTGAATACCAATCAATCAGTTGGCGTGAAAAAAGAGCCAGTTCAAGAGAATTTTTGTTCTTTGCACCTCAACATGGCCACTACCGCCACAATAGAATGTAAACACTGAGCGACTGCAGCGCTTTCTGTTGGTAGCTTGAGTAAGTATCACCAGAAAAACATAAGGAACAAGGCCTCTTATCAAGTTAGGACTAGAGTAAAAATACTGGTTACCCAGGCTCAAGAAGGTTAGGCATTTTAACTGGTTATTAACTAGTTATTACTTCCTTATCTAGTTATTACTTCCCCAAACATCAAATTTGTGTCATCCATAGCAGCAAAACCACAAAAACTATTAAAAAAAAAAAACAACTAAAATCTCTGAAAAAGTGAAGGCAGAGCTCTACATTGGTGTATTTTGTGAATGTAGTACATTTTGGTTTGAAATGACCATTGCGAAGATTGTTTCCCCGGTTGATTTCTCACAAATTAGGAATGGCAAAAATAGCCGATCTTGTATTCATAATTATACTACCCAGTATATTATTGTGAATATTGAGTTGACACTCATAGTTCATTACTAGCCCTCACTACCCATCAGGAATACAGTGGTTTCAGCTGATTTGACTTCTACTAGGATGCATGCCATCTTGGGACGCCACTTCTCATTCTTGTCTTCTCAGCTCTCCTCTGAAATACACTTCATTACGTTACTTTATTTAGTTACGTTACTTGGTTGAGTTACAGTATTCTTGATTTCCTACATACCCAGATGCCCTAGGTGGTAAGAATTTGATTTATCAAGAAATATTCGCGAGTAAAATATGATTCTACACCTTTATGGCGACAAAAGTTTTTTTTTTCTTCAATTTTGTAGAGTTTTTTAGAACTGATAATGGTAGTTTTTCAGCTGATTAGATAAAATTGGGGAGGGAATGGGTGAAAATGCATCTTCGGAACTCGATTTTTGGAAACTAGGCCTGTGGGGTATCATTTTCCACTAAATTTTGGACCTTATACTGGAGTTGTATGTTACATAATATGTAACATTTTAAAATATGTTAAAATATAATATGTAAGTTTTAAAATAGATATCTATTTTAAAACGGGTTTTCAATATTTTAAATTTTAGTGTCTCCGGCATGAAAACACGATAACTCCGTGAACAACCAACCAAGAAGAAGAAAAATGAATGTCTTATCGCCAGTATCAACGCTATCACACGTGTTATCTCAGGATTGAAGGTCAATTTGGATCAATTTTTTGTGCTATTCAACTTCATCGCCTCTTACCGCTAAGTTTCTTTGTCGGCAATTTCGTTTTCATATTATAAACGTCGATTTGTCGTATTATTCTACAAGATTAGCTCAGTTTTAGTCCGATTGTTCAAAAGATTTGCATTCATTCAATAACTGGAAGGTAACTTCTTCCTTTCCACCTGTTCACGCGATGGTGAAGTGAATAAAACGATAGCAAAAAACTTGGATTTTGCCTTGTGAATAGGAACATTACGCACCGGACGTTGTTCACACAGTAAGCATAGAGGTGGGTGCCACATGTTTCGTACAATGTGTTTATATTTGAAGGTTGTCGGCGATCATGTCATTCATGTGTCATTGGCCAGCGCCTGAATATTTTTTAAAAGGTTGCGACAACTTGCTGCTGTATCCACTCACATATTCTGTAAATATCAGTAGTTTTTTATCGTATTTTCCAGACGTTTTAAAATCCTGCGTTTGGAGATGTTCGGTAACCTAGCTGTCCGCTGTTTCATCGGCTCATCGACGTTCGTTACAAAACGTTTCGCTGGCCACAGCAAATGGGCGAACATTAAACATATAAAGGGAGAAAAAGACGTCGAAAGATCGGTTCTCTTTATGAAGTTGGGTCAGAAAATGAAAATCGCAATTCAAGGTAAGAACCAGGTAAATCTCGAAATTGTGGTATGCGCACGAACAATCGATATATTAAAAGTATATTTAATCGACAAGTAACAACAATTAAAAGTAGATACTAAATAACGAAATGAAATAAAAACTAAAGTGAACCCATAGTATCAGGGGCTAGGGACGTTCCGATTAGTGATGTGAGTATCGATACGAATATCGATACAGCGGGGAAAAAAATACCGGTATTTCGTATCAATACAAGCGGGTGTATCGATGCAGCCGTATCGATACACGGACCCCCGTATCGATATACCGATTTCCTTTGCTTGAGAATGTGGATGAATAGAAGTCAAGCAGAATTGTAGAGAGAAAAAGCTGGGGAAAAATCTACAAGATGCGCTAAAATCGCTTTGTTTACAAGGTCGGTCAATCCTGTAGGTTGGTCAACATAATAGGTTGGTCAACTGGTTACACAACATATTTTTTTCCCGCTGTATCAGTATCAATACTAATATTGTATAGATAACTCTCTCTCTATAGCTTGTTTCATGATTCAGTTAATTTGGATATTCAAAGATGTAAGAGAGTTCCACATTGAAAAAAGGTTAGTTAACGATGCTGACAAATTTCTTAAATTGTATCGATACGAAGAAACATCGATACACTAGGCCGTATCAATACACCCATATCGATACATTGAATTTTAATACGTTTCGATACACCGGCCTGTATCGCCCATCACTAGTTCCGATACTACCGATATGGGTAGGTATCGATACTTTGGTTTTCATACCACTGGTATCGTATTGCTACCGAATCATCCAATATTATACTAGTATCGAAAGAAAATATGCAGTATCGATATCAAACCAGTCAGGTCGATAATGACACTGATGAGAAGAACATTGAAGGTTTTAAAAAACAAAATAAAGTAAGAGGAAAAAAGAATTCTCTTGCCTTGCTCTCTTGTAGTATTTCAATTTATTATTCTTCAAGTAACAATTTTTGTAATAAACCTTTTGAATGATTACAAACTACTGATTTTGCCCGGAATTTCGTGCTTCCGAATCCACCATGGTGTATACTCAATGCTGTAAAGAATACAATGTGGGTACTCATTCGATACTACTCATATCGATACTTTCCTTTCTATACTGTATCGATATCAAACCGTTGTTTTGATACTGATTCGATATCAAATATTGTATCGATAGCGGTATCGGAACGTCCCTAGTCACCATTAGGGTTGATAATCAATGGTCAATGTTGGTCGATAGTTAGCCTCGATGTTCGCCATCGATGGTGAAGGTTCGATGTTTTTCCACTATCGATGGTTGGAGTTGATGTTGACATCAATGTTGGAAAAACGTACTACCTACTTCAGTTATTTGAACAGATTTTGGTTGCAGGTGAGAAAATAGGGTACATATGCACTGTCGGGGGTCCCTGTCACGGCGGCCTAATATGTTGATATGTCCCGACAAGCGAGATAATCGATAGTATCGTGACATCACAATAAACACATCAAAAAGTTACTGCTCAAGTAAATGCGCAGATACAAATAAAATGACAACGTGAAAAATAACAGAAATAAGGTGATGTTGCCTGATAGGCAGGCATGTATCGATATGGGACCCCATCGATGGTCTGATATTGATGGGACCACCTTTACTGGCCTTAGCCGATTCTATTCTATATAATATATTGTACAAAGGCTATAAGACATATGTGACATAATATATAGAATTATAACATCGATGATTCATGGAGTCTTATTATCGAGTTTTTATCAATATATCGAACAGGGTACATCGAATCCTTTTAGGCAATATGGCTGCCTGTCCCTGATACTATGTACCTATTAGCAAACACTTAGAAAATCCTGAGAAGTAAATAAATTCTGAATGAATCTTGTGCTTTAGAATGGGCACATGTCGATATCAAAGTAGCGATGTATCGATTGTTAGGGGTGCCAAACCCTGCCACAAGCTCTATAAATGATGAATTTCGCATATTGCAGCAGAACTAAACACAAAGCCTCATACCGTGTCAATATTGTAAATGATTTCATATTTCTTTGCAGAAGGAGGTAGCAGTGACCCTAGCAAAAATCAACAACTTTCTCAAATCATAGAAATTGCCAGAAAGAAGAACATGCCCACAGCGTCAATTCAAAACTTCCTGAAGAGCGCCCAGGTTCTTATCAAAGTGAAATTCATTTTCAACGTTGAAATATTAATTGTAGCAGTCACTGAACTCGCTTTTCTTCTTCTTCTGCATTTCAGAACGACAAAAGTTCCAATAAAGTCACCTGGTACGAGATTAGAGGACCCCGTGGATGTTACCTTATCGTTCAAGCTTTAACGGAAGCACCTAAACGCCTTAGAGATAATATGGCTTCTATACTTCGACGAAACGGGTAATTATTTATTCATTTGTGCAGGAATAGTGAAGGATGTATTATGTATTTGAACACTATGGCTAATCTTACGATCAGGGTACGCAACGCAATCGATATATCGATACATTCAACGCATGCGCACAAGATGCAATTATGTATTTATTAATTTTTTAATCAATATGTGTACAATAAATTGTAGAAAAGTTGTCTTTTTCTCGGTAAATCTGATGTAAAATATCATGTCGATTCAATATATCGATTGTTTAGGGTGCGTACCCTGATCTTAAGATTTACCAACAGTATAATTCGATTAGCCCCGTCCGGGCTTTTTTTGGTAGTAGAAAATTTTCTAAAAATTTGAAATTTAGGTCAGGGGTCTGTTCCCGGCCTAGGTCGGTCCTAGAAAGTTTTCAGCCCAATCGGACCAAATTTGGGCAGGGTAGGGGTCAAAATGTGTATTTTGAGAAATGGATTTTCTAGATTTTTGGCAATCTAGGCGTGTAGGCTATCATTTTCCACTAAATTTTGTACGCTGAATCCAATGAAATGGGTCTCAGAACGATTGGCATCCTCCTGAAGAAGTTATGGGTCAAAATGGGTATCTATCTACCCATTTTGTATATGTGTTTTCAAAATTTCTGGTACCTAGGCGTGTGGGGTATCATTTTTCACTAAATTTCGGGCGTTGAATCCAATAAAATGGGTCCCGGAACGATTGGCACCCTCTGGATGAGGTTGTGGGTCAAAATGGGTACCTATTTGTACTCTTCCCCTTCTGTATTTGTATTTTGGATGATCACACAGCATCCTCTCGTTTTAAGGCACTGAAATTGTTGTCACATCACCTATTTTTACGCGTTGAATGTATTTCAAATCTCGCCTTGCCTGTAAAACACTTTACTCTTATGTCCAACTTGTTGTTTGTTAAATGAGAAGCAACTTTCTCTTTATTTCTCCACAGAGGTCAATTCGCGGATAACAGCGGTAGAAACTTGTTCGACTACAAGGGAATTGTTATTGCTAACGCCCCTAAATTTGAAGGCGACCTTATGGAAAAAGCTGTAGACGACGCCATCGATTGTGGAGCTGAAGAGGTCGTCCCCACAGACGAAGAAGCTGTCACTGGAGAACTAAAAGTACTCCCTCTTCTTATATAGAATGTTACTGTTTATAGCTGACAGCCTTTAAGAGGTTAATTCTACTGATCATTCGCTACAAAAAGTGTATACAGGTCTTTTCTTTTTAGAGGCTTCGTTTTCGAGTTATTTACGATTCAAGATTTGTTTCATATTTTCAACCTGACGTCACTAAAACGGCCATAAACGCCTTAATTTACAAGATAATCTCAAATGTGGGTATACCGTTGGAAAGAGCGTCAAATTTTCCTTCTAATAGATGCCTTAATGTCCCAATAATTAAGTACTGGTATCCACTAATTCAGTTAAAAGTTAGAAAATGAATGATGAAGGAAGCATTTTCCCCAGAAAATCGGGGAGACGAGTGAGAAATGCATATCATTTTGCCCTCTTCTAAGATAAGTCGAGTACAAGAATCATCAGACGGATACATTCTGTGAATGTCACAATTCAATTCAGCCTAAAAAATTGTTCAATAGTTGGTACTTACCTTTCATGTTCGTCAAATTGTCATGAAAATACCTCAATTTTGGTCAACATTTCTAATATTTTCAACTTGAAACATAATTTTTACGGTCAATTCTCATAAAAATAAATTTTAATATACAGTTTGAAATCTGTTATTCTGGAAACGTTTTTTTCACAAATGAATGCGGATGGGGGGGGGGGGGGGGTGTTTTTTTTACCCGGCTGAATGTCGACTAGGTTTCGCGTTTTTATTAATTTCCTAACTTTAAGCAGAATTATTGAATATCAATACTCAATTATTGGAGACGTCGAATGATCTATCACAAGGGAAATTCGATTCTCTTTACAATGGTGTACTCTTATTTGAGATTATATTGTAAATTAGGGAGCTATGACCGTTGTAGTGATGTCAGGTCGACCATGAAACATCTTAAATTGTGAGTAACTCGAAAGCGAAGTGTCTAAAAAGACAAGTCCTCGAGACAGTTTTTGATGGAAATGAGTTATAAAATCGACTTTTGTTGCTGTCAGCCTCAAATATTTGATTTTACGGTCAATTGTTGACCAAAAGTGTCTCATCATGAAGGTTAGGTACTTATCTTGGAATGATTAGTTCCCACCGGAAGAGGTTATGGGTCAAAATAGGTATCTATCTACCTTTTTCAAAAGTGTGTTTTCGAGATTTCTGGTGCCTAGGCGTGTGAGGTATTATTTCCCATTCAATTTTGGACGCTGAATCGATTGAAATGACTCTCCATGCTCCTGGTCCAAGGAATAACCAACCCCTGTGAAAGAATTTGCATCGTTTTCTTAATTCGGTCCCTGTAATCTGCGTTTGGAGTATCCCATTCTTCACCCTGTTGGTTGGCCATGATTATAACTCGCTAGTTCTTCTCTCAATACCAATTTTCTTGAATTTTGGCTTGTACTCGCGGTGGAATTTACTCCTGCTTTTTTAACTGTTGATAGTGAATTAGCCTCCCTCGAGAAAGAAAACATTCTCACAAGGGTACTTGTGACTACACAACTTAAGGATTGTTCTAGTCTTGTAAAATTGTGTTCAAAAATGTATATTTTGGTTGGTTATTCCTTGAATAATCAACCTATGTTTTCATGATAATGGTCAACCTCTCCGATTCGGCTCAAAATTTTTTTCTGGACGTTTCATGATGTCCTGATCAAAAAAGGTCAATGTCCGTCCGCCGTCCTCCGTCCGCCGTCCGCCGTCCGCCGTACGCCGTCCATTGTCCACGCCGTTTTTGGTAGTAGAAAATGTTCTAAAAATCTGAAATTTGGGTCAGGGGTCTGTTCCCAGCCGAGATGGGTCCTCGAAACTTTTCAGCCCGATCGGACCAAATTTGGAGGGGGTAGGGGTCAAAATGTGTTTTTTGAAAAATGGATTTTCGAGATTTTGGGTGATTTAGGCGAGTGGGGTGTCATTTTCCACTAAATTTTGGACGCTGAATCCAATAAAATGGGTCCCAGAACAATTGGCACCCACTGGAAGAAGTTATGGGTCAAATTGGGTATTTATTACCCATGTGGGTGACTTCAGCCGAATAGACAAACAAAACACATCGTCATATCCTGTTGTTTATAACCAGCTGTTAAACTTAGCAACCAATTTTGAGCAGTTGCCTACAATTCTTTTTACTGTCCGAGCTTTTTATTCGTACCATTCAATTCAATTTAATACAATTATTATAGCCTTCTAAATTACCTACGTTTTCTCAATATTATATTAGTAAATTAGTGTCGTAGCGCCCCATAGATACACCCATCTTGAATATGTGTTTTCGGGATTTCTGCTACCTAGGCGAGTAGGGTGTCATTTTCCACTAAATTTTGAACGCTGAATCCAATAAAATGGGTCCCAGAACAATTGGCACCCACTGGAAGAAGTAATGGGTCAAATTGGGTATTTATTACCCAATTTGATTATGTGTTTTCGGGATTTCTGCTACCTAGGCGTGTGGGGTATCATTTTCCACTAAATTTTAGACGCTGAATTCAATGATGTGTGTCCCAGAACGATTGGCACCCACCGGAAGAAGTTATGGGTCAAAAGGGGTATGTATCCACCCATTTTGTGTGTGTCAGGATTTCTGGTGCCTAGGCGTGTGGGGTATCATATTCCACTAAATTTTGGACCCTGAATCGATTGGAATGGGTCTGAGACCCGCCACACCCACTGTTTCCCCCATTCGAGGAATAACCAACCCGTGTGTAAGAATTTGCAGATTTTTTTTAATTGTATTTTGGGCACCTATTCCCTGATCACGTATGTTCAACTCTCCTAATTAACTATCTCCTCTTTTCAGTTCGTATGCGGCATGCACGATTTGAACGCTCTCAAAACCAAATTGGAAACGAAAAATTACGACATCCAATCGGCCGAAGTCGAGTTGATTCCTAAAATGCGGGTCGAGCTGGCGGATAACGAAATGGAAGTGATGGGTAAATTAGTCCACAAATTAGAAGAACTTCCAGAAATAGTTCGATTATACGACAACATAGCGTGAGTTGGATATTTGAACGTACGACCGGAGGTAATACGGTTATGTAAATAATGAAAATTAAATTTTTTGTCCAAAACGTTGTTGTTGTTGTTGATGCCAGTACCAGTTGAATCGCTTCACAAAGAAAGGGCATGAGTCACAAAAATGACGAAATGGGTTTTTTCTCATTTCTAGGTCTGAGACGTACGTTACATCGATTTGTAATGAAAGGGAATCAGTCCGACGCTTCCTTCATGTGGTTTTCGAGCCTCGCGTCTGGGCGTTTTGTAAAATAAGGGCATGAGTCCGGACTGATGCCCTTTCATTGTGAAAATTAGCAGCGCGTGGCGCCCACTATCCCCCCTCCTTCGTTGGTGGGCACTGTGTTTTAGATTAAGGTTTCCATTGTCGAGTTGTGATGATAAACAAAGGGATTCTCCCTGTTTTTCGATCATTCTTTTCGGACGAGTGTGTTGTCGTGTAATTAATTTTTCTACCATGGACGCCGAGAACGATGATAATACTGTTGAGTCCCGAGGAAGGAAAAGGAAAGGCGATAAAACCCAATGGAAGCAGAATGTAAGGAAGCAGCTGCGAACTCAAGGACTAGAGTACACCAACGCCAAAGGAAATGTGGTACCTGCGAAAACTTTGGGCCCTGACTGCAAGTAAGTATTATTGTCACACTGTACAACGTGTAAAAACTGTCTACCACAATATTAATGCATACGTACAATCCATTTTACTTCAATATTGCTGCGCACGTAGGTATCTTCCTATTTCATTTTAATGTAGGCAACAAAAAATATTCCACGCTGTAGGTATGCTGACTCTTCGTTGCTGAGTAGACACCATGACTTATCGTTCATTTTTTGTTCCAGTTGCAAGAAGAAGTGTATGGAAAAAATGCTTTTTGAAGAAAAACTCGAGATTTTCGAACGGATTAATATGATGGAGAGCAAGAACGTACAAGACACATTCCTTCAAGGACTCATTGAAGCTCAACAAGTTGTTCGGCGTCGCAAAAGAGTCGAAGGCAGCAGCAAGCAAAATCAAGCTATGTTCATTTATCATGCTATGAAGGGTGATACCAGAGTTCAGGTATGTTTGAAAGCATTCCTTTCCTTGCATGGTATACGCATAAAAAGAGTCAGAAGGCTGCAGAACTTGGTTTTAACGGGAAAGACCCCGGTAGATTTACGAGGAACAAACCCAAAACGTTTTTCACTTCCACCAGAAACGCTGTTGCTGATCAGACAACATGTCGAAAGTTTCCCTACTCACACCAGTCACTATTTGGGGAGTGTGATTCAGTACCTTGATGAAAGGCTCGACGTAAAAAAACTATACTTGATGTTCAAAGCTAAACACCCGCAGGTAAAAGTTGGCTATACTTCTTTTTATAAGTATTTTAAAGATCAATATAACCTGAAGTTTGGCCAACCTCAGGTCGATTGTTGCTCTACCTGTGAAGCCCTCAACGTAAAGCTGAAAAACCCACATCTTGGAGATGCAGCCAAAAGAGTTGCTGCTGCAGAATTGATGGTTCATTTGCGACGCGCAAAAAAATTTTACAATAAATTAAAATTGGAATCATCGAACAAACGAGATACGAAAGTTCTGGCCATTAGTTTTGATTATATGCAAAACTTGACTGTGCCAGTGATTCCTGTGCAAGAAACATTCTACTTGTCTCAAGTAAATGTGAATGTTTTCTCTATCCACAACATTAAAAAAAATACTGCGAAAGTTTACTTGTATCACGAGGGGGAAGCAAAAAAAGGGCCTAACGAGGTATGCTCTTTTTTGGCTGATTACTTGAATAACGACGTCCCAGCAAGTTTTGAAGAATTACACATCTACTCAGATAACTGTGGAGGGCAAAATAAGAACCACGCCCTTTCAAGATTTTTGTGTGCTCTTACTGAAACAGGAAGATTCAAGAAAATCGAACAGTACTATCCAGTTCGAGGACATAGCTTCTTGCCTTGTGACAGGGACTTCAGCCAGATAAAACGATCACTGGCGCGTTTGGATCGGATTTACACCCTCAAACAGATCATCAGGAGAATCATTCACAGTGGCAGTGACATTCGCAAATTCACCGTTAAAAAAGTTGAAACCTCTGACGTTCAAGATTACAAGCACTGGTGGCCTTCTTGGTACACAAAAACTCCACTGTCACAAGAATCTAGGGGGAAAAGGGTCCCTAATGACCAAAAAGTTCGTTTTGGCATCCAGTCCTTCTCTCACTTTTCTTACAACTCCAATCATCCAGGGTACCTATTCGCTCACTCAACCATTGATGGACTACTGAAGCACACGTTTCATCTCCGCAATAAAGCAGCAAGAGGAGAATCACCATCACTCCCAAGCGATTGTGCCTATCCAGCTGGAAAGTTACCAATTAAGCAAAGAAAAATTGACGATGTCAAGAAACTTTCCCAGTACATCCCTGTAAAATATCGCCCATTTTTCAACCGCCTTTGTTCATGGCCTACTGTGGCAGAAGACGACACCGAAGAAAACGACTGAAGAAGAACAACGCAATATTGGAAAATTGAGTGATTTTGAATTTTATTTTGTTCACGTGTTCTTCTGAATTTGTAGTTTGAATAAAAATTATGTATGATATGAAAATATGAATTTTATTACCATTAAAGACCCAAATTTTGCCCGAAAAAAGTGTTTCACAAAGAAAGGGCCTAAGTCCATGACTTTTGAAATTGAAAAAAAAATATACTTCATAGTATTATATTCGCAAAAACTGGAGAGAGACGTCACACTAACACATGGTAACAATTTATGCCCATTCCAACCATATGCTTTGGAAACCGTAGACTGTAGGTAGTTTTTTTCGATTTCCCAAAAACTTGCTCCCAGGACTGATGCCCTTTCTTTGTGAAGCGATTCAGTTGATAGATAGATAGATGGATAGAAAACGTGTTTATTTGAGTTGAACAACAATAACAAATTCGCATTTGCATCAATACACGGTATGGCAATGGGCCATCCCAGAGGATGCACCAACCTATTGAGGAAACACACAGCCCATATTATGCTCGTAGAGCCGAAAGTACATTGCACTTACAAATGAATAGATAAAAACCATTTTACAATGGAACATAACCAATAAGAGCGACAAAGACTACATACAGAACACGAAAACAAGGAAAACACAGCACACGGCTGCCAATTCATTGGCGAGGATGAGGTTTCAGTCCCAATTGAACTGGGCAACCAGCTCAGATCGATATGACCAAGCAGCCTGGCAAAATCTCGCGAGTGGGAGCCAGTTCAAACCATTGAGCATTCCGATCATGGAGTCGCGGGTCAACCTAGCCACTCCAAACTATGCAACCCGAAACTCAGCCAGAACAGGACAATGCCCCAGAAACTGAACAATGTCCTCTGATTCACCAAGATTGCAAAGGGAGCACAGCGTCCTGTCAAGATTGTCGTCCCCCCGAGCCACACCCGGCCGGCCATTGAGCGCCAGAAGGTCCCCTCTGACCCTACAGACCCAGAGGACAAACAGGCCCTTTTTGACCCTCCTCAGTCTGACCGATACTTCGGAGCCCCATGTCCAACTGCCGATAAATTCTGTGACGCGATGACAACGCCCTTGTGACAGTCTGCTCTCTCCATTGGGATTCCAGCGTCTCTTGCAGGGCTCTGAGCTGAGATATCCACAATGCTGGATCCTCAAAGTTGGCACCAACAACACAGCCGGTCTCTCTGCACAAACCCCGAAGATTCTTGTGCCAGAACAATCTGGTCTACTAGCAACCGAGGGTACCGGCTGCCAGTACCAGTTGAGTTTATAAGGAAGAGCATGTTGAGAGGTTATGGACTGCCTTTTTGCAGGGTATGGTTCTCATTGGGGTATGTCTCCCAAAGAGGGTGTATGTTCAAAAATCTCCATCAACTTTCAGAGCTGGCTGTCAACTCCGTAGTTTTCTTATTCTCCAGAGGAGTGCATTCAAGGAAGACAATATTATAAAGGCCAAACCATAGAACGGTCAAAAAATGAACGGTGTGGGTTCTTATGAGTACTGCTTCAGAACTCAGAATTGCCAAGCGCATTGAAAATAAGGTCTATCAGTATCTCCATAGGATGCGTATTGTGGAATCTCCAGGATGCCTTCGAATGCGAGAGGTGGGAGAGCGAGCGACGGCAGATTACAAGGGAGCTATAAATGACCAGCCCTCCCACCCCCGAGGATATGATGACCCCACACGCCTAGATCGTGAAAATTCATGTGAGACCTAATTCTGGCCGTCCGGGAAAAAAAGGAGAACAACGGGAGCGCTGACTTCAGCAGATCCGAACCGCGGGAAGTGCCACCGTCTCCCACCTCCGGTGAAGAATCCGATCCCCGCGCCGGAAAATCAAAAATTCCTGAAAAACCTCCGGCGGATTTTTGATCATTCTCGTCGACATCGTCCCGGAATCAGCAGAGCTCCTGGCCTGAGCACTGTCCTGCGCTGAGACCCAGCCACCTCAACGCAGCCCGAACACCAACACCAACCACTCCAAGGTACCAGTGCATTCGGCATAGTTAAAGTCATATCAAACTCCCGACAAGACAATAAATCTGTTTTATTCTTGGTTTGGTTTTGATTTGTGCAAACCTGGAGTCCTTTTGGTGTTGCAGGGTTTTAAAAACATTTATCGGGGCTTAAGAATTTCGGGGATTCTGCATAAGTCCCGTCCTGACTGGCCTATGATAGCTTGGCCAGTCCTAGGGAAAAATATCAGTGAGCTTAGGGATTAGATGTATCACGTCGAAACCGAAGCTCACAATACATTTTTCAAAATACATATTTTGACCCTCTCCCTCCTGAATTTGCTCCAATCGGGCTGAAAAGTTTTGAGGACCAAAAGCGGGTCCAATGAAGTAGGATGGATTTAAAAAGTCATAACTCGGTTATTTCTCAAGATAGAATATATATTATCGGAATCCGGGCTTTTATGAGTGAAACCAAAAGATCGGATGACACAATATATTTACATACCTTCCAATGAAGTCAGATCTCAAACGAAACAGAATAGCTTTATACCGATTTGCACTGGGCGTCTTTCCACAAAACGAACACACTACGCGCGAACAACAACAGACGCCATATTCGTACTCGTACTCCGTACTGAGAAGAAACAGATGATAAAAGGATCAGGCTGCAAGCGGCGTGTCCATGCAGCGGCAGACGTAGGAACTACTGGCAGTGCGAAGCGACCTTAAGATCATTGTGGAAGATTGAAATTCCGACACTCCCCTCCAAGATTTCACGATGATCTTGGAGCCAAGCACACTAGCACAAAAGTCACTTTCATCATGCCGATGAAACATAAATGCAAATGCACCACCAGTCCAGCCACCATTGTCTTCATGATTGTACTTGCTGTCTTCTTTTTTCCAAATACAGACCTCCACTGTGCTCTCAGCTCAAACTGAGATATCTGCATTACCTGGGATTGCCACATGCCAACTTTACCAGTTTAGCACTAAACTGGCCAAAGATCAGCACAAACCGATCTTATCAACGTTGGCTCAAGCCAAACCACACCAGAAATATTTCTGCGCTTGGTCACCTCATTCCAGAATTGTCTGCACTTGGTAACCCTTTTTCCTGAGCTTTCCTGTCTCCAGCGCTGCTCAGCACGTTTATCTAGAACAAGAGCATTGCATAGGAGCAATGTAGGTATCCATTAATCCTGTCCACACTTATGAAGCTACAAATTCCTGCATTTTCAAATTTTGATTTTGGCAGCCCCTTAGTGAGATCATCAGCCTGCTGCTCTTCCATTGATATCCATTTAATCTTCACGTTCTTCTCCTGAAGAAAGGACAGTCACACTATATGTTCTAGAGTCGTAGAGTCATCCTCTTCACTAACCAAATTACTGATTTGGAATCCTCAAACAAAGTTTGCACAATTGGCAACTAGAATCATCCAGCACAAATTCCGCAAAGACCAAGTCTCTACCCGCTGTGCTCATTGCCACAAACTCACTTTCTGTAGGGGATATGGCAATAGGTTCTGTCGCTTGTTACGCCACATCAGAGCATTTCCATATATCTTGATCATAATGCCGGTTGTAGAATACTCTCCCTTGGCTGACTTGCCAAGAAAAACATCCTCAAAGCAATCAAGGCCTCCTCTGTGATAGCTGAACAACAAACCATGTGTGATGGTTTTCTTCAAGTAGCACATGATTCAGGCAATTGTGTCCCAGTCTCCCCAAATGTAGTTGAACTGCAACCTACTGAGCATGTTAATTGCAAATGATTGCAACTGGCGTGCTAATTTCTGACAAATTGTAATCATTGCTGTCAGCAAATTCCCGGACTACAAGTCATGTTCCATCAAACTTATTCAGACGTATCCACCTTGTTCTCATTATCCTTGTGTCTCTTGGCGCTTTTTGTCTAGATGCAGTCTTCCACGTTTTCAGATGCTCTATAGTCTCAAACTCTATATCAATTTCCTTCAGTAGTAAGTCTGAGTTTCTACTTTTCATGGCCTGTAAATATGTTGCTGAATAAGGATCCAATTTCCTTCTATTCACAATCACATCACATTTGCTTCTGCCCCTTATATAATTTTAAGTCATTATCCTTATGAGTCAGCACTAACCTCCTTTGGTTGGAACCAGCAATATTCTGCCTCACTCCCAGAATAGACATAGATTTGCTGTCACCAGAACTTTCTTTCCTCACAGAGCGCTCATTCAGTGCTTCACTTGTTCCTGGTTCAATTTCCAGATCAGCTCGTTCCTTGACCAGAATTCCTGATCAGAAAATGGTGGTTTCCCAGCTAAAGCACCTCTCTTGTGATCACTGTGAGTCCTGTTTTCTGCAAAGTCTACAATTTTGGACCTTACCAAAGTTTACTCTGGGTGCAAACTTTGAACTTGTCTGTGTGTCCAAAATATAACTCACAGCCGTAGCATTTAACAAATTTCAAAGTAGCTCTCTCCCAAATGCTGTTTCAAAAAGGTGTTTCAACCCTCACTGCATTCTGTTATGTATGTACACATGATGACGCATGGCAAATGATTAGAACTGAGCAGGAATTCCAGAAGAAATAGGTTTACCCTAATTTTTCTGCGCTAGCTATAAGTTTAATCTCAGCATTTCCATTTAATTGAAGTATATAGGTGTGTCTTACAAGCCAATCAGAATAATTATTTTTCCAGGTGAAACAAGGATCTCTATTCCTCCGCTTTACATTCAAGACCACCGTCTCGTTTCTGATTTTGACTACTTTTGTATCCGCGCTTGCTTACCGCCAGATTTCTGCCAGACATGACAACAAAGCTGCTTTAGACCTTGGTTTTTTCAGAAATCTCATATGCAAAGCATATTGCGTGGCGTCGTCTGAATGTAACAATGCTTTTAGCTTGGGATCTCAAGGCCTGTAGTGAAGAACAGTTATAGAGAACAGTTCGGAGCTTAGGTTTGCCAATGGGACAACGTCATTATGTTAGCGTTAACGTTCAGTCTCCATTCTGCTCGTGCCTCATATACATGTCTCCTCGTTTAATATTGTTCAGTCACCTTGTTCGCATTAAAAACGTTATTCATAATTCATCAGAACCGCGTCCGTGTATCTCATTCTAATTACCTCAAGCCACAACAGTACATTCACGAGCAATTTGAAGCATTTGCTCCAGTTCCTTCTCAGTTAGTTTTCCAACTGTAAGCGCAAAACATAGCCACCGAAATTTCCCGTCAAATTTCCCTTGATCTCAGGTTGATGATCTTGCTGTCAAATGTATATGGAGCATGTTTCATTATTTGTTTTTCTGACAGAAAACAGATTTTCTACCACATAGTAGATTTCTCAAGACTCCAAAGTTTTCCTTGAGTTCATCAAGCTTTCCCAGCCATAAACATCAAGTAACATTATAGAGGGCCAAGTGAACAGCGCTGTTGGATCTGCTTTGTCCTCCAACCATTCCTGTTCAGCCACCAACATTTCCCGTCGAATTTCTCTTGACCTTAGGTTGGTGATCTCGCTGTTGAATGTAAATGGAGCAAGTTTCATTATTTGTCATTCTGTCAGAAAACAGATTTTCTACCACATAGTAGATTTTCTTCTTGAGTTCATCAAAGAATTCCCCAGCCATCAACATCAAGTAAAATTTTAGAGGGCCATGTGAACAGCGCTGTTGGATCCGATTTGTCCTCCAACCATTCCTGTTCACTGGAAAAATCAGTTGCTCCTGACATCCGTGCAGAATTGCACGCGCTTTCCTTTTCCTATGCTGCTCACTGATGATGATGATTCGCTTGCTCTTATACCAACCAGTCCTGAGCTAGGGTGTGGGCACCAGGAAACAACACTCATCAGTCAATTTTTGAGCTGGCGTCCTTCTCAGACCTCCGTCTTTCTACCTCGGTTAACCAACTGCAGGGTTTTGGCCTATAACACAGTACCCCTGTCGCGCGTGGAATTTAACTAGACCAAGGCATTCTTATTCTTGATTTTTTTCTGTCCATTCTGACCTCAAAGCTCTAGCAGTAGAAGCACTGCTCTCCTCCATCTACATTTGGATAACCGCTTTTTATATATTTACCCTTGTAGACTACACTTGCGTCAGACAAGATTGGAGCGCTTAGCCTTTGAGCAAACAGTCATTTTCCAACAAGTAGACCTCCTTCTTCTTCCTACCCTTGTCTTGAGTCAAAGGAGAGCACAATTTTCAGCCTGTTGACGTCGGCTGTTCTCTTCTTGTTTGTCAAAAAATATGGTCATCAGGTCAAAGATTGTGTGCTTAGTTCATGAAGAACTCCCCTCCATCAAAGCGTCCTCACAGATCCTAAGACAAGCCTCAGCAATTGCATTTAATAGGCCTTGTCTGATCATTGACTGTGTCAGCTCAGCCCATGGACACCTTCGGATGCCCTTGTAGAGTTCATTGAAGCAATTCTGGAATCCTATATTGTCAATTATGCACAATGCTTCTGCAGGTTCACATTCATTCTTTATTGCATTCTGTAGTCTCTCACATACATTTGACACCAGGTATGACAAACCTCTGCATTTCAATTGGAATAGCGCTTTTTCTGAATACTTAGAAACTGGTCCTTGTGCACCTGTCAACAAGAAGTCGCAGTCACTGCTGATGAAATCCAGCATAACCCTGCACTTCCATACAGCGAATGACCTCCTACCAATTGATTCTGCCTCAAGCAAGCTTCAGCTTGCAAGTTCTATTAGCTTTATCAGCTATGCCATTGGTCTGGCTCTTAGAAGAATCTAGACAGTTTGTTGCTAGCTGTGGAGTCGTGTGTGTCCACAAGCGCTTCCTCATCAACAGTTTCCTCGTTGAGCTAAGATGCCAAGGCTTGAATCCTTGGGACAGCTTCCTCCAAGACTTTCCAAGCTTCCGTCCACATCCGTTTGTTCTTCTCTAGGATCACCTTCTCCAACCGAGCTCTTATCTCCTTGTCGTGTTTAGCTCCTTCAACTACAACCTTCCTCTCCACCTCCCCCCCAGTCTGACATCTTCCTAAGAAGAGACAAGACTGATAATTATCCTGGAGTCTATGACTTCTCTCCTTTTACAAGCGCTTGTCATGTTTATAAGCCATCCAGTCGTGTGGGCGAAGTGAGAGTGTCTGTTGGGCCAAACCAGAAAACAGACGCTGTTAACTTATTTTCAAGTATTCCGTCGCATGTGTTGGTGTGAAGGTCTCAACCACCAATCCCGGAATCTCGTTAACGTTGACTATAGTTCAATCTGTCAACTATTGCTTCCTTCAAGTTTATTCCGTTAACTCTTCACGAGAGAACGCGCTACTTGAAGCTCCAATTGATAATACCATGTCTGAGCGATTAATTTCTCCAAGGAAAATCCACCCAAAAAGGAACTAGCTTACTCTCAATTACCGGACTACCTCAGACATGTCCAGCGCCAAATACCACGCTGCAATTTGTTGATACAGCAATCAACCAAGATCTGCTACGCAATAAATGCGACAAGCAATCTGTTGAGTCTGTGTCCAATACAAGGACCTCCAAGTATCCAGTGAGTCTATAATTCCTCACAGTTCCAATACTCAACAGACTCAATTTCCCACATACAAGGGACGCAAGTTGTGTGTTAATCTACATGGCGGTTCACTCATCCCCACAGATTAAACACTTCCAGAAGGACTTCACACACAAAGTTTTAACCTTCTGCTCTTCCTGACACAGGTAAAAAGCCGGTGAAAACCCAGTGTCAGCGCATTTTTGTTTTAGTGTCCCAGTGATTCATTTATAATGTACGTATTTTCCAGATAATTTTTCAGTATCAAGTGAACGATTCTTGACACTATTGGGACCACTACCAGCTGGAATGGGCACTCCACTCGGAAGATACCTAGTGCCCTGCGTAAATTACTGTCCCAGAGCGGCGCCATTTAGGACTACGGCTCTGTAATGAAAAAAAATCTGCGCACGTATTTCCAGTAACTATTGAGAAGAATAAAAAAAAACATTCCAGCACCCAAGGTGACTGTCGATTTCTTCCCACTAAACTAATCCTTCATTATGAAATTTATTTTGGAAACCTGGCCTGCGCTTACTAGTCATTTTCAATCAGAATCATTGACACAACAGCCAAATCTCCCTAAGACTCAAGCTGAAAGATTCCTCAAATCTCAGGGGTGCTCCGCCTCATGCCAACTACTCCAACTAGAAAAATACTAGCTATCCAGCCAATAACCACAATCAAAATTCGTTAATTTACCAAGATAAACCGGTGAAGTTCACCGCAAGTCTCGCAAGTGCGCTTTTGTTCTTCACCCGCCCCAAGTGCCTTTTCCTTTTATTTATTTATTTTTTTTCTGTTTGATTAGTTCCATAAATGAATCACCGCGCTGTCCGATTTATTTTCAAATTTTTCCAATTTCACAAGGTATACCTCGTTTGGTAACCTGTAACTGTACGTGGTGTGTGTGGTTAGGATTCGCTCAATTTTATCCGGTCGATCGACTACAGTCCGAAAAACGACACGGAAAGGTACGCAACCTTGTCTACACTGATATCAAGGATTTTCGATCGTGCTTTGACATGAAACACATCAATTTCAAACCGTTCATGTTTTGCAGGAAACATACAGAACGCGCTAACAATCCTTCACGCGCTCTCCTTCCGTTCCACAGCTGTTTTCAGTGCTTTTTGCACAGTCCTATGGAGAAGCGCCAACCAGTCGTAGACATCCAGATTATAGGTTGTATATTTTTTCCAACCTCCCAAGTCCTCGACTAATTCAGCCAATTAAGTCGTTTATTGCGATTCCTTGGTTATAATCTGCGTTTGAATTTATTCTCACATTAATTCCTCGAACTTTCACCAGATATCAAACTTCTAGAGCAAAGAGGTCCAGTCCAATTTGATGATAAGACAATAATAAAACAAGAAACCCGACTGACAGCAGCTGTACAAACCCTCTATAGTACAATTTTATTACTACAGTACTTTACGGATTATTAACTACTATATTAAACTACTCTATGGAATAATAGCTATGGTACACTAATCTAGCTATTCCCGATGGTTTTACAGATCTGCTGTGCTCAGATTAGTAGATCGCCTATTCCAGTTCTCTGTCCATTCATCAAACTAGCTTCTAACTCTCCGCTCCACCGCCGCTACCTAGTGAAAGATCAAGTCGACTGGGTGTTTTTCTCTTGATTGAATAACAGAATAAATTCCAAGCCATCCAGAAACTGGCGACAGGATCGCCAAATGTTTCTGCGCTTTGCTACAACGCTCTGTTCCGTTGGTAGCCTGCACTCAATCCCTCTCGTCGGCTCTAGAAACCGATAAGAGTCGTACCAAAATACGAGCCTGGCTAATATAACTCGTATTTTGCGCTTGGAGAAACTACAATTGTCCACTTATCCATCCTACACCTTCTCTCTTGATTGAGTGACTTTACCGGCAGTTCTGGATTCCACGTATTCTCAAAATACGTCTGCCAACCCAACTCGAGCTTTACGGGATCATTCGCTTTATCATACCTTCTCCTCTGTCCAGACCGTAGAAGAGCAATATTGCCGGTCGATTGCAACAGCTACGCGCTTAACAGATCCAATCTGTTTCCAGGAGAAGTCGTCGGTGTTTTTTCAAGGAGGATAATTCCGTGTTTTAGTCCGCTCGGACTAAACAACACGCTCACAGTGGACCACCGAATCCAACCACGTACAGTTTGTGGGGCCAGCTTCCCCCAACAAGAAATTGCATGCATATCGGAATCCGGGCTTTTATGAGTGAAACCAAAAGATCGGATGACACAATATATTTACATACCTTCCAATGAAGTCAGATCTCAAACGAAACAGAATAGCTTTATACCGATTTGCACTGGGCGTCTTTCCACAAAACGAACACACTACGCGCGAACAACAACAGACGCCATATTCGTACTCGTACTCCGTACTGAAGAGAAACAGATGATAGAAGGATCAGGCTGCAAGCGGCGTGTCCATGCAGCGGCAGACGTAGGAACTACTGGCAGTGCGAAGCGACCTTAAGATCATTGTGGAAGATTGAAATTCCGACATATATATATATTTTTTTTTTTTTTTAACTCTTCACAAGAAGTGGAATTTTCTGGTAATGGTAATCAATTTTTGAAGACTACGTCGAGCATGTGATGCCCATCAGCTTGAATGCATTTATCGAGTCTTTCGGTGAAGCTCTTCAAAACGCTGTCCAGCATTTCTCGTGGGATGCGGCTGATTTCCGTGGTGATAGCCTCCTTCAAATCGTTCAGGGTCCTTGGCCTATCTTTGTAGACTCTTTCCTTTAGGTATCCCCACAAAAAAAAAAAATCACAGGGTACATAAGACAATAAACCTGTTTTATTCTTGGTTTGGTTTTGATTTGTGCGAACCTGGAGTCCTTTTTTGCAGGGTTTCTAAAACATTTATCGGGCTTAAGAATTTCGGGGATTGTGGATAAGTCCCGTCCTGACTGGCCTATGATAGGTTGGCCAGTCCTAGGGAAAAATATCAGTGAGCTTAGGGATTAGATGTATCACGTCGAAACTGAAGCTACAATAATTGCTGACAAATCACCAACTTATATGGATGAAAGTGTAGATTGACTTTCAATATTCAACGAACAGTTGATTGTGAGAGGTTCAAATTTGCTGCACAAAGTTGGATGGACTGGTGTGGGCTCTGGAGGGCAGCAACTCTCACGCGCTCAACATTCTCTGGAGTTCGCGCTGTTCGATCTCCTCCCCTCCTTTTTTTCGTAACACTGCCCGTTTCCCTGAAGTTTTCAACCCACCTTAGGATTACATTACGAGTTGGTATAGCTCCGCGGGGAGAAATCGCGTACTCTCGACGGAAATCTCTCTGTGTTTGAATTATCGACTCACCGCGAAAACACGTTGTGGCATCGTCCAAACCATCTTTGCAACTAACCCATGGAATACTCATTCCATGATTGTGAACACGATGGTCCCAACCCCACCCCTCACAGAGTTCCCCACGCTGAGTACTACCCATTTCGAAAACGTCCTACTTCGTTGGCGGACCCTGTAATAATTCAAATGTAAATTATCTCCTAAATGATATTTGGAAAGTTGACAGCAATTTGGCAAAGTCATTGGAGACTTCAAAAAAATGGACGAATCTTCATTTGCCACCCGCAGTATTGACTCTGCATACGAGTGTGAAGAGTTTCTTGGAACAAAACCCGAGTAGAACACTGAAAACGCTGTCAACATTGACTCTTCATTTCACTCTTCATCTTCATAACTCTGCACTTTCTAGGAACGAAAAGTTTTCGTAGAGTGGGTAGTTTGCACATTCAGAGTGGAGAGTGAGGAGTGAAGACCTTCTAGGAATAAGTCCCTGGTTTATCAGGGAAAAAATGCTAAAAGTATCGATATTTTTACCTTGAAAATCGATTCCCTGAGAATCGATGCTTTTGCTATTGAAAGACAAGGTGTTATCGCTTGTTATCAACCTACCTGGTACCTGTTGTTAAATTTTGTTTGGCGGGATGCTAGTCATGAAGACGTCCTTCTCCCATGCTTAGCTTTTAGAATTAAAATTGATTCTTAGTGTTATTTAACGTTATTTATCGTTAAGTTTTTTCAAGAATATATCACAGATGCCATCGTCGCAGATCTAAGTTGCCACTGCTGTTTTCCGACTGTAGCAACACAAATTGATCTCCGGCTTGAATTTGGTTTGTTTTTAACCCTCGAAGATGCTTCCGGTACACCTTCATTCTGCTTACTTTGAGGCTCAAAGAACTAGTCATGAACTTCGATTAACTAATTGCAAGAAATCGGTGAATTATGAATAACCGATCAACATATTGGAGAAGATTGAGGCAAAGAAAGTTGCTAAACAGGATCGAATAATTTTGAAGCAAATTGCCAGGAGATTTTCCTTTATTTTGGGGAATTGTTTAAGCATCACTATTCATTATCGCCTGTACAGAATATAATTCTGATGGCGCAGAGAGGAGTTGATCAGCATTCTCCTCGCCGATCGCCTAAGAGAAAAGTTGGGTCTGAAGTAGAAGTTTTGAAAAAGAAGAAACAAGTAGAATTACAAAAAGGTGAATCCTCTGGTGATGAGAAAGAATTAAATGAGGAGAAGCAAAAGGCAGAAAGCAGGATTGGTGTAGAGCAAATTCGTCGCTCATCCCGGAGTAGAAAACCTGAAAAAGAGGATGAGTCCAAGACACAAGGTACGAAAGTGAAGAAGAAAAAGGCTAAAAGAGACCAACTCGGCAGCCCTGAAAGCAACCAAGTTGAAAAGAACATTGAAAATGTTGGTGAGGTGGAAGGAAGCCCAAGTTTTGCTGGCAATGGCTCTGTGGCTTTTGGTGACAGAGCTCCAACCTGCTCACCAGGCACGTTGGTTCGCACTTCTCCCAGGAGGAAACGCGATTTTGGGTTTGTCCAGTCTGAGGCACAGGGAGACAATGAAGAGACCAAAGTGAGAATGATGAGTAGTCCCAAAAATTCAAAGAAGAAGAAGAAAACAGGAGATGGGGATGGGAGAGAAGTTGCTCACAAAATTGTGAATCGTAGCTCATTGAGAGGAAAACGTGATTTGGGGACGGAGCAGTCTAAGGCTCAGGAGAGTAATGAAAGAACTAAGACTGGAGCAGGTTGCAAAAGAGACAAGAAGGCAGAGAAAATTTCAGAGAGCAATGCCAATGTGAGTGAAGCAATGGTTGACAGTCCAGTATCCTCCTCAATGAGAAAAATGGCGTCAATTCGCTCATCACCCAGAGGGAATCCTCAAACTGAAGTAAAACAGTCAAAATCACAAAAGACTGGAGTTGAAGCATCAAATGGTAGTCCTGCAGTAGATTCTCCAGGAAATGTGGCGTTGAGTAGCTCTTCGCCCAGAAGAAAACGCGACTTGGGGAGTGTTCTGTCAAAGGCGCAGGGAGCCAACAGAAAACCCACAACTAAAGTGAAAAGCAAGGAGCAAAGCGCCAGCAAAAGCACGAACAACAATGCAGGCGAGGCAGCAGGAAGGCTTGCTGATTGTGGTGACACACCTGAATCTTCTTCACCAGGAAAACGAAGTTTGAGGAATAAATTGCATGACTCAATGTTAACCAGCAAACCCAAAGTAAACCTGAGACCATCTTCAAAGAAGAACGAACCTAGACGAGCGAAACTGCCCAGTAAAAGTGTGTCAAAGATACCCACTTCAAAGATACCAAAGGAATCTAAAACTAAACTAAGAGGACACTGTACCCAAAACTCAGTCAACTCCAGCCGCCAAAACTCAGTCGATTCCAAAGAGTCAAATTCAACTCAGAAGGACACTGAAGAAAACGAGACTGAACTCAGCTATGCTGCCAGTCCTGCGTCATCGTCTTTCATATTTGAATTGCTGGGGAAGAGGAAGAGCTTGGCACTCGAGCCGGTTGCCACCGATGACTACAGAAGATGGCACATACTCAACACCAGCGATGATACCAGCAGTGAAGAGATGATTTTGACAGGACTTCGCCATGAGTGAGTTCCGCCATTGGGCCACAACGGCTATATCATACAATTTCATTCTGTATTTTGTTATCGCTTTTATCAACGATTAAATGATTTGTTGGAAGGTTTGACTTAATTAAAGAGGAATAGTCTAATTGATAAATTAATAAATTGATTAATTATTAATAAATTAAATAATAATATTAAATTAAAATATAAATATTAATAAATTGATTTTCTTTTGGTTGGTTATTCCTTGAATCTATGTTTTCATGCAAAATGTCAATCCCTCCGATTCGGCTCAAAAATTTTATCTGGGCGTTTTAAGGTGTCTAGATCAAAAAAGTCAAATGCCCATCGTCCGTTTGGTGGTAGACAATTTTCTAAAAATCAGAAATTTGGGTCAGGCCTGTTTGCAGGGGTCTGTTATTAAGTGTAATTATTATAGTAAATATCCCGTGACCCGAGAGGAACTGCGTTGTATGATAGTTAACTTCACCGTGTTTCCTCTCCAGTCAGGGACGTATATTGGGCACCAGTCGAGCCGTCCATCTTCCTCTTGTTTCTGTCTCCCAGATTTCCTGCCGGGAGTTGAGTGTGTTCCCGCTCTTGTTTGGCTAATTGAGGCCAGGGCTCCACATCCCGTCGCTCGTACATCCTTTTCCTCTCCCTTGCAAGCAGATGTATCAGTATCACACCGGCCAAAAGGAGCACGGCTGGTACTGATATTGTCTTATAGGCGACACCACCACACCAACTTCCACATAACTGAAGGAGGCCGACCCTAGTATCTAACCTAGAGGCATTACACCTGGCCTCAAAAGTTTTCATCTTAAAAAGAAAACAACCTCCAATTCAAAATGGAAATGTGTTATAAAAGGGCAACAGAATATAATACAATTGAAGCATAACGTGGAATAGTTAACATCTCAGAATTTTAAATTAAATAGTATGAAGCTGTAAGCCCCCAGGCTTGCTGCCTCCAGAAGACCAGAAGGGAGGGAGCATGCGCCAGGATGCGCGCACAGCTCCTGCCCAGATGTCGCATTTTGGAGAGAGGCCCAGCACTCACTCGTTGCCAAGGCGCCCAACTGGGCGGTTGTCATGAAATAAGTATTATAATACTTATTCCATGGGCAGTTGTAGTCGAGGCGCCCGTCAGTGCTGAGGCGCCCAACATGCCGGAGTCATTATATATTTTTGTAACCTGTCGTGCAAGTGCATCTCACTCAGTCCATCCTGGCTTTGTCCTGTGCTTGCTCTGAAGTGAACTCTGCTACTGTGCTGAAGTCGACTGAAGCTGTAATATTGTGTTCCCCATGCCATGAGATATTGTATTTCATTTATATCATAATTTCATGTATCTTGTATTAATTGTATTTTATGCTCCACATGTTGTCTAATTTACTTTGTCGAATTACTTTGTCTTGTATCAATTCTAGCCCAGGTTGAGGCATATTCTCCTTTGCAACGTGTCCTTATTTTCAATTATAATTCATTTTGTATCAATGTATTCTATGCTCATCCTTGGTATCCCTAGTTGCTCAGTCGTAAGTCTTGGACTTACATCCCGTATCCTCTCGCTAGGTCCCTTCCAAATTCTCCGAAGAAACCCGAATTAAATTATAGTAAATTCAAACACATTTTAATTCGAGAGAGGCTTACAAAGCGACAATAGGATAGAAAATAAATAAACTGAATCTGTTTGTATTAGTCTTGTATTGAGGGTTGGAGGATCATAAAGTGATACGTTCGTTTCCTCATGTTGGATGTGATCATACACAGGCTTGAGCCTAATTTCCTCGGATGGATAAAAAACAATTAACAATTACAATAAATTATTCACTTTCGACTTTTGATTTTTTCTTTTTGTTTCTGGTTCTTTCAACTTTCGACTCGGGTTTTGCAGCGGATGACTTGAAATTGGTTTCTTCAGTGACAACTTCTGACTCGTGCGTGGAGCTCAACTTATCACTTCGATTTTTCTTATTCCGTTTTTTCAACTTATTATTATCTTCTTCGAGAGTTTCGCTTGCTGGATCCACTTGCGCCGAATTACTTCTTCTAAGTTTTTTCTTTCCCAACGCAGCGTCCACGTTTTCAACGCTCAAAAATGGCGAATCTACTTGTTCGTCCAAATTGCGTTTACTTTTTCTCTTCACTTTACCTGTACTTAGAGCAATATCTTTTACTTCTTCTGAATCTAAATTCCTCCCACTTCTTAGATTCATTTCGGCTTCTTCTGAATCGCAGGAGATTTTTCTAGTTTCAATTGTAACCTCTTCACTGACGACTGACTCGTCTGATGCGTCAGTCGAATGTATCGGAATAAAACCTGATCCGACAATACAACTCAAATCCTTTTGAGAGTAGCGACTGATGTCCTTGCCACGAGTGAATTTATGATAACTGAAATAAAAATGAGAACAATCAGTCACAAGTACACTTGGACGGAATGAAGATTGCAAAATACCTTAAAATTTGGTTTTGCGATGATTTTTATTTATCAATTGAACGTATGTTTGTTCACCAAAACAAAATTATGTAGTTGAAACTGCAATTGGTATTTTGAAGTCAACAATGCTATTTACATCCCTAGAGAATGCAATACCGGTGCGACCGCCTGATTTTGGTTGGTTATTCCTTTAATAATCAACCAACATTTTCATGCAAAAGGTCAACGTCTCCGATTCGGCCCAAAATTTTTTTCTGGACGTTTTAAGGTATCTAGTTCAAAACACGGGTTGGTTATTCCTCGGACCAGGCGCATGGAGACTCATTTCTTCAACATGGGGGAAATGGGGAAAACAGTGGGTGCGGCGGGTCCCAGACCCATCCCAATCGATTCAGGATCCAAAATTTAGTGGAAAATGATACCCCACACACCCAGGTACCAAAAATCTCGAAAACACATATTCAAAGTGGGTATATAGATACCCAATTTGACCCATAACTTCTTCCAGTGGGTGCCAATCGTTCTGGGGCCCATTTCATTGGATTTAACGTCCGAAATTCAGTGGAAAATCATACCCCACTCGCCTATATCGCCCAAAATCTTTTAAAAGCCACTTTTCAAAAAACACATTATGACCCCTACCCAGCCCAAATTTGGTCCGATCGGGCTGAAGAGTTTCGAGGACCGTCCTAGGCCGGGAACAGACCCCTGACCCAAATTTCAGATTTTTAGAAAATGTTCTACTACCAAAAACGGCAAAAACGGCAAAAACGGCGTAAACGGCGTCAAAATGTGATTTTTGAAAAATGGATTTTCGAGATTTTTGGTACCTAGACGTGTGGGGTTTGATTTTCCACTAAATTGTGGACGCTGAATCCAATGAAGTGGGTCCCAGAACGATTGGCACCCACCGGAAGAAGTTATGGGTCAAATTGGGTATCTATATACCCATTTTGAATATGTGTTTTCGAGATTTTTGGTACCTAGGCGTGTGGGGTATCATTCTCCACAATTTTGGACCCTAAATCGATTGGAATGGGTCTGGGACCCGCCACACCCACTGTTTTCCCCATTTTCCCCATGTTGATGAAATGAGTCTCCATGCGCCTGGTCCGAGGAATAACCAACCCCTGTGAAGGAATTTGCAGCGTTTTCCATGAGCGACATGTCAAAATGGAAATTGATCCGCAAAATACTATTTTTCAGGCTAAATAACTGCATTGCCCACTGCTTAACAGACTAGAAAATTTGAAACTTACTGCATACGAGCCCTCGACGTTTTGGACTTTTCTTCCAACGATTTAACGGCGACTTTTCGGTCATCACTGCCGTTCAACTCTTGAAGAAACTTCTGGAAATTTTCTTGCTGTTGAAGGGCAAATTCTTGCTCTTGTTTCCTCTTTGCGCCCAAACCTGGTGAAATAAATAAACAAATTTAAGTCTGGAATAAATCTTAGTCCCAGTTTTTCTTGATTTTATTTCGACCTAAATTATTACTATAAATTTAAATTTTCTAGTTGAGAGGGAATTCGAAATAAGAAACCGTTCTGTCTTGTTGCAGGAAATGACAATTTCAACATTATTCATATGCAAATTTAGGTACCAATTCCCTTCCGGAAGTTACTAGGGAGTTCTTCGCTTAGTCAGGAGGATCAATGCCTCAAAAAGCTTCCTTGTGAAAATTTGCCGATTTTTGGTTTTTCCAAGATTTACTTACTTCAAATCAAGAATTCAAATACGAAGTTTTTTCAAAGTGCGCCTCAAGCAACAAAAACAAAAATGTAGGAAATGCGGTTTTGACAAAGTTTTACGCACATATACCATAAGAAGAAAAAGTTGAATGGAGAAGGGCCAATATGGACTATTAAAAGAGGCTATCACTGAGATGATGACAAGATTCTAAGAAATAAAAAGTCAAATTTAACAAAAGTCAAAACTGATTATTCAGTTATTACACAAAAATTACGTGGTTAGAAGATAAGGGCAAAAACTGAAGTACAGGGTGGATTTTGAAGGGAAATACAAAGAAAACTAGTTAATTTAGAAAAATGAACCTTTATTTATTAGAGTTGGAAAGTAATTCCGTTTTGGTTGGTTATTCCTTGAATAAATCAACCTGTTTTCATGCAAAAGGTCAACCTCTCCGATTCGGCTCAAAATTTTTTTCTGGACGTTTCAAGGTGTCTAGATCAAAAAAGGTCAATGTCCGTCCGCCGTCCACGCCGTTTTTGGTAGTAGAAAATTTTTTATAAATCTGAAATTTGGGTCAGGGGTCTGATACCGGCCTAGGACGATCCTCCAAACTTTTCAGCCCGATCGGACCAAATTTGGGCGGGGTAGGGGTCAAAATGTGTTTTTTGAAAAATGGATTTTCAAGATTTTGGGCGATCTAGGCGAGTGGGGTATCATTTTCCACTAAATTTTGGACGCTGAATCCAATGAAGTGGGTCCCAGGACGATTGGCACCAACCGGAAGAAGTTATGGGTCAAATAGGGTATATACATATTACTCATTTTAAATATGTGTAGGCGCCTGGCTACTCGCGCAATGTCACAGGGCTATCAGTGAGATCGTCAGCGATGCGCCCTGGATGGACGAGTGGGAGAAAAGGAGTTGTGAGGGGGGTACGTTCATCCCCTTGGCGTGTACCTTTTCTTCGGGAGTCCGCATCGAGTCACCGACCAGGGAACTTCGCAGTCTTGTGCCATTCGTTTTGCCATCTATTCCTGACATTCTTTATTTAGTTACTACAACACTGTTTCCAATATAATTAGTTCATTCAAGTCATCGAGTTTATTAATCGCCATGGACCCTTATCGGGAAGAAGGTGAATTAATTGATGAAGAGGAAGAGTACCGGGAAAGGGCAGTTCCCGCTACATCAGAAGTGGGATGTGGGATTCATCCCCCACCTCCCATTCCCGCTACAACATCAGAAGTGGGATGTGGGATTCATCCCCCACCTCCCATTCCCGCTACAACATCAGAAGTGGGATTCACACCCCACCTTCCACATCAAGAATATTCGCAGAATGATTCCAGGTACGAGAATTTTCATTATGATGACGCCCGCGATCGAAGTTTTCGATCAGAACGCAGAAACACTTGGCAAGAGTTGGCTCAAGAGCAACTACGTACGATGCAACGATTTGTCGATGTTACTGAAAAGGCTTTTGGGGCCGTGAGAGATCCCCCATCTGCCCATGTCCGACTACCTGAGTTTGATCCTGACCAAACAGCTATTAGTGCAAGAGCTTGGGTAGGTGCGGTCGATGTATTTATGACCGAGTCCCCCCTTGCAGGAGGAAAACTTCTCATGTGTTTGGGAAACGCATTGAGAGGTGCTGCCGCCCAATGGCTAATCCAAGTAACAAAACCCAACCTTACTTGGAATGAATTCAAAGAGAGTTTTTTTAGCTCAATACGATGCTAATGAGACGCCTGCTTCAGTATTGTACAAAATTATGGAGAGCCAACCCACAGATGGCGAAAATTTTGTTTCTTATGCAAATAAAATTATCTCGACTCTCAATTCGAAACTTCATGGCATGAGCGTAGAGGAGATTGTTTTAACGTTCAGCATGGCACACATGGCAAAGTTCCATACATGGATACGACGTCTAGCTCATACTGAAGATGTCAGAACCAAACAGAAATTGATTCAGGAGTTAAGGGCCATAGCCACTCCTTTTAAACGCCCCGATGTTTCACAAGGGGATTCTGGGAACGCTGTGAAGAAAATGAAGTTTTCTCATGTGCCTCAACCATCTGGGTCCGGAGTAATGTCACCTTCAGGCTCATCGTCACAGAATTCGACACATTTCAAGACACCAGTGGGAAGACATATCACTCATCCAACCAAGTTTATGAAGGATTCATCTTCTGGGAATCTCAGATCTGACATCAGCTGCTACAATTGGATGCGGCCAGGACATTTGCATCCAAATGCCCACTGAAGACATCAGAGAAGAAGGATGAGCTGGCAACCGGAGAGAAGCGAGTTGGCCTCTGTCTGGCCAATCCCATGGACCACCTTGATCACAGGGGTGAGCGTATCCGTAACCAATTTGATAGTTCTCTGAGCGCTCTCTCTTGGGTTTAAGAACAAGTGCAAGGTTTGAGGGAACCAGATTTGAAAATGTTGTCACTTTATGTGGATTAGGGGAATCAATAGGTAATTGACCTGTACTAGTCAATTACGTTTCCCAGTTGTTATCAATGGGTTTACATTGAAGATTTTGTTCCATCTGGTTCCAGACAATTTTTAAATGTTCCTATTGTTGTTGGCATACTTTCACAGAATGTCCAAGTAACTCTCACAGAAAATGAATGTTTTTCTTTTCTGAAGTCAAGAGTAGAACCCAGGAGAGTGCAATTGATTGTCTATCCGATGCATGTACGGTTCAGCATTCTCATCCTAGTTCTACCCTTGCTCTGCAGAATTGCTCATGTTTTCAGAAAAAGAGATTTCAGTGATCCGAGTATTCTTGAGTCAGATGGCTCTCTCCTGGATGACGATGACGAGTCCTTGTTTTCTGCACTTTGTGAGACTAATCCAATCAACATAGCGTGTTTGCATTCCAAAAATCGTTATGATTCAATTAAAACCGACATCCCAGAGAATGATAGGTTGAAACTCATTTCAATTTTGCAAAAAAATTGAGCCATTCATTATTAAAGGAATTCCAGGAAGACTGGTCAATTTACCATCCGGTTAAAAGACCATTGAAACCTTATACAACCATTATTGGTTTGAGCATATGACAAAGTTCACTTGAAAATTTGTGGAGAACTGCCTCACCTGTAGGGTGAATAAGTCAGATTCTGGTGCAAGGCAAATCCAGTTGCATCCCATTCCTAAGACTGCTGTTCCATGGCACTCTGTCCATTTGGACATCTCTGGAAAGCTTAGTGGAAAGAACGATGCAAAGGAGTACCTGTTTGTTTTTGTAGATGCATTTACCAAATACACCTTGCTGATACATACCAAGAAACTGGATGCTGCGAATGCTATTCGTGCTTTGACCAATGTGATTAATTTGTTTGGACCTCCATCCTTGCTAATTGTCGATCAAGGCAGATCTTTTGCCAACAAGAATTTCAAAGACTTTTGCACTCAGTCCCATATCGGGTTGCATTTCATTGCAACAGGAGCCAGTAGGGCCAATGGGCAGGTTGAGCGTCAGATGAAAGTCTTGAAAGACATGTTAACTGTAGCTGAATGTGATGATAGCAAATCATGGCAACAGGTGATTGGTGAGGTGCAGTTAGCTATCAATACTGCTCCTCATCGTGTAACCAAATGTTCTCCCATGGAATTGATGTTCGGGATAGTGTCACGCCTAGGGATCTCGTCATCGCGGGTGAGGCTGTCACTGGTGTTCCGGAAGTGTCACTGGAGCAAGCTAGAGCACAGGCTAGTCGAGAGATGGAGAAGAGCGCTGAGTACAGTAGGGCTAAGTTTGACAAAGGTAAAGCCAAAGTTGTTCCATTGGCTGTTGGAGATTTAGTACTTCTCAAAAACGAAGAACGCAATCTGACCAAACATGATCCTAAGTATAAAGGACCTTTTAAAATTTTAAAAATTCTTCCAAATGACAGATACGAAATAGTGTCTAGCGATGGTCGCAGGACCTACAAATATCCTCATGACCGTATTCGTCGATTGCCAGATCCGGCAGAAAGTTGCCCATCACTAGTCCTTAGTGAAGACGAGGCAGAACTTAATGATTAATGCGTGCTCTTTGCACCAATTGCCTTGTGTACAAACAAGGTGTTGATTTGTCACAGTAGCCACACAATAATCGTTAAATGAGTGGAGTCACGATTTCAGGCAGTATTGGGTTGCTTGGGATGCGGATATGAGGAGTCTCGAACAGGATGCCTCGCGTAGCCTTAGAAACATGGTCTCGAGTGTAAGCTCAGTGAGGTGGCTTCGAGCAGTTTGCTCAGTACGGAGCGTACCTCGAGCAGAAATACACTCAGTAGGGGACAGGTTTCTGGCTCAGATTGTGATGGCCTTGTTCAGTATGGGACAGCATATCCTCATCAGCAGTGCTTCCTAGTCTGTTATCGAGTATGTCTCTGAGATGTACAGCTTATGTACTGTTTATGGCCTCTGTTGCCAGGTGGTAGTGACAAATTAACTGCTCTGCTCTGCTAAAGCTTAATGTCCATTTTGCCAGTCAGTATGATCTAAAATGGTCTGCTATTGTTTATGAAATGTGGTCTTCCCCACATCCTATCCTTGGTTGGAGCAGATTGCTCCATGTTTGCTTTAACAGCAATTCATGAGTAGGGCGCGCTGGAGCTCTTGATGAGAACTGACCACACCTGGTTTGGCTTGGTTTCTTCCAGCTACTGACGTCGAGGACGACGGTGCCGTCAGGATGGCCGTGTAGGCGCCTGGCTACTCGCGCAATGTCACAGGGCTATCAGTGAGATCGTCAGCGATGCGCCCTGGATGGACGAGTGGGAGAAAAGGAGTTGTGAGGGGGGTACGTTCATCCCCTTGGCGTGTACCTTTTCTTCGGGAGTCCGCATCGAGTCACCGACCAGGGAACTTCGCAGTCTTGTGCCATTCGTTTTGCCATCTATTCCTGACATTCTTTATTTAGTTACTACAACACTGTTTCCAATATAATTAGTTCATTCAAGTCATCGAGTTTATTAATCGCCATGGACCCTTATCGGGAAGAAGGTGAATTAATTGATGAAGAGGAAGAGTACCGGGAAAGGGCAGTTCCCGCTACATCAGAAGTGGGATGTGGGATTCATCCCCCACCTCCCGTTCCCGCTACAACATCAGAAGTGGGATGTGGGATTCATCCCCCACCTCCCATTCCCGCTACAACATATGTGTTTATGAGATTTCTGGTACCTGGGCGTGTGGGGTATCATTTTCCACTAATCATAGACACTGAATCGATTGGAATGGGTCTGGGACCCGCCGCACCCACCGTTTTCCCCATGTTTCAGTCTCCATGCGCCTGGTCTGACGAATAACCAACCCCTGTGTATTTTACATCACCAAGATGGCGGTCTTCAGCAGCAATACACTGATGAAGGCGATTTCGGGAAGTTTCCTTTACTTTTTGGCACATTTGTGTAGGTATTGCCCCGATTTCCTCCCTGTTTCTCACCTCTAGCTTATCCAGAGTGTGATGAATGTTTGTGAGTTGATGTTTAAAAACATTTTCCTTTAGGTAGCACTTCAGGAAAAGTCATAAATTCTCAAGAGGGGGGTGAGCGCGCTGACAGTCTCATTTTGACCAACGCGCTGTTGCTTCGTCCTGTGGAAACCAGGGGTCTATCAAATTAGTTTTCTCGCTTCCATCCAGTTAGAGTTCAAAACGAGTTTTCAGCATTGAAACATAGGTTGCAGCATTCTCCGTTGCTGTTCGGCGTCCCCAATAATACCGAATTGGGAATTTGACGACATACAGTCACTTTGGGAGAGTGGTGAGGTCTCTAGTGGACTTGTCTCTCTTGGGTTTGTAGCGGACCAGTAGCGGAAATTCTGTTTGTTTCTGGCTCCAGAAAGATGAACTGGGCTTCAGTTTCCCAAAATCGCCTTCATCAGTGTATTGCTGCTGATGGCTGCCATCCTGGTGATGAAATATTCAAAACATGATAAGAAAAACGGGATTACCTACTGGTTCAAATGAACTATGGTCAATTATTCTTTGTTGGCTAGTTTTCTTTCTATTGCCTTTAAAAACCGGTTCATGTCTATTGCTCCCCCTCGTCAGGACTTCGTTAGTTCAGCAAAAAATCGATTGGCGCCTACTGGAAGGAATAACCAAATTCAAAATTAAAGCGTTATCTTCCGTAGTGTCACAAAAATTAGCATTTTCACGACTGCTCGGTCAAAATCAACAGTCAAATTTTGGGGCAAATCGGTGAAACTGAAACGATTTGCAAAACTTTCTAGTATATAACTCCCGGGATTTCTGAAAATTTGGTGTTTGCATCGAAATTGTTTATCGACCTGTAATATCTAATAAAATGTGATAATATTTATTGAATATCTCAAAAACACATATTCAAAATAGGTAATATAAGAATGAATTGAATGGATCTTCAGGATGCATGGACTGCCACCATCCCTCGATCAATTTCCGCTCCAACAGTGGGCCTGCTCCATTCATCTTGATGCCATAGCAGCCATTCGCCAAAGACCTTCGATGGTCTGGGTGTGGGCTCCAGTCCAAGGATCGACAAAATTCTGGGAGTGGTTGACTCGAATGAACGCAGCTGTCCAGCTTGCTGTAGGCTTTCCATTCATCTGAGACGATTTTGGATCCTGATGTGATTTCTCGCTTAATAATGGGGAGCAGGGTCGCCCTATCTCGTTTATCAACGACGAATAATAGCTTATAGATAGCATACCAAAACACCGGAACCCAGGCGTAGATATCAACACACCTCCGGTAGGTAAGTAGGTAGTGGAACTGAGCAATCCTGGAGGCACTCTGTGCAACCGGATGAGTCAGAACCTCGCATATGCGGACGACATTGATATGTTGGCAAGGAACCTTGAGGGTGGTCTTCGGAGACTGGAGCAAAGCGCAGAGGAAATGGGTCTGTCCATTAACCGCCAAAAAACCCACTACATGTTCTCAACGAGGCGGGAAGAGGTGCATAAACCAAACCGCATTACGTTGAATGGTTCCTCGTATGAGCGCACCTCAACCTTCAAATATCTGGGAACTCTTCTCACTGAGGACAATAGCATGAAAGAGTAAATAAGAGCACGTGTTGCAGCTGGCAACCGTTGCTATTTTGCCTTGGGAAGAGTCTTTCGAGCCCGAGCCCTCAGCAGAAACCTTGAACTCATGGTGTACCGAACTATGGTGAGGCCTGTGGTACTGTTTGGCTCAGAAACATGGACCATTACCAGCGCCGACGAGGAATTTTTGAGAAGATTCGAAAGGAAAATCCTCCGTAAGATTTTTGGCGCCAGATGTGAAAATGGTCGCTGGAGAATCCGCACAAATCACGAGTTGCGTGTTTTGCTGTACGGAAAGCCAGACATAGTCGCCGAAATAAAGGCGAACCGAATAAGATGGATTGGTCATGTGGAGAGGATGAGCGGAGATCGGGCCGTGAAGAGGGTATACCAAGGAAAGCCGGGAGGTCGCCGACTGAGGGGAAGGCCGAGGAAGAGATGGCTGGACGACGTCGAGGACGACCTCCGGGGTGTTATAAGAAATGAGGTAAAACCCAAGAATAGGGACCGTTGTCACTGATAAGCGCAAGTATCGATAGTACGCTCTGTCGAGCGCACTATCGATATACGCGAAATATTATATCCCTGTCCGCCATATTTGTTTTTATAAAAACAAGAGAAAAATTGAAATAAACTAAATAAAAAAATAAATAAATTGAATAAAAAAAATAAATTGAAATAAACTTAAAAATAAATAAATAAATAATAAAAATAAATAATAAAATAAAATTATTGGAATAATGCTACGTAAGTAATAACAAAATGAAAGGCATTCAAATTGTATCGATAGTATGCGCGATATCATTGCTATCAGTTGATTACGTGACAGCGGTCCCTATACTTGGGTTTAGCCAGAAATGATTGACCATTCAGAATATACCCTCGCTCGGATGAGCAAAAAGTGGTGATGCAATTCAGAATGATTTCAATCATTTTGCATTCGGCGGAACTCACCTCGACAATCAGCTTTGTAGGCTATCCGGAGAGCCTCAGGGTGACCTTGTTCCCTCGCTCCAAGCCCTTTTCCAACCGACCAGCCCATTTTTTCCAACATCTTCTGTCCGAGCTTGTTTTGATCTGTCGACAAAAATTATCCATGCGATCACTACTTGTTGAATCGAGTAAGTAATTACTGATAAGGAGGCACCCCCAACTCACCCTTAGACCATTCGCTGGCTCGAGGATTTAAAACCCAGCTGGGCTTTGACTTGGGGTCTGCTAACATGGACATGTCTGTCGAGGAAGAAATAATGTAACTTTTGTTCCTTGTAATGTAACAACGACAGAAGAAGGCAGCAGTCGCCTGGGACTGCTCACAGTCGAAGGGGACAGAATCACTCGAATAAACCAATTTATACAACTATAAATTGCACATAATCGAATGAAAAAGAACGCAAACACGCAGTTATACGTATCACATCATAACAATTTGTATTACTAATACTAAATACTAATGTGTACAGTCCAGTAAGAAAGAAACCTCCGAACAACAAGGAATGGCCATCGGCTATCGATGTTTCACATACATCGACGATCCAATAATCGATGTTTACTCTTTGATGTTTATTAACATCGATTGTCTTATTCATCATTGTTTCTTCTCGCAATGTATTTAACGTTGAAATAAAAGAAACCTACTTACTTCTGTAGCTAAAATATAGTTATTCTTGTTATATAAGTGCTTATTTAATTGTTTATTATCCTAATATTAAACTAAAATTGTACCAATACAAGAAATCTCCATAGAAAGAAGTGTTTGAATCGAATCGTCGGTGGTATATAAGTGATCAAATCTCTCATCATTTACAATCTCAAATTCTTTGTATTTCTCAATTTTGCAAAAAGTTAATTTTGCTCAATTTTGAAAGCGTGAAAGAATGAAACGTGCTGTGCTTACAACTGTATTTTACCCTCCAATAAAATATCGATGTATCGAAACATGTTTCTTCACAAATTTTTTACATCGATGGTATTCTTTAGGAAGAACATCGATGTTTTGTCCATCGATACTAATCACACATGGAGTAAAGATATGGAAAGCGTGCTAGGAAGGTTATTCTTTCTCTTCATGATATCCTTGTTTACTATTTTACATGCCCTGTTTATGTTTGTCTGCCACAGAATTCGAGTGGCCGAAAAAATCTGTATTTTCATACCAACAGTCCAACACTATTTGAATGATTGAGTTGCCGTAGGGAGTTAATAATTAATAGGAATAAATTTGAGTTAAATTTCTTTTTTTACGTTAATTTGAATTTAAGAAGATTTTTAAATCCTCTCAAATTGACTTACTCGTTTGTGTGTGACTTGATATAGTTAGTTTAGTTAGTTCTTCCAGTAGAAAAACAATAAATTGTCCGCTAGGTTTTTATAATGGATTTTTTTTTTCGTCACAGTCGACATTTCGAGTAGAGATGGGCAAAGTAGTTAATTGAACGGAACTATCTCTTCTTAGTTCGTTCACTAAAGTGAACGAAAAACGAGTGAACTGAGTTTGAGGAACTAGTTTAATTGAACTATCTAGTTCACATTTTTAAATTAATGAGTGATTAACTACATTTAGCAGTATAGCTTCATTGCACTGCATTGTTGCACCTCTAGACCAGATCAAGTTAACAAGTCGAAATAGCTTCCAGTTATTATTCAAACTAAAGATAAGTTTATAATGAAACTTGTTAACAAGTCAAAATAGCTATAAGTTTATAAAAAAAAAACCAACAGGTCATCGATACTGGGACCCTCTAATAATATTGTCTTATAGCAGGCAACTGCAATGAAAATATTGACAATGCCATGAATCACAGCATGGCATTTCACAACTTCTCTACCGAATGGACGAACTATTTTGATTTTGAACGCCTAGTGACTATTTTACTGGTGACGAACGCTAGCTAGTTCAGGCATACAAATCAATTAGGATCAAAGGAACTATTGAATTATTAGGAATGTGAACTATGTGTGTATGCGTCTGCGTAGTATGTATAGCAACGACATTTGGATTTTACCCAGTACCAATACCAAGCCAAGCCAAACTGAACTGTAGTTCGCCTGAACGACCGACTGATGTGAATAGTTCACACTCTGGAGCAGCTCATCTGAACTAGTTCGTTCGCGAACTACACATCTCTAATTTCGAGCTAAAATCGATTCGATCTACAATATTCTCAGCAAGGAACGCTTACTTACTAAATAAGCGTAGTAAGCAAAGCTCATAGGTTCCCTTGATATGGAATGACGTAACTGAAGTCCCTTCGCAGTAACATGATCTGAGTATTTTATCCCCCAATTTCGGACAGTGCTTAATAACAACTCATGGAATAAGTAACTTATTCCATGATAACAACCGAAGTGGAGTTTTTTAAACCGAATTTCACACTGTATCTGCCACTGAAAAAGCTCAGCAATTATTAACTCATTCTTGATTCTGTGATGTTTCAGTCAGTAACGTGAGGAATGGATGCGATTAAAGCGACATCTGTCTCGATGACGATGAATTAATTCTATTGACCATTTTCTACTCCCCGCGATATGTTGACCTTTGCCTCTTGAAACGGCTCCTTATCTTCTGTGTTGGGTTTTCCCTCGATGAAGAATCCTGAAATCAACTACTCCATGCAACTACTTCAATACTATTGAACTGGAGGTATTCATTTGTGAATGAACTAAACCAAAAGGGTACCGACACTCCTGAATATTGATCAAGCCTCGGCCATGGTAATATTACTCAATTTCTACACGTTCCTACCCAATAATATGAGCTGTTTCGAGTAATCAGCGAGTTTTATTGAAGGGTTACGTTACCTATTATTACAGGCTTTTGTGACTGAATGCTGAGCTTAGTGTAAAGAGTATTTTTTTGCTGAACAATAAATTGGTAAGTAAGTAGTGATAGGTTCAGGTATCAACACGCTGCTGGAACCTACTGGACTATGAGGATTTGGATGTGAATAAAATAACTGGCAAATGCTTTGAACAACTGCAAACACTTATGCATAATATGAGGATTTACTGAAGTTCGGCAATATTGTGCTATAATAATCGTAAAATAATGCGGTTTTTAGTTAGATTGATTAGGAATACAGCGCGGCCATGAAGATGAGTTTCTATTAAAATAAAATACTTGTCGCATTTACTATGATTTTAATTTCCAGGAGTTGGAAATTCGGCACAGCTCGTCTTCACTTGCTAACTTGAAGGGTTCACTGAAGTTCTCAAAAGCATTCACCATTCTTATTCTCTCTACAATCTGTTATTGTCGTGGTGAGTGATCTTGACTGGATGCTATTGGAAAGGGCAGGATGGATTAATAGGATGGACCAATTTTATGGGGTTTATTATTTTAGGCTCTTCCCGGCGGAAACAGGTATTGATAGTTGATATTTGACATCATTTTCGCATAATATTCCATCATGAGAGACAGGCTACAATGTGATATCATGGATCAAAGAATAAACCTAATACTTGATGGAAATGATTGTCTAGTAAAGTTTGGTGGAGAGGACAAGATGGATGGAGCAGATCCAAACAGAGACCTCATGATTGTGTTGCTGCCACCCAGTATGGCCATCTCCAGCACTCTGCTTTAGCTTGAAGGACACAATCACTCCCAGAATTTTGGCATGGGACTGATCTACCAGCAACTCCGAGCAAACGAAGATGTTGATGGCGTTAGTTTTGGCCAAGCAACTTGAATTGGGTTCATAGTTCATACCCAGGGAGCAAGTGGACCCATGCTCCCTAAAGGTAGGGGTAAAACAGTTGAAGACAGCTGGGAAAACAAAACTGATACTCACAGCTCGAACTAAAGAGGAAACAAGAAAGCTGGCAACAACCCTTCAACAAAAAGGTTTCAAGGTCACTGACCAGGGTAGGAGGGAGAACCCAATATTGATGAGGATACACCGGGTAGACAGCCGAATTCAAAAAGGAGATCTACCCCAGAGGGTGCTCGCTCAGAACAGCTGGTTGTTGGAACATCTCACTGCACACGAGTGGGAGGAAGGTTTCAAGCCAGCATTAGTTCATATAGTTCATACCCAAACTGTCTCTGCATTACTCTGGCATAAGGAAACGTATGCAACATGGATGCGACCAAGCAACCAACAACCAGGAGGGATGTGGATACTGCAGGTTGTAGGGATGGACCTACCTGGGACTGGCGCAGTGCTCCTTACAATCGGATATTGGATCATTGGATATGAATGCCATGCTGTTAGCCAATGTCTGTAAAGGCCTGAGCACAGGTACTTGCTGTATTTAGATTGATGTGTACTGTAGAGGGGTCTGCGCTGCACATACCAAAACAGTTTCCCCAATTGGTGGACGTAAGACTCATCTGCTGAGGAGAGGACGTCGTAGTTCCCATGGATACAAGTGATTTGGCGTCAGCTTCCAACGCTGATCCTCTTGTATCAGCGTGACCTTCCTGCAGTCTCGCTAGAGCTGTTTATTTTGTATCAGTGTGACCTTTGTGACATTGAGTAAGAGAGCCACGACGCTTCCTGTTGCAATTCTTTCAAGATTGAATGGGTTGGGCGTCAAAATTGAGGGTATTTAGCGAGGGGGGCACTGGAAAGCGAGTGTTGGAGGTGAGTGGAGACAAAATATGCACTTGGGAAGACGTCAGAGTAGCTGGGATCACCAATTTACACACAAGGGCGTGTATTGAATGTTACTTCTGCTACCATGTGATATTGCTACCATTCACGTACCTTTTTGATGACTGAAGAGTGAAGATGGGAAACGCAAATAACGCAGTCTAGGAGGGGAAAATGGGTATATATTCTCCAAAGAAGCAAATAGCGTAATTACGGAAGTTACACTTGTGTTTTGTAACGGGGCTGGGAAGGGAATACCCTACTATCTTGCTTTTTCTTGCTGCTCAACAGCGTCACACCTTACTGCAGCCCCTCCAGAGCTGATCCTTTGTATCAGCAAGACTTTGCTGCAGCCTCTTTTATGCTGATTGTCTTGTATCAGCTAGACCTCAGTGCCCTGGTGGCCTCTCTTGCTCCAGGGTTGAGGCTCACCTCAAGGACGATTGCTAAACTATGGCCACTTCCACTTCTGCACGTTTTCTGTGTGCCCCCTCTTGCCACAAGTTCAGCACACTAAGGTTATGAAAATTTGGTTTTTTGATTTAGGAAAGATAAGAGATATTCATCGGTTTCCTTTGGTACAAAATGAACTATAGTTTTGAATGAATTTCACCTTGTCAGAATCGTTATTTGAAAATCCTTTCTTCTGTATTTTGTTCACCAGTTTCAAAATCTTACAGGAATATTCCCAAAGCACGCCTTCATCAGTAGAAGTTCAGGAACTTGTCAGTAATGGTTCTTGATGACAAGCAAATGTGCCCAGGAGCGTGGTCTCTCGTTCGATACATTTGGAGTGCTTGCGCCGCGCTGCAAAAAGGATACGTATGTAACAACTAAATCTTGTAGCATTGAACTTTTAATTTTACCTTTGATGGGCAGAACCGGTATTTACCGCATGTATTCATAGTTTTAAAATATTAAGAACTATACTATTCAGAGATAAAAAGGCTACCAAATTGCGTTTCTGTTTAGTTGCAAGAGTTGACCTTCGTCATCAGCACTACCGAGGATTCAGTCTTGGAGACCTATTCGATTCAGTATTCGCGCAAAGCAGACGACACTGAATGTACAATTGGTGGTACCGATAAGCCGTAAGTAATATTTTACATGTGCAAAGTAAGCACTGTGACAAATGTCCTGTTGGCCCCAGTATTGCACTGTATGCTGACTGAGGACTAGGAGTTGGATTCATAGCGATTGTGCTCCATGTTGATGGGAGGAATAAGTGGATTGTCTTGTATGGTGAAAAGAGGGACAAACAAAACTTATTTTGCCTTCAGGGGGTGGATTTTAAGAGCGCCAAGTTAGCAGAAACGTTTGAGGTTGGAAATATCGTGTCAAAAGTGCATTATTATATAAGAAGTATCATATTTAGTCGGTTATTCCTTGAATAATATACCAATCTTATCATGCAAGAGGTCTCCAATTTGTCCCAAAATTTGACAGTTGTGTTTCTAGGTGTCTAGGTTGCTGCAAATTCATTCAGAGGGGTCTGTTATTCCTCGGACCAGAAGCATGGAGACTCATTCCAATGATTATGCGTCCAAAATTTAGTGGAAAATGATACCCTACACGCCTAGGTACCCCAAAACTCACACTCGAAGTAGTGAAGTAGGTGCCCATTTTGACCTATACCCACCCCCAGTGGGTACCAATCGGTCCGACTCATGTTTCATTGGATTCAGCGTCTAAAATTGTCTAAATCGCAAAAATCTCGAAAATCTTTTTAAAAAAAACACACATTTTGACCAGCCGGAAGAGGTTATGTCCAGAATGGCTATCATTCTACTTATTTCGAATGTGGGTTTTGAAATTGCTGGTACCTAGGCGTGTGGGAATCATTTTCCACCAAATTTTGGACGCTGAATTGATTGGGATGAGTCTCCATGCTCCTGGTCCCTGGAATAACCAATCTCTGTGAAAGGATTTGCAGCGTTTTTTGATCTAGACACCTCGAAATGCAAACGGTCAAATATTAGGGCAAATGAGAGAGGTTGACCTCAAGCATGAATACCAAGGAATAATCTTGTTTTTCATTTTGAACAAAACCCATCCACAACTGAACCCGCCCCAGTCGTTCATATTGTCTTTACAGAACAGCAGAAATCAATGAATCATCAATACAGGCAGACATTTTGAGTGCCCTGTCAAGGCTCCTTCATTCAATCAAGTCTTTGAACCCATTGCCAGATGACGTCAAACTTCAACTCGCACTTTCATTCCATAAAGAAGGTATTCAATACAAATTCAATACAAATGATGGTTTGGGTATTTAATACAAAGGAGGATAACATGGTCGTCTTGCTCTTCATTTACCAAAAAATCTGGACGTGGTTGTGAACCAGAAAATAACTATTATTAAAATACTATTGGGTGTAGATTATGTGCTGAATTACAGTGACTCCCAAAGACTTCAACCCTGATTACTTCTACTCCTTGGACCCTGAGAGTCCAGAACCGTCAAACATTTCCAATTTGATGAATGAAATTGAAACTCCTTTTCATCGCATCTCTGTGGGAATGAATGTCAACAGTCCTGAGGTACCTCAAATCATGATATGTACTGGCGGTCCAAAATATTTGTTCTTATACAAATCAGAATTGAGGATACACTGTAGCTCTCTCTCCTCCTGCTTTGTTATCTGAAAATGGAAATGACTGCTCCATCTTTCTAAGGAAAACTCTAAATATTTGGAAGCTTGTGGAGGGATTTTCCCACCATTCAGGCATACTCATCCAACTTTGGGAATCTTGCTCACTCCAATTGTTTTTTCATTTTTCAATAGAAGGAAAAAGAAAAAGACAATTCAGAAGAGAATGTTCTGTTGGAGGTTTCTGTGGAGGATGAAAAAACAACACAGACTTCGTTAAAACCAATTTATTCAGGTGGGTTCACATTATTAACCATTGCTCAGTAGAACATGAGCTGGGGTGAGACTACTACCGTCTCTGCCCTGTTGGGAGGGCACAGACTGCCTCTATGGTAGACTATGGACGACAGGGAGCCATGAGGCAACCCAATGTTTACTGGAAGACAGAATAACGCAACCTGTACCTGTAGTAGTTGTCTCAAGGAAGTTTTGAGTGAGGTTCTTGCGCTTGAAATGTACATTTCTCATTGGGTTCTTCCATTGCAGATCCACCAATACCAGTTGAGCTAAACAAAGTTGTCAATTGCATATGCAAGATGAATTTGGAGAAAACCTGCCTGTTTGAGTGTTATAAATGCAAACATTGGCACCATTTGGTAAGACTTGCATTTGATTCCTCTTCTTGAGAATTAAGTAGTCAGCTATTGTCACTGCTGATTGCATAGGAGCTGGGCGCCATTAAGCAGCTTTAGAATGGTCTGACAATAATGAGAGTAAGCACCAAATTGCACCAGATCACCTATTATCCCTCTTTGCTCCAGTATACTTGGTATACTCCAAAACCAAGAATTGCATGATGTAGAACGGACTATTGACATTCTCTTTCTTAATGTTCTTTTAAAGATTTGCTACCAACGAAAACCCACTACAGTGTTGAATGCAGAAGAAAAAGTTTGTTGCTTCAAATGTGCACTTGACAACCCCAAATCTGAGTGTCTCGATGCCACAAGTGTGGCAGCTAATGTTCCATTTTCAGCAATTGAGGTGAGTTTGTGCTTTGTTAAGAACTCAAAATCTCAAACCTACATCTCTTAAGCAAAAAAAGTTGTTTGTTTGTCTTGTTTTCCAGAAATTAGCAGTTTCAAGGCACATTGTTCACAAACTGCAAAGGTTTGCTATTGTGAGTGTGAAAATGCTCGAGCGAGAATTCTCTATTCCTGACGAGCGAGCACGGAAAATTGTAAAGAAACTTCTGAAAAAACAAATACTTAGTTTAACAGATAAGTGAGTGATCCAAAGTTGAATTAAAACCCTGCATTCATCCAGAATTGTCTGATGAAACACAAAAATATGAATGGGCCTTACTAATTTCATTATATTTCAGGGCAGATGAGTACAATGTCGACACTCCAAAGCTGATTGCCTTTATTAATAACTATTACACATAATGGCTGGAAATTGTAGAAGCTACCTAATAAGACCCATGAGACAGATGTCTTTTCCATTCATTCATTTTTTTTCTAATACTATTTACTAGTACGTTGAATACAAATATATTAAATGCGCATTCTTCTCAAATGTAAGTAATATTGTAAAGGGTTAACTTGTATAAATAAAAACATATGAGAAATAACTTGGAACAAATAAAAAATATTTTTTTCATATTGAAAGATGGAATAAAATTACAATCCTATTGCTTTTTCTTCTTATACTTTGGAGATTCATAGAATATTGCATAAATACTACGTTGAGTGCTCAGTTGAATGTCTTTCTGGGCTGAGAACAAGTAAGAAAATGGCTCCAAGTCCTACAGCTGAGCCTAAACTCCTTCCACTTGGTTGCTATCGAGCTTTTTTGGCTGCTTGATGCTTACAAATCTGCCATCAAAACAGCCCACTAGGAAATTTCTAGTCATAAGAAGCGTGCGGATATTTTTGACGTGTCCACTGGGTCCCATAATCAACTTTAGCCAACTAAATGGACCTGCATGCTCCTACTGGCCTGCAACTACCTGCCAATATCTCTGCTATCTAACGTTGCAAACAATTTCGAAAAATAGTCAAAGCACAATTGGTCGAATACCTTGAATCCAACGACATTTTATCTCCAACACAATATGGATTCAGGAAGAAATTGAGCACACAGGACGCAATCACAAATGTGGTGTGTAAAGTAGCCAATTGGCTTCATAAAAACAGAAAGGCAATCAGCATACTCATAGATCTAACAAACGTGCTTGACTCTATTGAAACATTTAGGCAAGTACTCAAACTAGAGAGAATTGGCTGGACGGCGTGGTTGTTAAAGTGGTTCTCCTTATATATTTCAAATAGGCGCAAATTGTGTGTATTGAAGATGGAAGAAGTAAATTAAACCAAATTGATTTGGAAGTTCCCCAAGGGTCAGTACTTGGTCCTCTGTTGTAGTGTAAGAGAACCACCAAGTCAGTGCATCTAGAACATTGCAATATTAGTGGTGGAACGTGCATATTATGTGAAAAATTTCAGAAAATGGTAAAAAATGATAACGACAAATATGTAGATAGAATAGATATGGAATAGATTAGAGTAGTATAGTATATTATAGTAGTAATATTGCAACAAGGATATGGATAGTCTGTTGGAAGAGATGGGCCTGTACAGGTTCCTAACCTACATAGGTTCAGATCCATTAGATGTGGATGTTAAAAACGTGATACATGTAATAAGTTCGACCAATTTCATGTGAACAACATGTACGTAGAAGGAATAAATAAATTGAATTGATTCTTCGAGCTAGCAGAGGTTTGAATTTTGGCGCGAGTGCGGTCAAGCGACCTTAGGGATTCAAGCAGTTGTGTGAACAACATTTCGATTGTACGTGTGCTTTTGGCATGACGATATTCGTTCAGATTCATACTTATCGTCTTTAAATTGAAATACAACAGTATTTTGAACATAGTATTATAAAAAGTATTTTGTATAAGGCGAGTCTTGGAACCATCATTCGGGCAGATTGGCAGTGTTGCCCCTGATCAGTTCCTTTTTGTCTTCAAAGGCAAATCGATGTTAACATTGGACGTTTTGTATCGATTTAAGATTACCATCGACCTAAACATCGATACATTCATGTTTGACACCTGTTATAATAATTTTTAGCAATTGAGCAGCCACATGACGCAACCGGACAAGCTAAAAATGTTGGAGACATTTTTTTTTTTTTTTATAAATTTAGACAACTTCATTATTAGCGTGTCGGGAAGAAGCGAAGAGAGGAATGGAAGTATTTTGGGGAGCAATAATCGTTCGAGGATTTTTGAGAACAACGGAAGGAGACTTATGGGTCTGTAGCTAGCAGGATTGTTGGCGTCCTTATCTGGTTTCTTCACCATTATCACACAGGCATGTTTCCACTTGTTGGGGAAATGTGTGGTTCTCAAAATAGCGTTGAATATTTGGGTTAACAGGACAATACCTTTACGAGGTAGAGCAGAGAGGAGAGACATGATTTTGATATTATTTTCACCAATTCATTGCCCAATTACGGTTCATCACGACTCAATCCGAAGTAAGGTATTGATATGACGGAAAACAATCCAATTTCATCAACTGTATAATCTTACAACTTTCAACTACAACTTCAATAACTGTATAATGTTACGACTCATAACCTACAAGACAGACAAGACCTGCTGACTCATCTGGGCCCAACGTGGCATTCTCGAAACAATAACACGACAGTGTTGCCAGCCTCACCTCTGAATTGGCAATATACTACACGCTTCCCTTATATGAATAAGAACCTATCACTACTTTCAGACATACAAGTAAGCTTAATAACTCATAAACATTACGTGTATACATGATTCAAACTATGAGTATGTACAAAAACTGTGGTTCAACAACCACTACATAATGACAATGACACAATGACTGACAACTAAAGGCTTAATATCTACTAATAATACATAATTACACCTTAAACAAATTATTAATCTCGCACAAATTCTTTGCGAGAAAACCTTGTGGGAGTCGTTATTTTTCTTCCTGAAACCTTTCCTATTCGTGAGGGGCTGAAGGAGCCATGCTAGGAGAACAACCATCAATTGCCTCATTGGGCCCACTATCTGGAGTAACTATGGTGGGTGGCGAAGTAGTTGCCTCCTCACCACCCATCAAACCTAGCTCCAGTTGTCTTGATGGACACTGGAGTGTCCATCAAGATCTTCATAACTGATCTGTGGGGAATCTCTAGCAGGGCGAAGTTGACAGAGGTGTAGGACCTTGCGAACTGTACCATTCTCCACCTGAACAATATAAATTGCTGGAGAGACCTTAACCATGACAGTGGCTGAAATCCAACGCTTAGGGACTACATAATTGTAGGTAGATACACCCGGACTTTCTATCGTTCCATGAACGACCTACCAACGGACTCTGAGGGTCTGCGCCTGTGTGTGGATGGTGCAACAAATGACAACGGATGTTTCGGATTAAACGACAGCATCAATTTGGCTGGCGCTTCACCAGTGACAGTGGAGGGCGTCACACGATACGACAACAAACAATCCGCCAGTCTCTGTCGCTGGTTCAACGCAGATTGGGACGTCATAGACTTGATAAGGGACTTCTTGAAAGTCTGAACAGCTCGTTCAGCCAGACCATTAAACCACCAGTAGCAAACCGACACTCGGACAGGTAACACGTAACACACTCATCCCTTTCGCAATATGGCTGTCACTGTCACTCTTAGAAATTATAATGAAGACGATTGGATGTTGGACAATATTTCAAGGATGAAACTCGTGAATACTTTGTGCCGTGCCAATCTTTACAAGGCAAATTTTTCGCGCAGAACAGAGGTAGGTGAGGAAGTTTTGAACTGCCATTCAATAGTTGTCCACGACAACTCAGATAGCCCCTTAATTAAGAGAGAGTTGAAATATTGGTCAAATCAGACAACGAAGTGGAAACTTCCACCCATAGCGCTATACCCGAAGATTATCAACGCATAGGTATATTACTTGCTCCGACGACGCATCCAAATCCGCGGACAACCTCGTCGAGCTCTTGAAGCAGTACTTTGACTCTCCGGAATCCAACGTGGAGGGGGGCTGTTAAGATTTGAATAAGGAGCCAAATCTGGAACCCAGTAAGTGGAGACCATAGCGCCCGATAGGGACTATAGGCAGCCACCAATACCTACAGCCTCTGCGCAGAGCTTGCACGCTCGTTGCAGAAACAGGGTTAAAACTCGTTCAAATACTTGATACGAGTCAAAGCCCTCCTGAACGCGTCAGTGGCCTACATAAAATCAAACGACGTTTCCCAGGAATTGATCCCGGTTTTTCTCGGAACTAGCCCTGCGGACGTTCGTAACCGGACTAGAAAATAACCTCGGCGCCCTCATAAGAGCCAGAGGGCCAACCAACTTAGCTGAATGTCAGGCCATCCTGACGAGTTCCATGTTAGGAACAGGCCCAAACAACCTAGCCAGTCGAATTACCGCCCCTCGGGTCAGAGTTCGAATTTCCGATATAATCAGGGGACCCCCCAGAACAACCCCGGTAATACTTTCTCGAGCAGCACGCCTTTTAAAGCTGCAACGCCGTTCCAACATTTTAGGCCCCCATTCCAAACCCAGCATCGACCCATGAGTTTCTACTCCCACAGTAGCAGTAGACCAGTAGCAAACCGACACTCGGACAGGTAACACGTTAACACACGCATCCCTTTCGCAATATGGCTGTCACTGTCACTCTTAGGATGTTGGACAATATTTCAAGGATGAAACTCGTGAATACATTGTGCCGTGCCCATCTTTACAAGGCAAATTTTTCGCGCAGAACAGAGGTAAGTGAGAAAGTTTTCAACTGCCATTCAATAGTTGTCCACGACAACTCAGATAGCCGCTTAATTAAGAGAGAGTTGAAATATTGGTCGAATCAGACCCCGAAGCTCGACCAGTCGCTGCTCTGTAGAGACCGATATTTCTTCTGTCTCTTTTTTTCTAAGTGGAAACTTCCACCCATAGCGCTATACCCGAAGATTATCAAAGCGTATATTACTTGCTCCGACGACGCATCCGAATCCACGGACAACCTCGTCGAGCTCTTGAAGCAGTACTTCGACTCTCCGGAATCCAACGTGGAGGGGGGCTGTTAAGATTTGAATAAGGAGCCAAATCTGGAACCCAGTAAGTGGAGACTATAGCGCCCGATAGGGACTATAGGCAGCCACCAATACCGAATTCCCGTCGGTATGTTCGTAGCGGAAGCGTTGAGCTGCGAAAAGGGGTCTGGAGGAAACCTACAAGAAATGAGATTGAATGTGCGAACGCACATATCGCTGTATCGGACAATTCAAAAGGATGTCGTTTTCAGGATATCTTATGGTGATGAAGGAACCAAACGTGATTGATCTATATGGCCTTCACGTCTCACCTACACTCGCACTACTGCCCTTCCGAAGCTGAAGAAACACGACCTGCTCTAACAACCTTGGAATAGTAGAATAAAATTGAACTTGTACTTGTACTTGTCAATTAGTAGTTATTTATATAAAGAACCATGTACACTGGATTTCATTAGGGCAGTCGAATATTTATCTCAAGGTTGTGTGTGTTATTTTGTTTATACTTTTATGTTTGGATTTCATTAAATGGTTGGATGCACGTTACGTATTGTCTCGCCTCCTTCCTGCTTAGATCAGCAGGTGACTCTATATAAGCACCGCGCCGACCCCTGGCCGGAACCAATCCGTCGGTTTTAAATTTCCACACACCCTCGAGGATATCCCTGAACGTCTTTTATAAATCCTGTTTCCGTTTGCCCAAACAAACAGGTCGGCAATGCCCTGCCGCATTTCTTAAGCAACCTAAATCCGAATCCCTCGTCAGAAAATTTTCTTCGTGACTGTACCAAAGCTCGGTACCTATCGCAATCTCCCTGCCGGACGATTCTTGGAGCCTTATCTGCAAAGACACTGCCGCCACTGACCTACGACAACCTTGGCCTGCTTCGGAACATCCACACCAGACGACGCAGCGATAACGTCGAACACCGTCAGCTAAGACTTCTTCTTCTCGTTATATATTTTTTCTTACTGCATGATATCTTATAAATTTGACTGCTAGAATAAGTTTTATTTCAAATTTCCGAAGGCACCTCCCAAATATCGTGACCCGTACCTGTCACATTCCTTTCCATACAATATCCCTAAAATGAACGACGAACTAACAACTAGCCAAACCGAATACCCAGTCGAAACTCCTCATCTCCCCAAGTTCAATTCCAAAATACCACTCGACATGTCCCGGGTACCACCACTAAAACCCAAACACATCGCCCTCCTACCCGATTTTAATGCCGACGCGACCACGATTAGCCGTTTCATCAGCGTAGCCGATAAGCAAAACGAAGCATTTCTTCGACCAGGTAAACTTCTCATGCTTTCAAAACGATATGTTATTTCAAACTTTCCCAAGTCGTATAAAAGGAGAACTGGCCAAAAAGGTCTTCGCCGCGAACCCTCAAACCTGGCCCGAACTCAAAACTATACTGTCGACCTGCTTTGCCGACAGGTGAGACATATACAGCCTCTGCGCGGAGCTTGCACGCTCGTCGCAGAAACAGGGTTAAAACTCGTTCAAATATTTGATACGAGTCGAAGCCTTCTTGAACGCGTCAGTGGCCTACATAAAATCAAACGACGTTTCCCAGGAATTAATCCCTTTTTTCTCGGAACTAGCCCTGCGGACGTTTGTAACAGGACTAAAAAATAACCTCGGCGCCCTCATAAGAGCCAGAGGGCCTACCAACTTAGCTGAATGTCAGGCGAGTTCCACGTTAGGAACAGGCCCAAACAACCTAGCCAGTCAAATCACCGCCTCTCGGGTCAAAGTTCGAATTTCCGCCTCACCAGGCCAGAGTTCGAATTTCCGATATAATCAGTGGACCCCCCAGAACAATCTCGGTAATACTTTCTCGAGCAGCACGCCTTTTAAAGCTGCTACGCCGTTCCAACATTTTAGGCCCCCATTCCAAACCCATGAGTTTCAACTCCCACAGTAGCAGTAGACCAGTAGCAAACCGACACTTGGACAGGTAACACGTAACACACGCATCCCTTTCGCAATATGGCTGTCACTGTCACTCTTAGAAATTATACTGAAGACGGTTGGATGTTGGACAATATTTCAAGGATGAAACTTGTGAATACTCTATGCCGTGCCCATCTTTACAAGGCAAATTTTTCCCGCAGAACAGAGGTAGGTGAGGAAGTTTTGAACTGCCATTCAATAGTTGTCCACGACAACTCAGATAGCCGCTTAATTAAGAGAGAGTTGAAATATTGGTCGAATCAGACCCCGAAGCTCGACCAGTCCCTGCTCTGTAGAGACCGATATTTCTTCTGTCTCTTTTTTTCTAAGTGGAAACTTCCACCCATAGCGCTATACCCGAAGATTATCAAAGCGTATATTACTTGCTCCGACGACGCATCCGAATCCACGGACAACCTCGTCGAGCTCCTGAAGCAGTACTTCGACTCTCTGGAATTCGTGACTGTACCAAAGCTCGGTACCGCTGACCTACGACAACCTTGGCCTGCTTTGGAACATCCCCACTGGACGAGAGCCAGCGATAATGTGGAACACCGTCAGCTAAGACTTCTTCTTCTCGTTATATTTTTTTTTCTTTAACTGCATGATATCATATAAATTTGACTGCTAGAATAAGTTTCATTTCAAATTTCCGAAGGCACCTCCCAAATATCGTGACCCGTACCTGTCACATTTCTTTCCATACAATATCCCTAAAATGAACTAGCCAAACCGAATACCCGGTTGAAACTCCTCATCTCCCCAAGTTCAATTCCAAAATACCACTCGACATGTCCCGGGTACCACCACTAAAACCCGAACACATCGCCCTCCTACCCGATTTTAATGCCGACGCGACCACGATTAGCCGTTTCATCAGCGTAGCCGATAAGCTATACGAACATTTCTTCGACCACGTAAACTTCTCATGCTTTCAAAACGATATGTTATTTCAAACTTTCCTAAGTCGTATAAAAGGAGAACTGGCCAAAAAGGTCTTCGCTGCGAACCCTCAAACCTGGCCCGAACTCAAAACTATACTGTCGACCTGCTTTGCCAACAAGAGAGACATATACAGCCTCTGCGCAGAGCTTGCACGCTCGTCACAGAAACAGGGTTAAAACTCATTCAAATACTTGATACGAGTCGAAGCCCTCTTGAACGCGTCAGTGGCCTACATAAAATCAAACGACGTTTCCCAGGAATTGATCCCGTTTTTCTCGGAACTAGCCCTGCGGACGTTCGTAACAGGACTAGAAAATAACATCGGCGCCCTCATTAGAGCCAGAGGGCCTACCAACTTAGCTGAATGTCAGGCCATCCTGAAAAACGGGTTCCAAGTTAGGAACAGGCCCAAACAACCTAGCCAGTCAAATTACCGCCCCTCGGGTCAGAGTTCGAATTTCCCATATAATCAGGGGACCCCCCAGAACAACCCCGGTAATACTTTCTCGAGCAGCACGCCTTTTGAACCATTCCAAACCCAGCATCAACCCATGGGTTTCAACTCCCACAGTAGCAGTAGAGCAGTAGCGAACCGACACTCGGACAGGTAACACGTAACACACGCACCCCTTTTGCAATATGGCTGTCACTGTCACTCTTAGAAATTATAATGAAGACGATTGGATGTTGGACAATATTTCAAGGATGAAACTTGTGAATACTTTGTGCCGTGCCCATCTTTACAAGGCAAATTTTTTGCGCAGAACAGAGGTAGGTGAGGAAGTTTTGAACTGCCATTCAATAGTTGTCCACGACAACTCAGATAGCCGCTTAATTAACAGAGTTGAAATATTGGTCAAATCAGACCCCAAAGCTCGACCAGTCGCTGCTCTGTAGAGACCGATATTTTTTCTGTCTCTTTTTTCTATGTGGAAACTTCCACCCATAGCGCTATACCCAAAGATTATCAAAGCGTATATTACTTGCTCCGACGACGCATCCGAATCCACGGACAACCTTGTCGAGCTCTTGAAGCAGTACTTCGACTCTCCGGAATCCAACGTGGAGGGGGGCTGTTATGACTTCAATAAGGAGCCAAATCTGGAACCCAGTAAGTGGATACTATAGGCAGCCACCAGTACCGAATTCCCGTTGGTATGTTCGTAGCGGAAGCGTTGAGCTGCGAAAAGGGGTCTGGAGGAAACCTACATGAAATGATGAGATTGACGGCACAAGCCTAACACCAGGCACTCCCAACAAAGGAAGCCTTACCAACCCAAAGGACAGAATAAAACCTTCTATCCGCCAAAACCATCAGGAAATACGTTCAACCTGAACGCCTGTGACCAGCAGGAGGATCAAATCGAACAAGATCCTACTCAGTAGGATGAATCGTACTCTGACCACCCCGGTTGTTATGTTTTCGACCCCGTCCTTCAGCCTTTGCTAATCTGGCAAAACCACTCACATCTGCCCTTAAGAAGAATGGGAAAGTCACCTCGGCTAATCCCGAATTTGTCAAGAGTTTTGAGACGTGCAAAACTCAACTCTGTAACGATCCAATTCTAAATACCCTGACTTCCAAAAGCCCTTCGGGATAACGTGTGACGCCAGCGACGTCACCACAGGTGCGGTACTAAGCCAAGATTTTGACGGTGCCGATCTGCCAATAGCATACACCAGTAAAACTTTGACTGATCCCGAAAAACGCTACTATACCAGCGAAAAGGAGCTACTTGCAGTGATGCACGCCCTCAAGGTCTTTCGGCCTTACATATATGGTCAGAAATTCCAGGCTCTTTTTGAAATTCAATGGCTTTTTGCCCTAAAGGACCCCAGTTCATAACTTTACCGTTGGAGGTTGAAGCTCAGTGATTTCAACTTCTTGAAAGTCTGAACAGCTCGTTCAGCCAGACCATTAAACCACCAGTAGCAAACCGACACTCGGACAGGTAGCACGTAACACACGCACCCCTTTTGCAATATGGCTGTCACTGTCACTCTTAGAAATCATAATGAAGACGATTGGATGTTGGACAATATTTCAAGGATGAAACTCGTGAATACTTTGTGCCGTGCCCATCTTTACAAGGCAAATTTTTCGCGCAGAACAGAGGTAGGAGAGGAAGTTTTGAACTGCCATTCAATAGTTGTCCACGACAACTCAGATAGCCGCTTAATTAACAGAGTTGAAATATTGGTCAAATCAGACCCCAAAGCTCGACCAGTCGCTGCTCTGTAGAGACCGATATTTTTTCTGTCTCTTTTTTCTATGTGGAAACTTCCACCCATAGCGCTATACCCAAAGATTATCAAAGCGTATATTACTTGCTCCGACGACGCATCCGAATCCACAGACAACCTCATCGAGCTCTTGGAGCAGTACTTCGACGGCCGCTTCTGTACCGAACTCTGACATATTTACTTGCATCAAAATTGGATAATCGGACGCTCAAAACTTGGGAAGAGAATACGGCGGCTTCACGAACCATGCCTTCTTACGATGCATTGGATGAATTCATTGTACAACAGTACAACTACTTGGAGGCGTATGAAAATAAATGTACGGACGCTAAAAAATCTGGAACTAATGGGAAAATTACGAAACGGGCTACCACGACCTTGGCTGCTTCCACAGGAAAATCAAAAAAGTGTAAAATTTGTGGTTCGGATTGGCACCCGGTTTTCCGATGCCAAGTATTTTTGAGAAATTCCATCAATGGTCGACGGGAATTGGTACGGAAAATTTCCTGATGCTGGCAATGTTTGGATTCGGCCATCGGGCGTGGGATTGTTCGGGACGAAAATGTTCAAAATGTACAATTGGGTCACATAATTATTTATTGTGTTCGAAAAATAATGCTTATGGAAATGGGAACATTGGCACGGCGGGTAGTGCATCAAATTCGTCCAGTCACAGGAAACCCATCCAGTGACCGGCAATGAACTCTCATTTTCCCGTTTTTCGGTATTGGAGAACCTTCACAGGGACTGTTCACACAGCTCAAGGCCCTCAAACACCCCTCCCAAGATTCCCAGATGTAAAAGCAAGAGGTAAAAGCTCAACTACCTGCGTTGCAAATTCAAGTTCCAGGAACATTTCAACTGTGATTTTTCCCACGTGCATGGTGAGGGTTGACAATGTAAACAACCAGCCAGTTGTCGGAAGTGGAAACTTCCACCCATAGCGCAATACCCGAAGATTATCAAAGTATATTACTTGTATAAAGTATATTACTTGCTCCGACGATGCATCCGATAGGACCTCGACAACCTCGTCGAGCTCTTGAAGCAGTACTTCGACTCTCCGGAATCCAACATGGAGGGGGGCTGTTAAGATTTGAATAAGGAGCCAAATCTGGAACCCAGTAAGTGGAGACTATAGCGCCCGATAGGTGCGCTGGTGTGACATAGAAGGAGAAAGTAAGGTTGTTGTTCGTTGTGCCCCCGTGTAAGAATCACTCTCTGATTTTGCCAATAAATTCAAGTTATCTCAACAAGTTGTCGTTCATCATTCCACAAAGAAACTTAAAAGGGGCAGCCACCAATACCGAATTCCCGTCGGTATGTTCGTAGCGGAAGCGTTGAGCTGCGAAAAGGGGTCTGGAGGAAACCTACAAGAAAATATGAGATTGACGGCACGAATGTGCGAACGCACATATCGCTGTATCGGACAATTCAAAAGGATGTCGTTTTCAGGATATCTTATGGTGATGAAGGAACCAAACGCGATTGATCTATATGGCCTTCACGTCTCACCTACACTCGCACTACTGCCCTTCCCAAGCTGAAGAAACACGACCTGCTCTAACAACCTTGGAATAGTAGAATAAAATTGAACTTGTACTTGTACTTGTCAATTAGTAGTTATTTATATAAAGAACCATGTACAATGGATTTCATTAGGGCAGTCATCGCTTCTGATAACCTTGGAATAAAGAATAAAATTGAACTTGTACGTTAGATTCATTAGTATGTAGTTATTTATGTCGAATGAACCAAGTACATTGGATTTCATTAGGGCAGTCGAATATTTATGTCAAGGTCGTGTGTGTTATTTTGTTTATACTTTTATGTTTGGATTTCATTAAAATGGTTGGATGCACGTTACGTATTGTCTCGCCTCCTTCCTGCTTACCAATTCAACCAGGAGATCTTGTCTCAACAAATTAACCACCACTATTCGGTTGATGACAAGTTAATATAAGAGTTCGACTCCACTGTGGATAATATTAATCATAACTAAGTTCCTTTGCTACCCACGTCAAACAAGTGGAAGATGCCCTTGAGCACAACCAACTGCTCATTCAGTCGCTGCTAGATTTAGTCCAGGATATCGACAATTCTATCACCTTCTGCAAACTAGGAAAAATGCACCCCAGTATCGTTAAACCTCAGGTACTGCTATCGTCCCTCCGTAACCTGAAATCTTTCTACGGCAATCAACTGCCCGACTTCGAAGGCAAACACCTGTGGGAAATCCAAACCCAAATCAAGATCAAGTGCTTTATCAGCACCGACGAGATAGTATACTTCCTAGACGTACCCATACTCCATCCGGACAATTACGACTTACTCCTCCTAAAGCCCATTCCGACCACGACTTTAGACACTGAAAAGTACTATACCATAATCCCATCCACAAGATACGCCTTGAAATCCCGAGTAACCTCTGAAATAGTATTTTTGAACCAAGAGTGTGAACCAGGCCTTAGCTCATACTTATGCCCGAATAACTTTCAGTTATTCACCGAATTAAACCACCAGTAGCAAACCGACACTCGGACAGGTAACACATAACACATGCACCCCTTTCGCAATATGGCTGTCACTGTCACTCTTAGAAATTATACTGAAGACTATTGGATGTTGGACAATATTTCAAGGATGAAACTCGTGAATACTTTGTGCCATGCCCATCTTTACAACCCCGGTAATACTTTCTCGAGCAGCACGCCTTTTAAAGCTGCAAGCCGTTCCAACATTTTAGGCCCCCATTCCAAACCCAGCATCGAAACATGGGTTTCAACTCCCACAGTAGGAGTAGACCAGTAGCAAACCAACACTCGGACAGGTACACTCTTGGTACGCACTGTCACTCTTAGAAATTATACTGAAGACGATTGGATGTTGGACAATATTTCAAGGATGAAACTTGTGAATACTTTGTGCTGTGCCCATCTTTACAAGGCAAATTTTTCGCGCAGAACAGAGGTAGGTGAGGAAGTTTTGAACTGCCATTCAATAGTTGTCCACAACAACTCAGATAGCCGCTTAATTAACAGAGAGTTGAAATATTGGTTGAATCAGACCCCAAAGCTCGACCAGTCGCTGCTCTGTAGAGACCGATATTTCTTCTGCCTCATTTTTTCCAAGTGGAAACTTCCACCCATACCGCTATACCCGAAGATTATCAAATATTTTCAATACCTCTTTGGCAAAATTGAAACAATTTATGGCTGGGCCTCTTGGTCAATGAGATTGTTGTGTTGTTATTTACTGTGTTTTCTGTCTGTTGTTGCTATCACGAGCTACTTGTTAAATATCTTTATTATAATATTATTATTATTGTGAGTATTGTAAATATTCACTATATTATTATTATATTATCTTTATTATTATATTGGGCTGTCGAGTCCGTGTTACATAAATAAATAAATAAATAGATTCATTAGTAGTTATTTATGTCAAAAGAACCAAGTACATTGGATTTCATTAGGGCAGTCGAATATTTATGTCAAGGTCGTGTGTGTTATTTTGTTTATACTTTTATGTTTGGATTTCATTAAAATGGTTGGATGCACGTTACGTATTGTCTCGCCTCCTTCCTGCTTAGATCAGCAGGTGACTCTATATAAGCACCGCGCCGACCTCCGGCCGGAACCAATCCTTCGGTTTTTAATTTCCACACACCCTCGTGGAAATCCCGGAACGTCTTTTATAAATCCTGTTTCCGTTTGCCCAAACAAACAGGTCGGCAACGCCCTGCCGCTTTTCTTAAGCAACCTAAATCCGAATCCCTCGTCAGAAAATTTTCTTCGTGACTGTACCAAAGCTCGGTACCTATCGCAATCTCCCCACCGGTCGAGAGCCAGCGATAACGTCGAACACCGTCAGCTGAGACTTCTTCTTCGTTATATATTTTTTTCTTTAACTGCATGATATCTTATAAATTTTACTGCTAGAATAAGTTTTATTTCAAATTTCAAAATTCCGAAGGCACCTCCCAAATATCGTGACCCGTACCTGTCACATTTCTTTCCATACAATATCCCTGAAATGAACTAGCCAAACCGAATACCCAGTCGAAACTCCTCATCTCCCCAAGTTCAATTCCAAAATACCACTCGACATGTCCTGGGTAGCACCACTAAAACCCAGACACATCGCCCTCCTACCCGATTTTAATGCCGACGCGACCACGATTAGCCGTTTCATCAGCGTAGCCAATAAGCAAAACGAACATTTCTTCGTAAACATCTCATGCTTTCAAAACGATATGTTATTTCAAACTTTCCCAAGTCGTATAAAAGGAGAACCGGCCAAAAAGGTCTTCGCCGCGAACCCTCAAACCTGGCCCAAACTCAAAACTATAATGTCGACCTGCTTTGCCGACAAGAGAGACATCCACAGGACTAGAAAATAACCTCGGCGCCCTCATAAAAGCCAGAGAGCCTACCAACTTAGCTGAATGTCAGGCCATCCTGACAAACGAGTTCCAAGGTAGGAACAGGCCCAAACAACCTAGCCAGTCGAATTACCGCCCCTCGGGTCAAAGTTCGAATTTCCGCCCAACCAGGCCAGAGTTCGAATTTCCGATATAATCAGGGGACCCCCCAGAACAACCCCGGTAATACTTTCTCGAGCAGCACGCCTTTTAAAGCTGCAACGCCTCCAACATTTTAGGCCCCCATTCCAAACCCAGCATCGACCCATGGGTTTCAACTCCCACGGTAGCAGTAGACCAGTATCAAACCGACACTCGGACAGGTAACACGTAACACACGCATCCCTTTCGCAATATGGCTGTCACTGTCACTCTTAGAAATTATAATGAAGACGATTGGATGTTGGACAATATTTCAAGGATGAAACTTGTGAATACTTTGTGCTGTGCCCATCTTTACAAGGCAAATTTTTCGCGCAGAACAGAGGTAGGTGAGGAAGTTTTGAACTGCCATTCAATAGTTGTCCAGGACAACTCAGATAGCCGCTTAATTAAGAGAGAGTTGAAATATTGGTCGAATCAGACCCCGAAGCTCGACCAGTCGCTGCTCTGTAGGGACCGATATTTCTTCTGTCTCTTTTTTTCCAAGTGGAAATTTCCACCCATAGCGCTATACCCAAAGATTATCAAATATTTTCAATACCTCTTTGGCAAAATCACCAACACTCGGACAGGTAACACATAACACATGCACCCCTTTCGCAATATGGCTGTCACTGTCACTCTTAGAAATTATAATGAAGACGATTGGATGTTGGACAATATTTCAAGGATGAAACTTGTGAATACTTTGTGCTGTGCCCATCTTTACAAGGCAAATTTTTCCCGCAGAACAGAGGTAGGTGAGGAAGTTTTGAACTGCCATTCAATAGTTGTCCAGGACAACTCAGATAGCCGCTTAATTAAGAGAGAGTTGAAATATTGGTCGAATCAGACCCCGAAGCTCGACCAGTCGCTGCTCTGTAGGGACCGATATTTCTTATGTCTCTTTTTTTCCAAGTGGAAATTTCCACCCATAGCGCTATACCCAAAGATTATCAAATATTTTCAATACCTCTTTGGCAAAATCACCAACACTCGGACAGGTAACACATAACACATGCACCCCTTTCGCAATATGGCTGTCACTGTCACTCTTAGAAATTATAATGAAGACGATTGGATGTTGGACAATATTTCAAGGATGAAACTTGTGAATACTTTGTGCTGTGCCCATCTTTACAAGGCAAATTTTTCCCGCAGAACAGAGGTAGGTGAGGAAGTTTTGAACTGCCATTCAATAGTTGTCCAGGACAACTCAGATAGCCGCTTAATTAAGAGAGAGTTGAAATATTGGTCGAATCAGACCCCGAAGCTCGACCAGTCGCTGCTCTGTAGGGACCGATATTTCTTCTGTCTCTTTTTTTCCAAGTGGAAATTTCCACCCATAGCGCTATACCCAAAGATTATCAAATATTTTCAATACCTCTTTGGCAAAATCACCAACACTCGGACAGGTAACACATAACACATGCACCCCTTTCGCAATATGGCTGTCACTGTCACTCTTAGAAATTATAATGAAGACGATTGGATGTTGGACAATATTTCAAGGATGAAACTTGTGAATACTTTGTGCTGTGCCCATCTTTACAAGGCAAATTTTTCCCGCAGAACAGAGGTAGGTGAGGAAGTTTTGAACTGCCATTCAATAGTTGTCCAGGACAACTCAGATAGCCGCTTAATTAAGAGAGAGTTGAAATATTGGTCGAATCAGACCCCGAAGCTCGACCAGTCGCTGCTCTGTAGGGACCGATATTTCTTCTGTCTCTTTTTTTCCAAGTGGAAATTTCCACCCATAGCGCTATACCCAAAGATTATCAAATATTTTCAATACCTCTTTGGCAAAATCACCAACACTCGGACAGGTAACACATAACACATGCACCCCTTTCGCAATATGGCTGTCACTGTCACTCTTAGAAATTATAATGAAGACGATTGGATGTTGGACAATATTTCAAGGATGAAACTTGTGAATACTTTGTGCTGTGCCCATCTTTACAAGGCAAATTTTTCCCGCAGAACAGAGGTAGGTGAGGAAGTTTTGAACTGCCATTCAATAGTTGTCCAGGACAACTCAGATAGCCGCTTAATTAAGAGAGAGTTGAAATATTGGTCGAATCAGACCCCGAAGCTCGACCAGTCGCTGCTCTGTAGGGACCGATATTTCTTATGTCTCTTTTTTTCCAAGTGGAAATTTCCACCCATAGCGCTATACCCAAAGATTATCAAATATTTTCAATACCTCTTTGGCAAAATCACCAACACTCGGACAGGTAACACATAACACATGCACCCCTTTCGCAATATGGCTGTCACTGTCACTCTTAGAAATTATAATGAAGACGATTGGATGTTGGACAATATTTCAAGGATGAAACTTGTGAATACTTTGTGCTGTGCCCATCTTTACAAGGCAAATTTTTCCCGCAGAACAGAGGTAGGTGAGGAAGTTTTGAACTGCCATTCAATAGTTGTCCAGGACAACTCAGATAGCCGCTTAATTAAGAGAGAGTTGAAATATTCGTCGAATCAGACCCCGAAGCTCGACCAGTCGCTGCTCTGTAGGGACCGATATTTCTTCTGTCTCTTTTTTTCCAAGTGGAAATTTCCACCCATAGCGCTATACCCAAAGATTATCAAATATTTTCAATACCTCTTTGGCAAAATCACCAACACTCGGACAGGTAACACATAACACATGCACCCCTTTCGCAATATGGCTGTCACTGTCACTCTTAGAAATTATAATGAAGACGATTGGATGTTGGACAATATTTCAAGGATGAAACTTGTGAATACTTTGTGCTGTGCCCATCTTTACAAGGCAAATTTTTCCCGCAGAACAGAGGTAGGTGAGGAAGTTTTGAACTGCCATTCAATAGTTGTCCAGGACAACTCAGATAGCCGCTTAATTAAGAGAGAGTTGAAATATTCGTCGAATCAGACCCCGAAGCTCGACCAGTCGCTGCTCTGTAGGGACCGATATTTCTTCTGTCTCTTTTTTTCCAAGTGGAAATTTCCACCCATAGCGCTATACCCAAAGATTATCAAATATTTTCAATACCTCTTTGGCAAAATCACCAACACTCGGACAGGTAACACATAACACATGCACCCCTTTCGCAATATGGCTGTCACTGTCACTCTTAGAAATTATAATGAAGACGATTGGATGTTGGACAATATTTCAAGGATGAAACTTGTGAATACTTTGTGCTGTGCCCATCTTTACAAGGCAAATTTTTCCCGCAGAACAGAGGTAGGTGAGGAAGTTTTGAACTGCCATTCAATAGTTGTCCAGGACAACTCAGATAGCCGCTTAATTAAGAGAGAGTTGAAATATTCGTCGAATCAGACCCCGAAGCTCGACCAGTCGCTGCTCTGTAGGGACCGATATTTCTTCTGTCTCTTTTTTTCCAAGTGGAAATTTCCACCCATAGCGCTATACCCAAAGATTATCAAATATTTTCAATACCTCTTTGGCAAAATCACCAACACTCGGACAGGTAACACATAACACATGCACCCCTTTCGCAATATGGCTGTCACTGTCACTCTTAGAAATTATAATGAAGACGATTGGATGTTGGACAATATTTCAAGGATGAAACTTGTGAATACTTTGTGCTGTGCCCATCTTTACAAGGCAAATTTTTCCCGCAGAACAGAGGTAGGTGAGGAAGTTTTGAACTGCCATTCAATAGTTGTCCAGGACAACTCAGATAGCCGCTTAATTAAGAGAGAGTTGAAATATTGGTCGAATCAGACCCCGAAGCTCGACCAGTCGCTGCTCTGTAGGGACCGATATTTCTTCTGTCTCTTTTTTTCCAAGTGGAAATTTCCACCCATAGCGCTATACCCAAAGATTATCAAATATTTTCAATACCTCTTTGGCAAAATCACCAACACTCGGACAGGTAACACATAACACATGCACCCCTTTCGCAATATGGCTGTCACTGTCACTCTTAGAAATTATAATGAAGACGATTGGATGTTGGACAATATTTCAAGGATGAAACTTGTGAATACTTTGTGCTGTGCCCATCTTTACAAGGCAAATTTTTCCCGCAGAACAGAGGTAGGTGAGGAAGTTTTGAACTGCCATTCAATAGTTGTCCAGGACAACTCAGATAGCCGCTTAATTAAGAGAGAGTTGAAATATTCGTCGAATCAGACCCCGAAGCTCGACCAGTCGCTGCTCTGTAGGGACCGATATTTCTTCTGTCTCTTTTTTTCCAAGTGGAAATTTCCACCCATAGCGCTATACCCAAAGATTATCAAATATTTTCAATACCTCTTTGGCAAAATCACCAACACTCGGACAGGTAACACATAACACATGCACCCCTTTCGCAATATGGCTGTCACTGTCACTCTTAGAAATCATAATGAAGACGATTGGATGTTGGACAATATTTCAAGGATGAAACTTGTGAATACTTTGTGCTGTGCCCATCTTTACAAGGCAAATTTTTCCCGCAGAACAGAGGTAGGTGAGGAAGTTTTGAACTGCCATTCAATAGTTGTCCAGGACAACTCAGATAGCCGCTTAATTAAGAGAGAGTTGAAATATTCGTCGAATCAGACCCCGAAGCTCGACCAGTCGCTGCTCTGTAGGGACCGATATTTCTTCTGTCTCTTTTTTTCCAAGTGGAAATTTCCACCCATAGCGCTATACCCAAAGATTATCAAATATTTTCAATACCTCTTTGGCAAAATCACCAACACTCGGACAGGTAACACATAACACATGCACCCCTTTCGCAATATGGCTGTCACTGTCACTCTTAGAAATTATAATGAAGACGATTGGATGTTGGACAATATTTCAAGGATGAAACTTGTAAATACTTTGTGCTGTGCCCATCTTTACAAGGCAAATTTTTCCCGCAGAACAGAGGTAGGTGAGGAAGTTTTGAACTGCCATTCAATAGTTGTCCAGGACAACTCAGATAGCCGCTTAATTAAGAGAGAGTTGAAATATTCGTCGAATCAGACCCCGAAGCTCGACCAGTCGCTGCTCTGTAGGGACCGATATTTCTTCTGTCTCTTTTTTTCCAAGTGGAAACTTCCACCTATAGCGCTATACCCGAAGATTATCAAAGCGTATATTACTTGCTCTGACGACGCATCCGAATCCGCGGACAACCTCGTCAAGCTCCTGAAGCAGTACTTCGACTCTCCGGAATCCAACGTGGAGGGGGGCTGTTAAGATTTGAATAAGGAGCCAAATCTGGAACCCAGTAAGTGGAGACTATAGCGCCCGATAGGGACTATAGGCAGCCACCAGTACCGAATTCCCGTCGGTATGTTCGTGGCGGAAGCGTTGAGCTGCGAAAAGGGGTCTGGAGGAAACCTACATGAAATGATGAGATTGACGGCACAAGCCTAACACCAGGCACTCCCAACAAAGGAAGCCTTACCAACCCAAAGGACACAATAAAACCTTCTATCCGCCAAAACCATCAGGAAATACGTTCAACCTGAACGCCTGTGACCAGCAGGAGGATCAAATCGAACAAGATCCTACTCAGTAGGATGAATCGTACTCTGACCACCCCGGTTGTTATGTTTTCGACCCCGTCCTTCAGCCTTTGCTAATCTGGCGAAAAGGAGCTACTTGCAGTGATGCACGCCCTCAAGGCCTTTCGGCCTTACATATATGGTCAGAAATTCCAGCTATTTACTGATCACAGGCCCCTTCAATGGCTTTTTGCCCTAAAGGACCCCAGTTCATAACTTTACCGTTGGAGGTTAAAGCTCAGTGATTTCAACTTCATGAAAGTCTGAACAGCTCGTTTGGCCAGACCATTAAACCACCAGTAGCAAACCGACACTCGGACAGGTAACATGTAACACACACACCCTTTCGCAATATGGCTGTCACTGTCACTCTTAGAAATAAGATGTCAATATCACACCTGATAACGACGACACACCGTTTGGTAAGCCAAAACATACAGTCAAGCGACAAAAGCTCGCCCACAGTGGCGACCTGCCTTTGGCAAATTCATTCGGGCCCTTGTCCCAATTGTCCGGCTCGCAGCAACCCGCAGCTTCGGCTGGTTCGGCAGTAAAGGAGTCCAGGCCGCCACCAGTATTCGTACGGGACATCACCAACATAAATAAGCTTCTGGAGGTCACTCAATCGCTGAGTCTTGGAAACTTTAAGTATCACTCCACTCATGATAAAGTTAAATTTACCTTCGACACGATAGACGGTTATAAGGGTATGATAAAGTACCTCTCTGAGAACAAAGCTCAGTACTAAACCTACCAATCGTACTCTGAAAGGGCCTTCCGAGTTGTTGTACAGGGTCTCCACCACTCCTGCGATACAAAATATATTGGCGAAGAGTTAAAGAACCTTGGGTATAATTCTCGACAAATAGTGCCCGTTCTTCATCCAGTCAGCAAACTTCCGCTTCCACTCTTTTTTGTTGACCTAGAACCACACGTCAAAAACGCCGAAATCTTTCACCTCACAAAACTGTGCCACGCCATTGTCAGAATTGAAGCCCCTCGACCTAAAAGGTCCATCATACAATGCACCAAGTGCCAAGAATACGGTCACAGCAAGAATTTTTGTCACCAGCAGCCACGTTGCGTGAAGTGCAATATGCCTCATCCTACCGAACAATGCACTAAACCTACCTCAGAACCACCAACTTGTACAAATTGTGGAGGGTCACATACGGCCAATTATAAAGGATGTCCGGTGCACACGCGATTGCAAAAATCCCACAATCCTATGCAACAGATCAAAAACACTCCCCCTCCCCCAACCTGCGGGCCGTCCTCCTCACCATCTTTCCCCCCTTTGCACCGTCCTTCTCCGGCTGCCAGAACGAATGCATTCCCCCCTGTAAAGTCATATGCCGAAGCTACTCAACAAGATACCACCATTAACCTACTTATAAAAAAAATAGAAAGCTTAATAATCATCATTCAGCCTCTGGTTCAAACCCTAGCTCAAATTATACCCAAATTACTCAATATCAATGGATAACAACATTGATATACAATCTCTCAACGTCTGCACTTGGAATGCCCGAGGCATAGCCAATAAACTATTCGAACTCGACTACTTCTTGCATACAAATCAAATAGACGCTCTCCTTGCTACAGAAACGAAACTTACCAATGGTCAGCCTTTCTACATTGAGGGCTATATATGCTACAGAGCGGATCATCCTAGCGGGCATCGCGAAGGTGGGTCGTTGATACTAATTAAGCAATCTATAAATCACAATGAGCTACCAATTATCCAGGAAACACGAGTACAAGTGGCTAGAGTCTCTATCTATGTTGGCAACCAAAAATTCCAACTCGCTTCATTCTACTCTTCCCCCAGCCATAGACTCCAACCAAGCGACTTCATTGGCGTTATTCATGAGCTCGGCGGTAGATTCCTGATGGGAGGTGACTTCAATTCCAAACACCCCAGCTTTGGCTCTAATGTGTCCAACCCACGAGGAAACCTACTTCGCCAAATTGTGCACCGCTTCAACATTACGGTGATCCATCCCATTGAGCCTACCTACTATCCTGATAGACAGCACATCACCACTGACGTCCTAGACTTCTTCCTAGGGAAAGGGATCGACCACCTAACGAACCAACCGGTAGTTATACCGGACCTTAGTTCCGACCACTTCCCAACCCTCCTCAGGTTTGGCCATTCCCACCTCACCATGGCTGTCACTGTCACTCTTAGAAATTATAATGAAGACGATTGGATGTTGGACAATATTTCAAGGATGAAACTTGTGAATACTTTGTGCTGTGCCCATCTTTACAAGGCAAATTTTTCCCGCAGAACAGAGGTAGGTGAGGAACTTTTGAACTGCCATTCAATAGTTGTCCAGGACAACTCAGATAGCCGCTTAATTAAGAGAGAGTTGAAATATTGGTCGAATCAGACCCCGAAGCTCGACCAGTCGCTGCTCTGTAGGGACCGATATTTCTTCTGTCTCTTTTTTTCCAAGTGGAAATTTCCACCCATAGCGCTATACCCAAAGATTATCAAATATTTTCAATACCTCTTTGGCAAAATCACCAACACTCGGACAGGTAACACATAACACATGCACCCCTTTCGCAATATGGCTGTCACTGTCACTCTTAGAAATTATAATGAAGACGATTGGATGTTGGACAATATTTCAAGGATGAAACTTGTGAATACTTTGTGCTGTGCCCATCTTTACAAGGCAAATTTTTCCCGCAGAACAGAGGTAGGTGAGGAAGTTTTGAACTGCCATTCAATAGTTGTCCAGGACAACTCAGATAGCCGCTTAATTAAGAGAGAGTTGAAATATTCGTCGAATCAGACCCCGAAGCTCGACCAGTCGCTGCTCTGTAGGGACCGATATTTCTTCTGTCTCTTTTTTTCCAAGTGGAAATTTCCACCCATAGCGCTATACCCAAAGATTATCAAATATTTTCAATACCTCTTTGGCAAAATCACCAACACTCGGACAGGTAACACATAACACATGCACCCCTTTCGCAATATGGCTGTCACTGTCACTCTTAGAAATTATAATGAAGACGATTGGATGTAGGACAATATTTCAAGGATGAAACTTGTGAATACTTTGTGCTGTGCCCATCTTTACAAGGCAAATTTTTCCCGCAGAACAGAGGTAGGTGAGGAAGTTTTGAACTGCCATTCAATAGTTGTCCAGGACAACTCAGATAGCCGCTTAATTAAGAGAGAGTTGAAATATTCGTCGAATCAGACCCCGAAGCTCGACCAGTCGCTGCTCTGTAGGGACCGATATTTCTTCTGTCTCTTTTTTTCCAAGTGGAAACTTCCACCTATAGCGCTATACCCGAAGATTATCAAAGCGTATATTACTTGCTCTGACGACGCATCCGAATCCGCGGACAACCTCGTCAAGCTCCTGAAGCAGTACTTCGACTCTCCGGAATCCAACGTGGAGGGGGGCTGTTAAGATTTGAATAAGGAGCCAAATCTGGAACCCAGTAAGTGGAGACTATAGCGCCCGATAGGGACTATAGGCAGCCACCAATACCGAATTCCCGTCGGTATGTTCGTAGCGGAAGCGTTGAGCTGCAAAAAGGGGTCTGGAGGAAACCTACATGAAATGATGAGATTGACGGCACAAGCCTAACACCAGGCACTCCCAACAAAGGAAGCCTTACCAACCCAAAGGACACAATAAAACCTTCTATCCGCCAAAACCATCAGGAAATACGTTCAACCTGAACGCCTGTGACCAGCAGGAGGATCAAATCGAACAAGATCCTACTCAGTAGGATGAATCGTACTCTGACCACCCCGGTTGTTATGTTTTCGACCCCGTCCTTCAGCCTTTGCTAATCTGGCAAAACCACTCACATCTGCCCTTAAGAAGAATGGGAAAGTCACCTCGGCTAATCCCGAATTTGTCAAGAGTTTTGAGACGTGCAAAACTCAACTCTGTAACGATCCAATTCTAAAATACCCTGACTTCCAAAAGCCCTTCAGGATAACGTGTGACGCCAGCGACGTCACCACAGGTGCGGTACTAAGCCAAGATTTCGACGGTGCCGATCTGCCAATAGCATACACCAGTAAAACGCTACTATACCAGCGAAAAGGAGCTACTTGCAGTGATGCACGCCCTCAAGGTCTTTCGGCCTTACATATATGGTCAGAAATTCCAGCTATTTACTGATCACAGGCCCCTTCAATGGCTTTTTGCCCTAAAGGACCCCAGTTCATAACTTTACCGTTGGAGGTTAAAGCTCAGTGATTTCAACTTCTTGAAAGTCTGAACAGCTCGTTTGGCCAGACCATTAAACCACCAGTAGCAAACCGATACTCGGACAGGTAGCACGTAACACACGCACCCCTTTCGCAATATGGCTGTCACTGTCACTCTTAGAAATTATACTGAAGATGATTGGATGTTGGACAATATTTCAAGGATGAAACTCGTGAATACTCTGTGCCATGCCCATCTTTACAAGGCAAATTTTTCGTGCAGAACAGAGGTAGGTGAGGAAGTTTTGAACTGCCATTCAATAGTTGTCCAGGACAACTCAGATAGCCGCTTAATTAACAGAGAGTTGAAATATTGGTTGAATCAGACCCCGAAGCTCGACCAGTCGCTGCTCTGTAGAGACCGATATTTCTTCTGTCTCTTTTTTTCCAAGTGGAAACTTCCACCCATAGCGCTATACCCGAAGATTATCAAAGCCTATATTACTTGCTCCGACGACGCATCCGAATCCACGGACAACCTCGTCGAGCTCTTGAAGCAGTACTTCGATTCTCCGGAATCCAACGTGGAGGGGGGCTGTTACGATTTGAATAAGGAGCCAAATCTGGAACCCAGTAAGTGGAGACTATAGGCAGCCACCAGTACCGAATTCCCGTCGGTATGTTCGTAGCGGAAGCGTTGAGCTGCAAAAAGGGGTCTGGAGGAAACCTACAAGAAATGAGATTGAATGTGCGAACGCACATATCGCTGTATCGGACAATTCAGAAGGATGTCGTTTTCAGGATATCTTATGGTGATGAAGGAACCAAACGCGATTGATCTATATGGCCTTCACGTCTCACCTACACTCGCACTACTGCCCTTCCGAAGCTGAAGAAACACGACCTTCTCTAACAACCTTGGAATAGTAGAATAAAATTGAACTTGTACTTGTACTTGTCAATTAGTAGTTATTTATATAAAGAAACAAGTACATTGGATTTCATTAGGGCAGTCGAATATTTATGTCAAGGTCGTGTGTGTTATTTTGTTTATACTTTTATGTTTGGATTTCATTAAAATGGTTGGATGCACGTTACGTATTGTCTCGCCTCCTTCCTGCTTAGATCAGCAGGTGACTCTGTATAAGCACCGCGCCGACCTCCGGCCGGAACCAATCCATCGGTTTTTAATTTCCACACACCCTCGTGGAAATCCCGGAACGTCTTTTATAAATCCTGTTTCCGTTTGCCCAAACAAACAGGTCGGCAACGCCCTGCCGCTTTTCTTAAGCAACCTAAATCCGAATCCCTCGTCAGAAAATTTTCTTCGTGACTGTACCAAAGCTCGGTACCCATCGCAATCTCCCCACCGGTCGAGAGCCAGCGATAACGTCGAACACCGTCAGCTAAGACTTCTTCTTCTCGTTATATATTTTTTCTTTAACTGCATGATATCTTATAAATTTGACTGCTAGAATAAGTTTTATTTCAAATTTCAAAATTCCGAAGGCACCTCCCAAATATCGTGACCCGTACCTGTCACATTTCTTTCCATACAATATCCCTAAAATGAACTAGCCAAACCGAATACCCGGTCGAAACTCCTCATCTCTCCAAGTTCAATTCCAAAATACCACTCGACATGTCCCGGGTAGCACCACTAAAACCCGAACACATCGCCCTCCTACCCGAATTTAATGCCGACGCGACCACGATTAGCCGTTTCATCAGCGTAGCCGATAAGCAAAACGAACATTTCTTCGACCACGTAAACTTCTCATGCTTTCAAAACGATATGTTATTTCAAACTTTCCCAAGTCGTATAAAAGGAGAACCGGCCAAAAAGGTCTTCGCCGCGAACCCTCAAACCTGGCCCGAACTCAAAACTATACTGTCGACCTGCTTTGCCGACAAGAGAGACATATACAGCCTCTGCGCGGAGCTTGCACGCTCGTCGCAGAAACAGGGTTAAAATTCTTTCAAATACTTGATACGAGTCGAAGCCCTCTTGAACAGGAAGATTTGAATAAGGAGCCAAATCTGGAACCTAGTAAGTGGAGACTATAGCGCCCGATAGGGACTATAGGCAGCCACCAATACCGAATTCCCGTCGGTATGTTCGTAGCGGAAGCCTTGAGCTGCGAAAAGGGGTCTGGAGGAAACCTACATGAAATGATGAGATTGACGGCACAAGCCTAACACCAGGCACTCCCAACAAAGGAAGCCTTACCAACCCAAAGGACACAATAAAACATTCTATCCGCCAAAACCATCAGGAAATACGTTCAACCTGAACGCCTGTGACCAGCAGGAGGATCAAATCGAACAAGATCCAACTCAGTACGAAGAATCGTACTCTGACCACCCGGGTTGTTATGTTTTCGACCCCGTCCTTCAGGCACCCATGTATTACGATGCCGATTCCCTTCAGCAATTAGCTGACATGTCCATCAGGGACAGCGAGGACGAACCTAACCAGGCTACGAACTCTTTTTTAGAGGAGAGCCACGACCAATTGTCCAAAAATCAACAAGATGGCTTAAGACTGCGCCAATACCATAAGCACGTTGTCCACCGACAAAACTAGTGGGAGTGAAGGATCAAACAAAACGAGCAGAGCCTTATCAGAAAGCAACCTCTTGCTTTTAGTAAATGCATCCTCACGGCTTTTAGACCACACCCATGGAGTGTCTTTCCGCAAAAGTTGATGCAAGGGCTCTAAGGTATCAGACGGCATATTCATGAAATTGTGATAAAAATTCAACATGGACAGATAAGACTTGAGTTGGGTGGCATCTGTGGGTGGAACAGCCGAAGCAATTTTTTCGATCTTGGCTTTTGATGGCTGCTTGCCACGGTATGAAAAAGCAAAACCCAGAAACTCAAGGTGATCCACTGTCTAATCGGGATAATACTACATGCAACCGCTGTGCGCATTCATCCAAAGTCTCACCACCGAGAAGGATATCATCCAAATAAATTCCACAGCGGAATGTTGGCGAGGACAAGATTGTTGAACAAATCATCTGGCCTAGGAATAGGATATCGGTCACACACAATTGAGGATTTACTGTCAATTTCAAATCCACACACAGGCGAATTCCACCAGTCTTCTTTGGAACCACAACCATAGGTGATGCCCAATCACTGTATGAGACCTTAGATAAAATTCCCATTTCTTCCAACCTATCAATTTCGAGTGAAACATCCCCACGTAGAGCATAGGAAACACTGTAAGCCTTCCTGAAAATAGGACGAGCATCTGGTTTCAGGTTTATGCTGACCTGGAAATTTTCAATTGGTTTGTCGTTATCCCTTTTACCAAAAGCCCTAGGGTACTGAACACAGCTAAGTCGCGCAAGAGTCCCACACCTTGAAATTCAGAAACCTTATGTACAGCAAGGGATTTTGAAAAACCTGAACGCCACATTGGCAACAGCTTATTCAAGCCATTTCGCCCTAAAATAGCAGGATGTGAGAGTCCTTTCACAATAACAAAATCAAGGTTAATAGTAGTGGAACCATATTGAACAGACAAATTACACTTACCTATCACTAACAATGACTGGCAATTAGCAGTAACAAGATTTCCACAATACTTCTGTAGGGCCTTGTAGTCGATAGACATTTTAGACAAAAGACTTGGACAAGCCAGTGTCACTGAGCTACCAGTATCAACCAAAAATCCTATAGATAAATCATTCTTAAAAACTAAATTAATATACACAGGTGAAACTGAAGGGGCATTACTGACATGATGTGATGATGGTCCAGGTGAAGAACGGCGATGTGATGATGGTCCAGGTGAAGGAGAATAGAGAAGTGAAATTTTAAATGACGAATTCAGCAAACTGAAATAAAAATAGTGCCAATTATTACATGAATTCCGTGAAATCCAGTTGCTATGAAAAAAACAAGACCCGTAAATTGAATCACTAATAGTGAAGATTGATTCATAATATTCATATGCTTGAAGAATAGAGAAATAAATTCCTAAAATAATAGTTATAAGTAGTCCTTGGGATGTTTGTTTGTGACTTTTTTCTATAAGGGCATGGTGTGCTCAAGTAATTGAGATTCCAGATGATAATAAAATTATAGTATTAAGTAAAGGAATTTGCATAGGATTAAAAGTGATAATTCCTTTGGGGGGTCAATTTATACCAATTTCAATAGTTGGCGATAATCTTCTATGGAAGAATGCTCAAAAAAATGAAATAAAGAATATAACTTCTGAAATAATAAATAAAATTATTCCTATTTTTAATCCTATAATTACTTTCAAGGTATGTTTTCCTTGAAATGTTCTTTCTCGAACAATATCCCGTCATCATTGAAATATAGTTAAAATTAAAATAATTATTCCCAGGTAAAATATATTTATATTATTTTTATGAAATCATATAATTATACCTGATGTGATGATGGTCCAGGTGAAGGAGAACGGCGATGTGATGATGGTCCAGGTGAAGGAGAATAGAGAAGTGAAATTTTAAATGACGAATTCAGCAAACTGAAATAAAAATAGTGCCAATTATTACATGAATTCCGTGAAATCCAGTTGCTATGAAAAAAACAAGACCCGTAAATTGAATCACTAATTGTGAAGGTTGATTCATAATATTCATATGCTTGAAGAATAGAAAAATAAATTCCTAAAATAATATTTATAAATAATCCTTGGGATGTTTGTTTATGTCTTTTTTCTATAAGGTCATGATGTGCTCAAGTAATTGAGATTTCAGATGATAATAAAATCATAGTATTAAGTAAGGGAATTTGTATAGGATTAAAAGTGATAATTCCTTTGGGGGGTCAATTTATACCAATTTCAATAGTTGGCGATAATCTTCTATGGAAGAATGCTCAAAAAAATGAAATAAAGAATATAACTTCTGAAATAATAAATAAAATTATTCCTATTTTTAATCCTATAATTACTTTCAAGGTATGTTTTCCTTGAAATGTTCTTTCTCGAACAATATCCCGTCATCATTGAAATATAGTTAAAATTAAAATAATTATTCCCAGGTAAAATATATTTATATTATTTTTATGAAATCATATAATTATACCTGATGTGATGATGGTCCAGGTGAAGGAGAACGGCGATGTGATGATGGTCCAGGTGAAGGAGAATAGAGAAGTGAAATTTTAAATGACGAATTCAGCAAACTGAAATAAAAATAGTGCCAATTATTACATGAATTCCGTGAAATCCAGTTGCTATAAAAAAAAAACAAGACCCGTAAATTGAATCACTAATTGTGAAGGTTGATTCATAATATTCATATGCTTGAAGAATAGAAAAATAAATTCCTAAAATAATATTTATAAATAATCCTTGGGATGTTTGTTTATGTATTTTTTTCTATAAGGTCATGATGTGCTCAAGTAATTGAGATTTCAGATGATAATAAAATCATAGTATTAAGTAAGGGAATTTGTATAGGATTAAAAGTGATAATTCCTTTGGGGGGGTCAATTTATACCAATTTCAATAGTTGGCGCTAATCTTCTATGGAAGAATGCTCAGAAAAATGAGATGAAGAATATAACTTCTGATATAATAAAATAAATTATTCTTATTTTTAATCATATAATTACTTTCAAGGTATGTTTACATTGAAATGCTCTCTCTCGAACAATATCTCGTCATCATTGAAATATAGTTAAAATTAAAATAATTATTCCCAGATAAAATATATTTATATTATTTTTATGAAATCATATAATTATACCTGATGTGATGATGGTCCAGGTGAAGGAGAACGGCGATGTGATGATGGTCCAGGTGAAGGAGAATAGAGAAGTGAAATTTTAAATGACGAATTCAGCAAACTGAAATAAAAATAGTGCCAATTATTACATGAATTCCGTGAAATCCAGTTGCTATGAAAAAAACAAGACCCGTAAATTGAATCACTAATTGTGAAGGTTGATTCATAATATTCATATGCTTGAAGAATAGAAAAATAAATTCCTAAAATAATAGTTATAAATAATCCTTGGGATGTTTGTTTATGTATTTTTTTCTATAAGGTCATGATGTGCTCAAGTAATTGAGATTTCAGATGATAATAAAATCATAGTATTAAGTAAGGGAATTTGTATAGGATTAAAAGTGATAATTCCTTTGGGGGGTCAATTTATTCCAATTTCAATAGTTGGCGCTAATCTTTTATGGAAGAATGCTCAGAAAAATGAGATGAATAATATAACTTCTGATATAATAAAATAAATTATTCTTATTTTTAATCCTATAATTACTTTCAAGGTATGTTTACCTTGAAATGCTCTCTCTCGAACAATATCTCGTCATCATTGAAATATAGTTAAAATTAAAATAATTATTCCCAGATAAAATATATTTATATTATTTTTATGAAATCATATAATTATACCTGATGTGATGATGGTCCAGGTGAAGGAGAACGGCGATGTAATGATGGTCCAGGTGAAGGAGAATAGAGAAGTGAAATTTTAAATGACGAATTCAGCAAACTGAAATAAAAATAGTGCCAATTATTACATGAATTCCGTGAAATCTAGTTGCTATAAAGAAACATGACCTGTAAATTGAATCATTAATAGTGAAGGTTGATTCAAATAGATAGTTAAAATAAAAATAATTATTCCCAGATAAAATAGATTTAAATTATTTTTAAGAAATCATATAATTATACCTGATGTGATGATGTTCCAGGTGAAGGAGACCGTCTTTTAGGAGAGCTATGATGATTTTGCTGACGTGGTTCTCTTGAGGACGTTGCCAAAATTGATGATGTCACGGGCATAGATGATTCAAAATTTTGTCCCTTAATATGAGCAGCAGATTTGGCTGTACGTTCCATATCAAGAACAATCTTGGAAGCTTCCTCAAATGTGAGAGTTTCCTTCTCAGCCAATAGCTTCATTTTCAAGCCCACACACCAGACGATCACGTAAAGCTTGATCCCTTAATGCCTCAAACTTGCAATCACGCGAAAGTCCTTCAAGTTTGATGATGTCATCAGCAAGGGACTCACTAGGTTGTCTATTTGTGGTGTAAAAAGTGTATCGCTCAGAGATGACACATGTTGGGGATGCACAGATACTCCTGAGAGACCTGACACATTCATCAAAGGACAAATCACGAACATATTTAGGTTGTACAGCATCCCTCAGAGTACTGAACAAGTCAGGGTCAAGCGCCAGACATAGGCGCGATACCTTTTCAGCATCTGCTAAATCCTTGAATTGGCTGAAATGTAGATCTACTCGTTCCAAGTAAGATGAGAATGACTCAACAGCTTTATCATATTTTGGGGTTACCTGAGGCTGCACGCTTGTTGTCATTGCCTGGGACAATAACTGACTTAGTAATTCACTCAGTTTTACATCTTGGGTAGTCGCCATGATCAGTCGTCAATATAGGACAGGAAATCGAGGAAGCATTCACAAGCAGACGACGCAAACCAACGCGAACCAAGTAGACGACAAAACTACAATAACACCACTCAACACCTCTCATACGTCGGAAATTTAACTCGTCGCCAAATGATATGACGGAAAACAATCCAATTTCATCAACTGTATAATCTTACAACTTCAATAACTGTATAACGTTACAACTCATAACCTACAAGACGCCACACGCGGCGTCACAGACGGACAATCTGGGCCCAATGTGGCATTCTCGAAAACGATAACAGTGTTGCCAGCCTTGCCTCTGAATTGGCAATATACTACAATTATGTGAAAAAATTCACAAATGGTAAAAAATGATTACGACAAATATGTAGATAGACTAGATATGGAATAGATTAGAGTAGTATAGTATATTATAGTAGTAATATTGCAACAAGGATATGGATAGTCTGTTGGAAGAGATGGGCCTGGACAGGTTCCTAACCTACATAGGTTCAGACCCATTAGATGTGGATGTTAAAAACGTGATACATGTAATAAGTTCGACCAATTTCATGTGAACAACATGTACGTAGAAGGAATAAATAAATTGAATTGAATTGATTCTCTGAGCTCGCAGAGGTTTGAATGTTGGCGCGAGTGCGGTCAAGCGACCTTATTGATTCAAGCAGTTGTGTGAACAACATTTCGATTGTACGTGTGCTTTTGGCATGACGATATTCGTTCAGATTCATACTTATCGTCTTCAAATTGAAATACAACAGTATTTTGAACATAGTATTATAAAAAGTATTTTGTATAAGGCGAGTCTTGGAACCATCATTCGGGCAGATTGGCAGTGTTGCCCCTATTCAGTTCCTTTTCGTCTTCAAAGGCAAATCGATGTTAACATCGGGCGTTTTGCATCGATTCAAGCAAACCATCGACTTAAACATCGATACATTCATATTTGACGCCTTTTATAATAATTTTTAGCAATTGAGCAGCCACATGACGCAACCGGACAAGCCAAAAATGTTGGAGAGACATGATTTTTATATTATTTTCACCAATTTATTGCCCAATTACGGTTCATCACGATTAAATTCGAAGTTAGGTAGGTAGTTAGAAAGTACCTTATCTCATGCTCATGCCTTAGTCCGTTTTTGTTTTTCCTGAGCTCTTATGTAGTTATCTTCAGCAAACCAAGAAAAAATAGGGAAATGCTCGAATCTGCATAATGTAAGGTACATTTGGAATTTGAGAAAATAGGTTGACATTCAGCATACCTTCACTATGTTCTTTAAATAACTCACACTCTGTAAAAAACGTTCATTCAAGGTTTTGAGTATGTTGCCCTCTCTGTTAGATGAAACCTGCCTTCATGGCACTTTAGTCGCAACTGATGCCACGTATTTTATGGCCAGGTGTGGCTGAAAATGTTTTTCCAGAAATTTGGTTGGGTAGATCCTGTAGAAAATAAGTTTCCGCCTGTCTCAGCACTGGAGGCTCTTACATTGCGTCTTTCTTCACAAGATATTACTGTTTAGTGTAGTATTTTCCAAAGCCCAAAGAGACATCGGCAAATTCTTCCTAAATGGTTAGTTATTCTTTATAGCAGGAGTATGGTTGTAACAGTGAGTGCAGAGTGTGCTTGATTTATTCAAATCGATTCAAAGCCAAAAATTTAGCGGGAAATTATACCCAATTTGCCTTGTTCCCAATAAAACCCGAGAATCGTGGTTCAAATGAAGCATTTTTACCCATCCCCTCTCCAAAATTGGCTGATTGATGACAAAAACATCAATATTACCGGCTAGCTCAACATCGATGGTAAAAACATCGAACGTCGGAACCAAAACATCGATGTTGATTATCGATCATGAATGCGGAATCCTACAGGATGGTTTTTCGAAATCGGTCCTTCCCATTCGATAAATTCCACGAGTACGTCGCGTGTCGTATACCGCGGGGTCGGTGGAAATCTTCGTAGGTTTTTGAGTTCTATTTCATCGAAAAATGTCGTAAGTACCATTCATATTCATTAATAGCTCTTCTTTATTAAAATAGACTTGGATTTTCCGGTAGTAGAACACGTTCTACACAAACTTGGATGCGTCACTTTGAGGTTATCCCGCAACGTGGTCTTGAATAATTCCAGTTTTTGCCTTGATATTTGTATTTAATGTTACTTTCGCCCGCTTATTTGTCTATTTCATCTCATTTTTCACTGAAAATCGTGCTTTATGTGATGATCACACTTGGTTCGGCCGCAATGGGTGCATTTTGCAGGGCACGTGTGCGAACTTTTTGGGTTGCCAAAAGGACAGGAGTGCTTATTTTTTCGTATAGAAGTTGATTATTAGAGAAAAACTGTTTGCTGGTTAGGTTTTATTGGCCCAGAAAGCGTCTGGCTCGAATATCGCTCGAAAGTAGACAACGGGAGGCCCTCATTTGGGTGAATCCAATGCACAGAGAAGGTATTGACCTAACCGGGAACATCTCTCCCAGCTCGCGGCGGCCCATCTGGGTCTCAACATCAATACAATACTTTTCTCATGAATTATTTTTTCTGTGGAACGAAAGTTCTGCTATTATTTCAATAGTTAGTTGGAGGTACATCTATCAATAGTGTCGTCTTAAGAATAAATCCCGTATCTCCTTTTCTAGCCGATTGGAGTTCACGGTTCTCGGGAAGTTTTTGGGGGTATTTCTATTGATTTTCCCAGTTTCGAAGTCGTATCTGCACAGGAAATGCGTCAAAAACGGCATTCGATTATCGAGTTATTAAAAATTTTGAAGATTTACCAGTTTGAAACTCGTATAGGCCCTTTTCTTAAGGGAAAAAGTCGTATCTAAGCGTGGAATGTCATCAATTGTTGAGTATTTGGCACATACGATTACTGCTCTACGAGAGCCCGCAGATACGAGTTTCGTTCATAGTATTAGGTGGTTCCTGCAGTCAGATACGGTTCCTGATTTTCGACTTCTCGGTAAAACCCAAGAATATGGACCATTGTCGCGTTATCAGCTGATATCGATAGTACGCTCTGTCGATATGCACTATCGATATATACGCGAAATATTTATCCCTGTCGGCCATATTTGTTTTTATAAAAAGGAGGGAAAATACTAAATTGAAATAAAATTGATAAATTGAAATAAACTTACCTCGTACTTTTGGCGTAATGTGGCGTGTAATCGTTGTAAAGTAATTTGGTATTTTTAAAAAATTAGAAAACTAACAGAACACGATGATGATAACTTATTTTTATTCAGAGCATTGGGTTATGAAATTTATGATTAGCCTTTTTATCTGAGTGTTCAGCTGTTAAAATGATCTCCTTTTCGTTGAGAAAGAGCCATTTTTGTCAATTTTCGATATTTTCATGCAGAAAGTCCTCTCCGATTTGCCCCAAAATTGTATTATGGGCGTTTTAAAGTGCCTAGATCAGAATAAGTAAATGTCTGTACGTGTTGTAACCTGAAATTTGAGGCAGAGATTCGTTTTCGGTTCAACTTTTTAGCTCAATTGGACCATATTTGGAAGGGGAGGAGGGACAGTGGTCAAAATGTGTGTTTAAAAATTGAATATTCGGTATATTTTCGACTAAATTTTGGACGCTGAACCCAATGGGGCGGGTCCTTGAACGATTGGTGTCCACCAGGAAGAGGTTATAAGTCAAAATGGGTATCTATCCGCATATTTCAAAAGTGGGGTTTTTGAGATTTCTGGTACCTAGGCGTGTGGGGTATCATTTTCCACTAAATTTTGAACCCTGAATCGATTGGATTGGATGGGGTACCCGCCACACCCACTGTTTCCCCCATTCGAGGAATAACCAACCCGTGTGTAAGAATTTGCAGATTTTTTTGCTATGTTACGACCGAAATTATGAGTTTTTGACCTCGCCACGTGATTCAGCGAGAAATTTCCTTCGAAATGAGTGGTTAGTGACGTCATCACATGAGACACTAACGTCAAATCGGGAAATTTCTATTCAAAACCCAGAAACGCCATTTCCCATAAGTCGAACTTTGTAGTTACGGGATCTATTCTTAGGACGGAAAAACTAATTTGATTTTCAGGATCCGTTTTATTGTCCGCCTCCAGGCATCAATTTTACTTGTTTTCCCCCCATTTCGTTCCCCATTTATGCGGCTACCTCGTTATGTACATTCAAATTTGCGTTGTAAAACTTTTTGGTTACTAGAACAGTACAATTCAACGCCAGGTTTAGGTATAATGACGTCGACTGAAGGCAAATTGTCGAAAGGAACGTCTAGTTTTGGCCCCGAAGACCGTCTTATACAGCCTAGAGACTTACAATACGTTGTTCGTATAGCTCAGAACAATAATTTGAATATGTCAAACTAATATCAAGATGAAAAATGGGGAGATCGAAACTGCCCTTAATTTGCTGCCCCATAAGTTGAACGGTAAATCTTGAAATTCGGGTACGAGCCCTAACAATAGGTAGATCGCTACATTCGATGTATTGAATCGATATGTTACGCAATTTTCATTGGAGATTTATCTGGGGAAATGAATTTTTTTCTCGATTTATTGTAAGGTACTTGTTCTTTATTTGAATAAAATAAATACCCAGGTTGAATCTTGTGCATCTTACTATGGTTGCATGTCGATATCGATACATCGATTGTTGTGAGCGCGTGCCCTGATCTTAGTAGATTAGCCCGCTCCCAAAGTGTATTGAATACATTCTCTACTGCTCAGGAATATTCTTCTCGACTTGCCAAGTATTTGAACTAGTTATTTAGGTAGTATTATTTCTAGTATTTTTCAAACCCCGTTTATTGATTTTGTGATGATATTAATGTTGATAATGTTGGTCTCAATTTAATTTAATGATGATAAAATTTTATCCTCAGGTCCAAAGTTTCTCGTGAAACTCTTTACGAGTGCATCAATGGCGTTCTCCAGGCGTCCAAAGATAAGAAGAGGAAGTTCGTCGAGACAGTGGAAATCCAAATTGGTCTCAAGAACTACGACCCCCAGAAGGACAAGCGTTTCTCGGGAACTGTCAGGTACATCACGACTTTCAAAACCTACGGCTTCTGTTGATTGGTTGAATTTTCTTATTGAAATCAGATTTTTCTGTTATGTAATCCAATCAACGGGGGCCGGTAAGGTAGCCGTAGAGGCGGACCAGTACCCAAGGTCTTAAAATAACTGGGGAGGGAAGTCGACTTTTAGTTGACTCCCGTTATTTTATCAACTGACAGTTCTGAGGATGCGGTAAGTTCACCTCGTTATCTGTTCTGCACGAAAAGTGTGTGTAGTGTGTACTCAAAAAGGCTGCAAATTCGTCCACAATTATTGATTCTTCCATGGAACAAGATTATGGGTAAAAAGGGCGCTTGGAGTGTCTCGGACTCATTCCAATCGATTCAGCGTACGAAATTCACTGGAAAATGATACCCCTTACACCTAGGTGCCCCAAAATCTCATAAAATCAATGTCGAAATAGAGATAGATAGTAAATGGGCACTCATTATGACCCATACCTTCCTCCAGTGGGCACCAATCGGTCCAGGACCCATCTCAATGCATTCAGCGTCAACAATTTGGACGAAAATGATACCCCACATGCCTAGTTTCCAAACAAACTCAAAAAGTCAAGTTTAAAAAATCACATTTCAACCCCTATCTTTCACAAATTCGGTTCAATCGTGCTGAAAAGTGTAGAAAACCCACTAAAGCTATAAGCCGGCGGTAACTTTTTTAAAAGATTTTTAAATAATTTTCTATTATATTGTCGAAACCCAAATGTCCACCCGCCATTTTTGGCTGTAGCTAATTTTCTAAATCCATTTTTAAGTCCATTTTCCGAATGTTAGGCCTTACGGCAGCAACTCCTCTATGTCAAACGCTAGTTTTTATCATTGAAAATTTCTGGAAAAAGTCAATTCATTTCCCGTCGTTAAGTAATGAGGCTCTAAAGGTGAATCAATTCATAAAATTTTGACATGTATGGGTCAAATCTTCAAAGGTCTTTTGTATAATGGGATAATTGCGCCAAAACTCAGCTTCCCAACAGTGTCCCCTTTTTGAATTTTGGAATATTGTTGTTGTTGGAACAACACTCTTGTATTCTTGACCGGAAAAACCTTTTCCGAAATAACTGTCAAATGCTCCGAAAAATATTTGCACATTTAATTTGGGCCATTTTGTACCTCAAATTCAGGTTTAGGGTGAAAATATTCGATATTTTTGTGGTAACCTAGGCATTCAATTAACGCGCTTGTGTAATAAATCATTGTAAAGTAATTTGGTATTTTTAAAAAAATTAGAAAACGAACGGAACACGATGATGATAACTTATTTTTATTCAGAGCATTGGGTTATGAAATTTATGATTAGCCTTTTTATCTGAGTGTTCAGTGGTTAAAATGATCTCCTTTTCGTTGAGAATGAGCCATTTTGTCAATTTTACATATATTCACGTAGAAAGTCCTCTCCGATTTGCCCCAAAATTGTATTATGGGCGTTTTAAAGTGCCTAGATCAGAATAAGTAAATGTCTGTACGTGTTGTAACCTGAAATTTGAGGCAAAGATCCGTTTCCGGTTCAACTTTTTAGCCCAATTGGGCATATTTGGAAGGGGAGGAGGGACAGTGGTCAAAATGTGTGTTTGAAAATTGAATATCCGGTATATTTTCGACTAAATTTTGGACGCTGAACCCAATGGGGCGGGTCCTTGAACGATTGGTGTCCACCAGGAAGAGGTTATAAGTCAAAATGGGTATCTATCCGCCTATTTCAAAAGTGGGGTTTTCGAGATTTCTGGTACCTAGGCGTGTGGGGTATCATTTTCCACTAAATTTTGGACGCTGAATCGATTTGAATGCGTCTCCATGCTCCTGGTCCGCGGAAAACCACCCCTGTGAAAGAATTTGCAGCGTTTTATTCGATCCAAATGCATTCAATACAATAAGCAACGGCACCACGATGTTTGCGGTTAATTATATTCTGCATTTTGAACAATTAAGTAGCTGACTGGCTACGTTGTACTCTCTTGAAGACCCTGAGGAATGAGTTCTCGAAATTGAAATGGTAAAAAAGAGGGAGTGGGGTAGGGGTGACTCGTATTTTCTTCTGTCTGTCATGTGTTGGAATAAAAAGCAAAAAAAAAAAAAAAAAAACTCGACTAAATTTGTTTTTCCTGATTCTACAGGTTGAAGCACATTCCCAGGCCCAAAATGCAAGTGTGCGTCCTCGGAGATCAACAGCATTGCGACGAAGCCAAAGCCAACAACGTGCCCTTCATGGACGTCGAAGCTCTGAAGAAATTGAACAAAAACAAAAAGCTCGTCAAGAAATTGGCCAAAAAATACGACGCTTTCCTCGCCTCGGAAGCTCTTATTAAGCAGATTCCAAGGCTTTTGGGACCCGGTCTTAACAAAGCCGGTAAATTCCCTGGTCTTCTCTCCCACCAGGAGTCAATGATGCAGAAGATCGACGAAGTCAAGGCTACCATCAAGTTCCAGATGAAGAAAGTACGTTTGACTTGGACAATTTTAGTAAACTATGGCTAATCCTTAGAGGGGAATTATCCAACTGACTCTCGGTGGCCGCCTGAAAGCCCAGCGTTTTTCGGACGGGCCCAGCCTGTAACTGTTTGGCACATCACTTCAGGCTGAGTTCCGAATTCTGCCTGCTAGCCGGTCCTGTTAGCTTGCAATTTCCGACTGTTAACTTGCTTTCCGGCTCGCCCTGGAGCATCCTGGTCATCATCTCCTGATCGGGGGCTGACCATATCCAGCTCCCTAGCAATCTGCTGACTCCCTCTCCCACCTCTCGCATTTCGATGAAAGTGTCCTCTTCGTTGGCACAGTGCAGGCATCCTGGTGGTTCCACAATACGCATCCTATGTACTGGTAGAACAGCCCGTGGCGTGAGAGGAACTGCGTTGTATGATAGTTAACTTATCCGTTTTTCTTCCTCAGGCAAGGACGTATATTGGGCACCAGCCGAGCCGTCCATCTTCCTCTTGTTTCTGTTTCCCAGATTTCCTGCCAGGAGCTGGGTGTGTGATCCCGCTCTTGTTTGGCTAGTTGAGGCCAGGGCTCATCTTCCCGTCGCTCCTAGATCCTTCTCCCCTCCCTTGCTAGCAGATGTATTAGGTTGACGTTTACTAGTACATCCAAAACCCATTACTGCGTTCTTATCTGGTATTCTTATTGACGCTGGCCCAGTAGCACGATTGTAGGCCCAATTGTGCTCCATGCCCGGCTCCAGGGTCATCTTAGTCCATTTGGGGGTGGATTACCCAGTCCAAGATACCTGTGTCCAGGCACCAGGAAACCTTTCTTCCCCGTTTCAAACTTTCTCGATTAAAATTAGCCTCTTTATCACCTATCTGTTCGCCTTCTCGTTTCTCATTGTGCCGAAAAAAGGCGAGGAGTGTACATAATCATGATTGTTGTGGATGTACTCCCCGTTAAGTCTGAAATTTGTCTCCCTTCTTCGCTGGTATGTACTGTAGCCATTTTTTTTTCATTTTCGTCCATTTGTACGGGACCCAGATGGGATTACAGTGGCAAGCGTTCATCCAGGGTATGCGCCCCCGTCAGATGATTGCCTAGACAATGTGCCCCTTACTTTAGGGATTTTCTGGGGGTCAGTTGGGTAATGCCTCTGATGATCAGAATACGCACCCCTAACAATCGGCATACCGCTAATATCATGCCATACGCAACCATTGTATAACGCATGCGCACGATAACTTGTGTATCGCACTAGGCGTGTGGGGTATCATTTTCCACAAAATTTTGTACGCTGAATCCAATGAGACGGATCCCAGAACGATTGGTGCCCACTGGAAGTGGTTATGGGTCAAAATGGGTATCAATCTACCCATTTCGAGTGTGTGTTTCCGAGATTTCTGGTACCTAGGCGTGTGGGGTATCATTTTCCACTAAATTTTGTACGCTGAATCGATTGTAATGAGTCCAGGACACTCCACACTCACTGTTTTCCCCATAATCTTGCTCCAATAACCAACTTATAGAGAAACTCGACTGTCAAGGCAGAAAGAATAGATATAGGAATTTTCCCCATACTCCAGGTCCAAAGAATAACCAACCCCTGTGAATAAATTCGCAGAATTTTGACTGAGATAATATCTTATTATAATTATTATTCTCGTTTATATACCTACCAGTAGTCGTTCACAGCTGAAGCGATGGTTAATTCATGCGCTAAATATTCAAATATGTGTACATTTTGTATGCAAATTGGTGACCATGGTTTCGGAATTGTTGAATCAAGTTTGGAAGCTGCCATGATGATAACTACTATATAATTTCAGAGCATTGGGTTATGAATACCCGTGATTAATGAGTTATCCTGAGCCAATATTCCAGACTCAAACGACAAAAATTGTATTTTTATCAATTGTTTTGGCTGTTGAAGCTAATTTCGATGTGTTTTGTTCTTTTGTAGGTGTTGTGTCTCTCAGTTGCTGTCGGCCACGTTGGAATGGGACCCGACGATTTGGTTCAAAACGTCCATTTGGCCGTCAACTTCCTCGTGTCTCTGCTGAAGAAGCACTGGCAGAACGTGCGGTCGCTCCACGTTAAATCCACGATGGGACCTCCTCAGAGGTTGTACTAATTTTTGTACTGGTTTTAAATAATCGACTTGGGTTAATAAAAGACCTTCAAAAATTGGTAATTGTTTTGGTTTTGTTTCTTTTACCTTATTTGTTCGAGACCATGATATTGGTGGGTTGAATGGGGATGACGCGGCTTCGCCTTGGAGGGGATGGAGAATACGGCGTCCGCTGGAGGCGGGACGCATCGGAGCGGGTCTCCCGCATTACGGCGGGGCAAGGGGCCCCGCCCTGCCCTTCTCCAGTAGACGATAAGCAGACATTTCAGATTTGATGGGCGTCGTCGGTTCACGCAAATAGTGGCAACAACAACAACAACAACTTAGTTTTGATTTGAATTTTGGTAAAATTAGCGAATTCTGTGCCGCCACTGGTGAGAAGGAGGACAGAAAGCTGGATTGCCCGACCATTCTAAGTCATAATAATTATTAGGTAACGTACCAAGTCCTTGGCTAGGAAGGGTTTTGGTTGCCTATTCCTGCCAAAAAATCAATCTCCGATTCAGCCCAAAATTTTTTTCTGGACATTTCAAGGTGTCTAGATCAAAATTAACAAATGTCCGTCCGCTTGGTACCGATTTTGGTAGTAGTCAATTTTCTAAAAATTTGCAATTTCGGTCAGGGACCAGTTTCCGGCTCCTCGAAACTTTTCAGCCCGATCGGACCAAATTTGGGCGGGGTAAGGGTCAAAATGTGTACTTCGAAAAATGTATTTTCGAGATTTTTTGCGATCTAGACGTGTGGGGTATCATTTTCCACTAAATTGTAAACTCTGAGTCCAATAAAATGGGTCCAGGAACGATTGGCGCCCTCTGGATGAGGTTATGGGTCAAAAAGGGTATCTATCCACCCATTTTGAATATGTGTTTTTGAGATTTCTGGTACCTAGGCGTGTGAGATATCATTTTCCAATAAATTTTGGATTCTGAATCGGTTGGAATGGGTCCAGAACCCGCCCCATGTTGAAGAAATGAGTCTCCATGCGCCTGGTCCGAGGAATTACCAACCCCTGTGGTTTTCAACCAGTTTTGGTTGGTTATTCCTTGAATAATCCTAATAACCTATGTTTGTTCATTGAGCCCATCACTACTAATTCAATAAAATGAAATAGCCACCAATCTAGTTGTATGTCTACTTTCTTCTGGGCACCTTGGACGACCCATAACTAGAGAACAAGGGTAGAAAGACAAAGACGACATCGTGAAGAACATACCACATTTAATGGTGAAGATATTATTCTTTATAATCAATACAAAACCATATTGACGTAAAGAGCTACAATTTATTATTACGACGATAAATACAATCGTAATCGATACTTGAAAAATAGGACATTTATAGCCACTGGAACGTTTTCTACATAGACCGGCTAATGCGTCGACTATTTTCAGCACATTTATCAACGAGAGTCACTTACTTAGTTACATATATAACTTCAATTTAAAAAATACGTTATCGATCGCCTCATGACCATTGACTGCCGGTTAGCGTGACGTAACGTCTTCGAACTAAGCTCATTCAGTCTTTCTTTGACCTGCTTCAATGATTAAATGCAGAATGTGTCTGAAGGTTGATCAAATGTTTCGAAGCTCAAATTGTGAGGAAGTGGATTTTGAATTAGAGTATTAGCGTTTTGGAGGAGTTGGAAATAATAAAATGAAGTTAAATTTGGTGAGTTTTGGAGGTTAATTTGGGAAATGAGGTTTGAGGAGGTGGTAAGCGTACATTTACGTATGCAGTTGGGAAAAGTGTCAAATTCAACTTTAATTCGAATATAGAATTTTGACATTCAACGAGCTGTATACTGCGTTGAGTCCTGTCTGAATTCCCGACCACTTTTCCTCTTGTCTTCCAATCTCAATGATTTCGTCGCTCGTGCCTGCACAGTTCCTTATTGGAGGCAGCCTTGCATCTCCACCAGAACACTGCCTAATTGGCGAATCTCCAAATCGTCTTACTCGTTGGCAAATTGTCCAGCAGACAGTACAACACTTTTGGAGCTGCTGGTCTTCAGAATACCTCGTGGAACCCCAACGCCACTGCCCTCGTTGATTGTCAGAGGGCAGAGCAGTCGAACATTACGTTTGTAATAGCCGGAAGCAAAGCGTGACAACCCGCACTATTCCGTCAGGATGAATTTGATCCACTCGTCCGAGTGCCCAGGATGAAACAGGTGTTTGGTCATTCTTGATCAGGGCCAAGGTTCCAAGGGCAAGGTTTGCTGAGTTGGTCTTCCATTTGGTTCGGCGTTCCACGAGGTATTCTGAAGACAAGCAGCTCCAAAAGTGTTGTACTGTCTGCTGGACAATTTGCCAACGAGTAAGACGATTTGGAGATTCATCAATTAGGCAGTGATCTGGTAGAGAAGCAAGGCTGCCTCCCATAAGGAAATGTGCAGGCGTGAGCGACGAAATCATTGAGGTTGGAAGACAAGGGGAAAAGTGGTCGGGAATTCAGACAGGACATGTCAAAATTCTAGAGCCAACTATTCTTTGAAGGTGAGTTTTTACAAGCTTCACTCTAGCCTCCCATAAACCCCCGAAATTCGGTGAATGAGGTGGTATAAATACTCACCCAATAGCGGTAGAGTATTTCAGATCAGATATCGCACCCGTCGTAGCGATTCACAAATACCGAACCATTTCATTTCATTTTTAATCATATGTAAAGCACGTAACTAACATATTTGGTGCAGTGGGTGTCCGCTTTTGAAGACATCATGTCAAAAGCCCACAAAACTCACAGCACTAAATATACGATTTTTCTCGTAAGATAGGTTGGAGGAATATGCCAAGTCCCTGGCTACCTATGCTTCTAAAAACGACTGTTGATGACTCAACAGAAACATATTGACACATCTGATGGCAACTGATACCACCTGTTTTCCCCGTTAATCTAAGGCTTACCTTCCATGCATAGCTTCCACATTTCCTGGTAAAACTTTGCCTCTTTAAAATGGTTCTAGACCTCTCAGAGATGTGCATGTGTGAGCAAAGAAAGGTCTTTTGGACAAATTTCCACGTCCAACGGCCAATTTTAATCGAGGGTGAGAACGCCCTTTGTACTTTTTTGGTTCGTTTGGGGGTATACGCTACTTTGCTATTGGGGTAATATGCCAGTGAAATTTGATTGTGACCCAAACGAAGCAGCATACCTATCCAAACTTCGTTGATTTCCGACCAACATCTAAAAAGTCTGACCAAGTTCTTTAGTTAACACTCTGACTTTGTTACACAAATATTGTACTATGACGGCTACAATAGTCAGCCAACTACAACTTTGTAGTCTGTCAGTTATAATGGGCAGTCAACTACAACTTCGTAGTCTGTCAGTTAGAATGGTCAGTCAACTACAACTTCGTAGTCTGTCAGTTAGAATGGTCAGTCAACTACAACTTCGTAGTCTGTCAGTTAGAATGGTCAGTCAACTACAACTTTGTAGTACGTCAGTTAGAATCGTCAGTCAACTACAACTTCGTAGTCTGTCAGGTAGAATAGTCAGTCAACTACAACTTCGTAGTCTGTCAGTTAGAATCGTCAGTCAACTACAACTTCGTAGACTGTCAGTTAGAATCGTCAGTCAACTACAACTTTGTAGTCTGTCAGTTAGAATCGTCAGTCAACTACAACTTCGTAGACTGTCAGTTAGAATCGTCAGTCAACTACAACTTTGTAGTCTGTCAGTTAGAATCGTCAGTCAACTACAACTTCGTAGACTGTCAGTTAGAATCGTCAGTCAACTACAACTTTGTAGTCTGTCAGTTAGAATGGTCATCATACACACATCGCGTAATGTACATCAATTTGATGTACACGCAGGGACAACGATTTAATTGATTACTCGATGCAAGAGAAAATTACGACTTTTAACACAACTGTTCTCATGTATACTTACACGCAACACACATTTATAGATAAACAGGTGATTAGATGATTTTGTGAGGATTCGGCATCAAGTTCACCTGATGATAATTTTCTCGCTAAGGGCGAGTAACTAGAACACGGGTTAACAGGTTCAGCTGAACCTCGGGTTAAAAATTTGTGTCAACACATGGATGAAGAGAGCTAAATGGGGTTTAAATTGAGCAGAAATTGTCCAATGAAACTAAAATTGAATAGTTTCTAACTGAAAAACAGTAGAAGATTAATAGATTTTCCCGAAAAGTGTGGCATATTCCCCCAACTTACCCTATAATTGCTTGGCCTAAAGAAAACTAACCGCATAAATTCAAAATCAATGTAGAGCACTAATTGTCATCCTCCTCTGCCCATAAGTTAAACATATTGCACATATTCAAAGGCAAGGAAGACAACCGTTTAGGCCCTAACGAAATACATGAAATATGCTATCAATCTATGTGCGTGAACTCGTTGAACGTATAATTAAATTAGGCTTTCAAAGTACTTGTAAATAACCAATTTCCGCTCTCAACCAACTAATTAACTATGTTATTTTTGCAACTAATCGTAGAACATGATGTGAAATGTAAGCACTCTCCGTTTGGTCTTGGTAATATGACCCCTGTGAATAGTATTACATAACACGTAGGTACTATGATAAATTATCGACTCATTTCAAAATTTATATGGCAGAGAATAATATTACTAACATAATAATACTCGTTAGGTTCTAAATTATTTGATATTTACAGAAATATTTACAATTGGGACTCAAATAATTATCTCACTTAATAAAAAATAAAGTTTTTTTTTCCTTCAAAAATTAAACACCATGTCTTATACGTACAAAATAATGATTTTACTCATTCAATTAACTCTATTGGCAAAATGTGATCAAAAGTAAATTTTAGGAATCACAATAGAGAATGAATTAAATAAATAAATTTCAAAACAAGCCACTACAAAGTCTAAATGATATGCATGGAAGTAGAACATCTAAAGCGACAAAATTTACCAAAATAAAATAATTATTTTTTAACTGCTCGGATTGTTGGGGAAAATTTAAGGGATGGTAGTTGTAAGGGGTGTTGAAGGGTTTTAAGTTTGTTATGATAGGAACACTTTTAGAGCGATGAGTATGCTTTGATAGGACATGACGTGGCTCTACCTAGAAACAACTAGACCAAATGCTGATTAGATAGGACTGAAGCTGCTCATATGACTGATGAAAGGCCTTACTTCATTCAAGTGACACTGCTGTTTGTCAGAGAGTGGAGAAGGGGTCCAATGGCGTCAGAAGGGGTCCTGGGGGAGACATGGAAGAATGGGAGCATTTCTCCCATGGGGGGAGGTTACAAACCAAACTGAGACCCAAGAAATGATGCTTTGTCTGGCCAGGTTTGCCAAGTGGGAGGTGTAGGTGAGTGCAAGGAGTGGGAGGGGGTGTCAGAGAACAAGGCCCTTGGTGGGGAGTCCTGGTCAAGTCAGCAAAACATGTCCCTACTAGGGAGGCATTGTATTTATTCTTCTTCTTCTTTTGTGGCGCTACAGTCCGCAAAGGATCAGGACCTCCTGGAGTGATGGCCGCCAGTCATCTCTGTTCTTCGCTGCCGCTTTCCACTTCCAAGTTCCCAGAATGGAACGTGCGTCTGCTGCCACACCATCCAACCACCACAGTTTTGGTCTACCCATTCTTCTCTTGTGGATAGTTTCATCCACAAGCTTTCGATAGATCTCTTCTGGGCTCATTCTGGCTATGTGTCCAGCCCAATGGAGTCTTCCAAACTTCATGATGACGACATCACAATCGCCATACAGGCTCATGACCTCGGCATTTGTTCACCGTCTCCAGGAGAGCTCCTCCCCAGAGCCCTACGGAGAACCTTCCTCTCGAACTTCCTTCTTCTTCAGTTGCTTTTGTTACCGTCCAGGTTTCAGATCCGTAGGCCAAGACTGGTCAAATGAGGGTCTTATACTGGCGAAGTTTTGTAGCCCTTAAAATAACCCTGCTTTTCATTGCATTGTATGTTCTGAGCCAGTAAAAAGCCTGTCCTGAAGCATTTTCATTCCTTTTCTGTGATGAACATAATCCATACAAAGTTATTTGCAATTGTACATCTGATAAGACACCAATTTAATGCAATAAGGACCTGTTAAGTTCATCCTATTGGAAAGGACAGTCCTGTTTGCGGCCTCATCAAATAGTAACGTGATTCTATTAGAGCAAATGTATCTCTCTGGAACTTGCTAAAGTTCAATGTTCTCTCTCAGCAGAGTGAACATATTGGGTCCTGTATATGAGGCCATTTATTGCATAAGGACTGGCAATATCACGTCACTTGCATGCAATAAGGCAGTTTAGACATCATTTGATTAGCAGCCCTTACCTCCATAAGGCCCTGAACGTGTAGGGTCATCAATAAAATTTAGCGCTCCTGTAGTCAAGGAGAAGGAGAGAATGGAGTAAATGATATTCACTAGAACTTGTTCAAGATCAGTACGTTTGAGGTTAATATAAGACATGTCCCATCGCATGACTTGTACAGTCAAAACTGTCCTCAACAAGACTGAGCATCGCAGGAAGATGACGGAAGAAGGGGTGGGTAAAAGGGATGAAAGGAATTGACCTGTCGACATTGCAATACCACGTTCCACATCAGAAAAGCTGAGAGCTAGAAGAATTATCCCTTGTTTCAACACAAATACGGTTTATACCCAACTCTTACTGAAACAAAATTATATTATTTACAGGACAATGTATGTGCGATTTACAAAAATCGTCTTAAAATTCCAGGGTTTATTGTATTGTAGTACCATAAGATAGAACAAAAATAAGATTCAAACCTTTGTACATTTAACAATAAATTTGAAAAGATAAATTGAGGAGGGTGGTATTGTAGTAGTAGGATGTAATTTGGTCAACATCAATCTTGGACGATGATACTAATAAAATTTCAATTTCTTAAAATAGAAAAGAGATCTTCAAAGATAATCAATAGTTTGAACAAACATCGATTAAAGGAATTTAAAAAATGTATACTTCACAGGAGCTGGAACGAGTTAATAGCCGCTGTGCTGGCATAATTTATTATGTTATCCACTTCTGTACAGAGGATGGACGCAAGGAAGGAGAGGAATTGTCCTTGTTTAATCAGAAAGGAGGTCTGAGGGTGTTACTTCTGGATTCTGGAAAATTGTTAAGTCTTTCCACAGTATAGTTTGGAACATGGTGAATGATATTTTCTATTTTTTACAACATTCTTGTAAAATATGTAAGTTTACCTTTGGCATAGGCTTTGCAAAGGGACATCTTTGTTTAATGTAACAGTAACAAGGCAGTACTAGTTTCTGAAACCATTTGTAGTGGCACATTTGCATTGGAACAAAAATGGCGGTTCTGGACGCCATTTTGGGTTCTATTGTCAGTTCCAAAGCGCACTGCCAACTGAATGTTGTTTCTGTGGCATGCCATCCTCAAAGCAGGGTGAATAATTGTACTGCTGATGATGAAAGGGAGAACACCCCTGGCATCCCACAAGATGGTAGTGACAGGTACAAAGCCACTGTAGGCGCTACTAGTTAGCCCTTATAGGAAGTCATGGAAGCCTGTGTACACTGGCTATTCATGTATCCTGGCAAACTGGCACCACAGGAAGGGGGAGGGGGGCACAGAAGCATTGATGAAGCCATACTGGTCACCTTACAGCTTCCTCCTGCCACCATTTTGTCGCGCTGAGCTGGGTCTACAGGAGAACCTAGGCCTAGGAGTGACCTACAGACCTGCATAAAACCTTGACTATTTACAGCTCTGTCTAGCAAGTAACGATTCAAGTAATCATCTAAGCATTCCCTTCATGGATTGTACAGATAACCCACTCAAATTGAATAATTTTTCGCTTCTCATAATTCTGGTTGTGTGACTGAAGCATTGGGATTCAGAGGTTATCTTACCCCAAATCATTAATTGCTTGTAATAGATTAAGCAACCTTGATTACTATTTCACCTCTTAGGAACAATGGTTCATTAACTAACGGCTAGGGACGTTGCAATACTTTCGATATATCGTTGTGTGGTATCGATATTTTTCTGCAGATACCACAAATATTTGTATCGATAATTTACATCCAAAATTATCGAGGTAACAATACATGGTCTCAATAATATTGAAAGTATAGATACTTTATACCCTCTGATATTTCTCCTATATTTCCCTATTGTTGAAATATATGTACCTATTTCTTAAAAACAAAATAAAAATTCCGTTGTTCCACTTATGACAACCTGTCCATTTGCTGTGTGGGATGACATGAAATCGGGTTTCCCCAATTTGTATACTGAAGCATGCAAGAGACTCTTGGTGATGGCGACTTCTGTTCCCTATAAACGTTAATTTTTTAAAGCAGGGGCAATTTATTGCAAATTGCTCAATAAGTTGTCTCCAAAATATTTAAAAAAAAAAAAAAAAAAAAAAAAAAAGCTTTTTGTCAGCAGTATTTTTTAAGAAGCACCTAATGCTAGGAATACCTGATTCTTTAATCAGTTTTTTAAAATGAGTTGTAATTTATTATTTTTTATAGCACCTGATATGTACTAGGAGTCAATGTGCCAAGGGTTTGCTGTGGCTCCAGTAGTCAGCGCTCTCAGCGCCACCATGCTTATGCTGACCACCACTAGATTGTGTGAGCGTCGACAGCCTATTGGCTTGCAATCATCTCTAGGTTAAGGTGTAACACATGAAAACCCTGTATGGTAGACAAATAAAACTTAGTGAAGATACAAGGTCTCATTCTTACCCCAAAAAACTCACTATCTATCTTCAAGATTTTATTTAATGGAACTTTTTTCATTTGTAGTTCTTTAATAATCCTAAATTTGTGCCTATTTGTTTGTAAATAAGGAAAAAGTATATAAAATGTACATATTCACAATCCATCTCTATGGGTATTTTAAAGCGTTTTTTCACTTAAAAAAGCATAAAAATATCAATACTTTTGATTTGAATTGTGAGTATTGTTACTGTAAGACAAGTATTACAAGTAGGTATATCGAAACGGGTATTGATACTTTGGTGGTATCGCAACGTCCCCACTAATGGGGAGGGCATCCATTTTGATAGTTGATATTAGATTTGATAATAGAAGTAAATGATAACTCCATTACATGGTCTATTCTTGCCTGGCAGCACTGTGAACTGTCAAGGTTTTACTCAGACCCAGGGCCTTGAAAAGGCTTTAGTGCCATAGGTGTCTGTTTTGGTGATTATCTGTTCCTCTCTTCAAATGAGTTAATTCCATCTAAGTATGTCTATTTCAGCTCTGAACGCCTTCTGATTCACAGGCACTACATCACTCGTTCCAAAGCTCACTGACAAGTATAACCACGGACACTTGCAATGGCAGGAGCCCAGACAGGAGCCAAGAATTCTTTAGGAAGAAGTAAATCTTCTCAAATTCTTCCATTGATGTCAAAATGGGTCCTATTCAGTCATAAAAAATGGCTCTCTGCTGACTCTGAAGTAACCACCACCGCACTTACAGCATCCGTGGGTTGAACGGTGAAGTACATTTAGTCAATAATACTTATTCGATAAGTACGTTTCGTAACACGTAGTAACTGACGACATCAAGATTCTCTGGGATTCATTATATTATAAATTAATCGAACGAATGGGTTGACATCGAGAAACTAAATTCCACACTTATAGATAAAAGTCAAAAACCTATTAGAATAGAGACGACGAAAAGTAGGAAAAAAATACGAAAAAACATTGATTTCTATCACAATTAAAGTCCGAGAAAATAAAAGGAAAAAAAAGACGGATTTACGACTCATCGATTTCAGACGGAAGATCAAGAGCAGTGTGGAGTGTGACTGTGACTCCCCGGTTGACGCTGACTGCCGGGTAGAAGACTCCGTACAGGTTATGAAATGCGATGGGCCCCTGAAAACCAAGAATAAGCATTGTAAAAAAGCTGCAAATTCCTTTACACGGGTTGGTTATTCCTTGGTCCAGGTGAATGGACACTCATTTCTTTAACATGGGGAAAATGGGGGACACAGTGGGTGTGGCCGGTCCTGGACCCATCCCAATCGATTCAGGGTCCAAAATTTAGTGGAAAATGATACCCCACACGCCTAGGCACTAGAAGTCTTGAAAAATCATATTCAAAATGGGTAGATAGGTACTCATTATGACCCATAACTTCTTCCGGTGGGCGCCAATCGTTCTGGAACTCATTTCATTGGATTCAACGTCCAAAATTTAGTGGAAAATGATACCCCACACGCATAAATCGCCAAAAATCTCGAAAATCGATTTTTCAAAATGCACATTTTGACCCGTACCCCGCCCAAATTTGGTCCGGTCGGGCTGAAAAGTTTTGAGGACCAACTAGAGCCGGGAACGGACCCCTGATCCAAATTTAAGATTTTTAGAAAATTTTCTACTACCAAAGTCGGCCTGGACGGCCTTGGATTTGCCTGCACAGTGTAGCCAGAGCCAACCTCCAGAGCTGGGCCGACACACAGGGTGAACTCGCTGGCATGGTTGACTCCCACCAGAAATTCAGGGCATTCAAAAAGTTCGCGTTGGCCTGGTATGCGCTAAGAGGCGAGGGAGTTGACGTGGTCAGGTAGAGCGAGGAATTTTTTATTGAAAATATTCTTCTTTTTAACATAGGTTTTACCATTAGGATATCCTAATAGGAGGAAATTTATATCAGTACTCTCCTCTCCCCAGTGTGCAAGTTTATATTTATTTGGAAGTGTGAAATATGTGTGGATGAATGCTGGAGGGTGGGAAATGTGATAATAGGACTAGTCTATGTATGTGTCGCTGGTTGGGGGACCCTGCCAGTCTTCGAGGAGGCAGCAGAGTGTTAGGTTTTTATTCTTATTCTTGCTTTTAATTTTGTGTCTCCAGCACGTTTTTTTAAATTGATTTTTAATTTTCATTTCCTGGGCTCTCCTGGGCTAGCAACACCCTACAGAACGGGACTCAGGAGAGCCACTTTAGGAAGGGTGGGCTTGTCAGGCTGGCACGAATTTCCCCCTCCCTACCGGCCAGGTGCTGGGTGTGATCAGGTTAGTCTATGATTATTGTTGGCGGAAGGAGGAATAACAAGTTCTCTCTTCCCACTAGGTCTCTAAGTAGTGATACAGCTTCTGTGATATTTCTGTTTAGGCTAGTTAACGTTAAATTTTAGGTTTTTATCCAGGTACGGGAGGAATATTGAGTACTCGCCCTACCTAAAACGTTCTAGCAAGAGACTCCCTTGCAGGACTGTGGAGACACACATGAGTGGGTGAAGAAAAATGCCAGTGCGGAGGACGCAAGTGGAGTCTTCCTGCATTGGTAACTCTACAAAAATGCCTGTAAGTTCAGTGATGCCAAGTGACAAGGCGAGTGAGTGCCGCCACAAAAGCACTAAGTCCCAAAACTCCACAGCCCACCTACGACCTTCAGCTTGAGGGCAAGGCAGCCTGTCGTCAGGAGGAAGCCATAGAGCCATGGAGCAGGGCTCCCCAATATGATCAGACGCTGAAAATCAGGGATGACTGTCATGGGCCACACGGCCTCGGAAACAGTCTAGCGTAGGTACAACAGGACGGACGGACATTGGCAAATTTTGATCAAGACACCTTGAAGCGCCCAGAAAAAAATGTTTGGGCCAAATCGCTGAGATTGACTTTTGCATGAAAACAGGTTGATTATTCAAGGAATAACCAACCAAAAGTCGCCTTAAAGGCTCAGCACAATTTCAAACGAAGATAGCAAATGCGACAAAATCCAGGAACTGGTCATTTACTGTTGGAATTTCAAAGAAAATTGAGTCAACGGGGTCGTTGTAACTGTCTCCAACGACTCTCAACCTGCAACTTGTACTTACGTGGGGCTCGTCATTGACGTAAAAGCTGACTTGATGCCTGTCGAGGTCCAGGAGGACTCCGACAGTCGAGCCCTGTTGAATTCCACCCTCGCACCTTTGGGCGTGAAGGTTGGCGTGGACGAACCAAGACCGTTGTCGATCAATATACATTCCCCAGCCTTTTTCGTCTTTTCCTGAAAGCGGAGTAAAATACTGATGAGAAGAGAACGTGGCAGGATATAACAGAGATCATCCAGTCTGCCATTAGGTGATGATTGATTTTAGAGGCATTTTAGAAGCTAAGAGAGCATGGAGGTGGCTTTTGATGGCATATTGTACTGAAGGGAGCATTGACGCAACCAGAGCACTTACGAGATCTATGGAAACAAATGCACTTTTACCGCTCTATAGGACTACCCTGGCACAACTGAATTACACAGATAAAGGCAAAGCGTACTGTAATGGTCTGGATCTCGATATGAGAAGCAAGCTGCTGCAAAACAAAACCTCAGACCACGGAGAAAACGGTGGTAAACAGTGGGTGTGGAGCAACCAGGACCCATTCCAATCGGTTTAGCGTCCAAAATTTAAAAATGATACCCCACATGCCTAGGTACCAGAAATCTTCATAATGAGTCATTAGCCAAAGAGAATACCGATACACGGTTTTTCCAGTGATTTCACTAAGGTATTGCCAAGAGAATTAAGATCATCTGAAGGGGGATTTTTCAAAAAGTAGTTGGCTTAATTGAGCGACATATTTTCCTGGCATGGTTGTATTGTGGAGACAAATTTCACGTTTTACCCAAAAATTCAAAATAAGGCTTCAGATCGTCAAAGCGACTGGACAATTTTCCCCAAATCATTTCCGATGGTTTGAAATCTGCCCTCAAAAGACTGGGAATTGATAAAGCAGACGTGAAGCAGTCACATTGGTCAACAACTTCCGACCTAAAAGACATCAGAGGCAGCAATGAAGAGCTGACAGGTTCTGACAATGTGTGCAAGTAGTACGATTTCATTCAATGGAAAATAATACCCCACATGCCCATGACACCAAAAATCTTGAATACCCATTTTGAAGAAGTACGTTTTTCTACATTTACCCACCCTATGTGTGCGGAAATTGGGCTAGAAGTATTGAGGACAAACTAGTGCTAAAAAGGAGTAACTGACTAAATTTTAAAAATTTTGGGAAGACTCCAACTGTCCAAAACAGTTTCAAACACACGAGTAACCAAGTTTAGGGTAGATGAGAGAGATCAGCCTCAGACATTGAAACAGGGTTATTTTTCAAATAACTTGAATGGATTGGTAAATTTCTACAGTTTATTGTTGATATCTAGATATTTTGGGCCTTTCCATGCAGAATAAAGGGCCTTTCACAGGTTGGCACAACAAGGCACTGCAACACTCTAGCGGATGGCGGCCAAACTATCGCTGCTGAGATCCTTGGCCATCCCTACCTGCAGACCTACTCATTTTCCCCAAAGTACTTCTAATTCTTCTCAGCTCCTGTATTGAATTACAAAATGCTTCTTTCTATCAATGCGCCTGAAAAACGCAGAAAGTTGTCCTAAACTACAATTCAACTGTTCTAATAACTTCAGTTATTAAATTTACTATTTAGAAACCGATTTATGAGTTTATAGATTCGCAAAATTTCATTAGTCTTACGAGGATATTGCAAGAAGAAAAAGTATGAATCTTAATACAAGAGCTGAGAAATATTGGAAGTGCTTTAAATGAGGCAGTCTGATGCACTCTAAAAGAGTTCTTTGGTTCTTGGTGAAAGTAACAAGGTACTTGGGTATAACTGTTGACGAGGATCTCAGGTGTCTTGTACAGTTCAATTGCGAGGATGCCTTGGAAAGGAAGCACTAAAACAAATATATAAAGCTCTGGTGCATTGGTTTTGGTATTGTTGCATGGGGTGGCTGACTACCAACTGTAATAAAACCACTAGTTACCACTCAAAAATGTATATTGAAGATTATGCTGAATAAGTCACGCAGATATCCCACCACTGAGTAATTCAATTTAGCATGAATTTCATAAACGCACGGAGTGGTTTACCTATCCTAGGAATAACCTATTTCCCGCACGCCTCAAGTCACATACTACAGCCCCTGCAAACGAGTTTGTGGATGATTTACGAATACCAAACAATTTCACCAGAGCGGCATATAAATGGAAAATTGTTTCATGGTTGATCTCTAATGGGATGGAAACTTGTAAAAAAATGGGGGAAACAGTGGGTGTGGCGGGTCCCGGACCCATTCCAATCGATTTAGGGTCCAAAATTTAGTGGAAAATGACACACCTAGATTACAAAAAATCTCAAAAATACATTATTCGAAATACACATTTTGACCTCTACCCCCCCAAATTTGGTCCTATAGGGTTGAAGTACTATGCTCACCCCTAATCTTCAAACTAACTGATTTTACGGCATTTTCAAAATTAAAGCTCCAGGGATAATCCAATTTGACGAAAATGGCTTACCAAGCATTTGATCTTTGGCAACGTCGATTCGGGCTATACCAAAACTCGGATCTGTGTCTGTTGAATATCGATCGATCGTGAACTCCCAATAGTGGACGCCTCGTGAGAATCCAACGCTTCCCAAGGCGATCCTGTGTTCGTAACCTTCGCACGCTGAAACGCTGAAGTTGTCTTCGGAAAATCTCAGTTCTGAACCACTGAGACACGGGTCGAAAGTGAACCAAGCCACTGCGAACCAAAGGAATCAAGACAGAATAATAGTTAACGACGTCGACACAACGAATTAATAATCACAGATGTGAGGAATTACGAAGAATGAAGGCTGTATATTGAAATTGTATACGCCTGTAATATACAGAGTGTCCCTGAAAACGTTCCATTCCCATCTATAGCATTTACAAATTTATTTCGACCCTTTACAAAATTCTCATTCAATGAATACAGTGGTATTTGAAATAAGCAATAAAGAAAATCTATCTATTGTAATCTGAAAATTTGAAGGATGTGCTCTATAATGAGAGTAGTTTTAACGGGCTAATGAAGTGGATGGCCTGCTGCTGCGTCGGGCAATCATAAAATCATGTTCATCACATAATTCGCACAATGTTGAGGTGTGAAGCAAACATTGCTGTATAACTTCTGGAAGGTGGTGCTCACCTTGGCAGCTTAACTCTTCTGCTTTCGTCTTAATTTTTGAGAACGCCTGTTCCACAGGGTTTAGCATAGGGGAATATGGAGGCAACAATTTGATGTCCATTGGAGAAGAAGATATTTAATCTCTCTCGAAGAAGATCGGTGCATTTGAGCATTGTCCATAATCAATAAGACACCCGCGACGGACTCATGAAGCTTACATTACAATCCCCTCAGGAACTCACAAAAGAGTTCGGCATTTTCTGTACTTCTTAAGAATACTTTTCCCTGTGTTGTACTTTATATCTGAGCGGCATCCTTTACAGAAAATATTTCCTCATACAGCTTCACAAACAGTTGTTTTTTCTCTTGAAAAACTACTTCATACGTCCATTGTGATGAGGAACTAGATCCGCTTTTAATTCTGACATTTCTTTGTACAGTACGGCGGCAAAAAACAAAGGAGTCCACACTTGAATCACTTTCAGACATTATGCTTTATGTTAATTTTTATTTAAGTAAAATTCAAATCTGAAAAAAGGGGTTTTTGTTTAAAATGTGAAAGTTAGTGTAACACGCGCATGTTTGTTCAGTGGCAGGGTGTGCACAAATGTAATATCCTAGCAATTTTAGCAATGTTTTTTGACGATTTTAGGAGGAAGGACGAATCGTGAAACACCCTGTATATCGATAGCAAGATTAAGTAAGTATTGCTTTGGCCCTGCAACTTGGAAATCAGAATTGGCCCCCTGAGCATATAATCGTACAATTTACAATTATGTTGTAACGATTGATCAGCAATGTTAATAACAAAATTGCGAACTCGCAATTGTAGGAGAAGTTTCTGGAAGAGTCTGGAACCTATGATGGCTGCGCACCACCTTGAGCGCTACCTCTTGGGATGTTGAGAAACTACTTGTTTCCCGCCTAATGAGTGTTAAACATAACAGTGGATAAGTTTCTTTCTCCATCAACTCTTATTTTGTTTTATTTATTGTTATTATTATATATATTAAAAAAAAAAAGATTTTGCTGAATTTTCTTTGATGTCAGAAGTCAACAACGACAATGCTGTAAAAATGTCTGTCCACCATCTGGTCTTTTTTAAAGTTTAGGGAAATTTTTTGAAATCTGACATTTTCAAGAAAATGTAGTGTTTCTCCTAATTGTTGCATATAACAAGGGCATCAAAATCAGATCAAAACTTTGGCATTTGGCAGGGTAAAATCCAAAAATCCACGTTTCATAAAGACCCAGTCCTTCACAACATTTTTGCCCAGCTGCTGACCCAAAGTAGATAGAAACATCCTGTTTTCAAACAACTTCAGTTGAAACTTTGCTGAATATGAAAAAATATAAATTCGCTGTCATGTTTTGGGCGGGAAACGAGTGGTTTCTCAATATCCCCCCAGTGCGCAACCAGCTCAGGGTCCAGCCTCTTCTGCAGTTTCCGTTCGCTTCAGCTTGCATCCAGTCTTTCAATCAACTTTGTAAAAATCATTCAGAAAACCACCTTCAGCAGTCTGCAGACCGATGAGCTCGCTGTACTCCCCTTCTCCAGTTCCGTTGAAGGCCTTCACCCGAGCGTTGTACGTGGAATTGAAATGAAGTCCGTCAACTGTGCAGATGGTCTCTTTGCCACAGTAAACTTCCTGCAAACATAATTTTGAATTATATTCTCTACACGCCATGGTATGGTACCAACCTAACAGTACAGGTTATGTACAAACCCTGAATTCTCCTCCGTTTCCGTCGTCAAGTTCCAGAACGTAACCCTCGACGAATGATGTCGGTGGAGGTTGCCAGGCGACTGTCACGCTGTTGTTTTCAGCGCTGCACTCTTCCGGAATGATTATCGGGGCGTTTGGGGCTGCAAAAAAACAACTGGTTTTAGCAAAATTGAAACTGATATACCAGAAACATGCAAAATCCTTGTTGCTCTTGAACGCTGGCTCCTCACCAAAGTGAACCCAACTCACGGCAGCCAACGTAAGAAGATCAAACTCTGACTGCTATTTGCTTGATAGGAGAATAAAATGAGGAGAATCGAGCTGAGAAAACGACAGAGAAGTGAACCTGTAGAGGCGGAAAAATACATTTCCCTTCATCAGGAGCCTCGTACAGTTGCAAATCACGATTATTTTGAACGAAGCTAATAAAAAGAACCTGAAAGTTACATCGGCAGCAAAGTTATCTTCGAAAGCAGAACAATAAAAGACTTCCAAGAGAAGACTATGAAATGCACAAAGCTACATTAAAAAAAAAACGTTTAAAAGCACAACGAGAAAAATTATTTCAAATACAACCTTTATCCCAAGAAAATGTCATCACGAAGCTGATTTTACGAACGAAGGGAAAGTTTTTAATGAGAAAACTCAACTACGAGTACAAGCGAAGTTAATTTCAAGAGTTAGAAATACCTGCAGGCAAGCGTTCCTCCCCGTCTTTGGCAGCTGATTTACAAAATACATGTTTGTTAGTAAAAGCATTTGAGCGAAAGTGTCAGCAGAGAGAGAAGTAGAAAAAGCTTTAGGTTCAGACCTGGCTAAATTATATGGATACTTGAGTGGTGTAGACAGGTAATAAAGTGAAAATATGGTCAATTATCTCTGAAGACTAGATTACAGCTTTCTGATGGTGACAGTCTTCTGCAGAGACCGTCAGCCTTGTCTACATGAAGAAGCCATGAAGCTTCCAACATGTTACAGTTTTTGGTTTTCAAAATGGCGGATGCGGCGATGGGGTTAGTGCCGCTAGTGTTTTAGCCGAAATAATGAAACAAAGAAAAGCATCTGGACGAGGAGATTGGATGTAGAGCAAAGTCCAACATTAAACCACGCCAGTTTGGGATTGCAAAAGACCATAGTTCCACTCCCAGCTTTAAAAACACTCGGTATACCACTCAACCATAGATGCAGAAACAGCCAGGTTCGCCTTTTTCCCACCAGGGGCGTTCCGACGCTAGTGTCGCACTCACTCAGCAGCGGTTATCAGACTCAAACCCGCGCATTTTGAAATAAATGAAATCAGCCCAAGGGGTAATTTTCCATCAGATCTTGCTTAGAATTCTCATGTAACAAAATAGGTTTACCTATCATATAAAATAACTAAACTGGTGTACATTGCGCATACAAGGCGCAATTTAGACGTTTTTTAGATCCCTAAGGTTAAAAAAATGGATTTTTGGCTCCAAAATTAACTAATTCAAAGAGGAAAGGGGAGGGGGCACACTGTGCATCAGTGGTATTCAAATATTCAAGGTCTGTGGAAATTTTATTCGATTTCCTCCAAGAACTGGATTATAATTCATTCCCAAGCGCTCCGAGAAAGTTGAGGAGGTCGGAAGGATATTCTCGCAGTATTCTGCGGGTTTTTGAATAGAATAATAAATTATTAGGGGTTAATCGATTCAAAAAACGCTGCAAATTCTTTCACAGGGGTTGGTTATTCCTCGGAACAGGCGCATGGAGACTAATGTAAATCGATTCAGCGTCCATAACCTCTTCCGGTGGGCGCCAATCGTTCCAAGACTCGTCTCATTGGATTCAGTGTCCAAAATTTAGTGGAAAATGATACCCTACAAGCCTAGGTACCCGAAATCTCAAAACGATACGTACCACCCATTTTGACCCATAACCTCTTCGGGTGGGCGCCAATCGTCCCGGGACCCGTCTCATTGGATTCAGCGTCCAAAATTTAGTCGAAAATAATACCCCACACGCCTTGATCGCCAAAAATCTCGAAAATCCATTTTTCCATTCAAAATTCATTTTTCAAAAAACACATTTTGACTTCTACCACACCCAAATTTGGTCCGATTGGGCTGAAAAGTTTCGGAAACCAACTAAGTACAGCCGGGAACGGGGCCCTAACCAAAATTTCAGATTTTTAGAAATTTTTCTACTTCCAAAGTCGGCGTGGACGCCGGACGGAAATTTGCTAATTTTGATCTAGACACGTCCAGAAATTTTTTTGGCTGAATCGGAGAGATTGACATTTTGCATGAAAATATGGTTGATTATTCAAGAGATAACCAACCAAAATACACCACTGAGTTAAAACAAATCAAAACTGGTCAGTTCCGCACGAAAATTAGATAATTCCCCGAGACAACTTCAAACTGTGACTGCTTACGTTTCATTTGAATGAAGTTCAATTGCTCGACAGCTCTGGCAACGGGTTTGTGGTCAAGGGTGAGATCGCAGTAGGGTGAGACTCGGGGGCAGGCAAGATTGTGGTCCTGGTACCAGACCATGTCTTCGTTGGCCACTCGATTGATCAGCATTGTTCCCACCTGTGAACGTAAATGAGGAATTGAGTGCTATAAGTTCCAGTTATCGTGTTGATGGTACCATGTGGCTGTGTCTTACCTGGGTTTGATGATAATAACAAAAAATATTGTTGCGAGATTACACCTTCACCAGCATTACAAGGTCAACGACACATGGAGGGCTAAGGGTCACTCTTGAACATTTGTGCTTCCTATCAAATTGGCTGGAACCTTCCCGTTTACTCGAGACAACACGTCAAGACTGGAGAAGGTTCTTGGCCAAGGGAGCGAGCATAAAAGGGACCAAGGAACGCCACAGAGTGCAGTTAGGAGTCTGAATATAGATGCTTTGCTGTGCCTTGTGATTGTGTAAGTGTGTGAATGAGAACAGTGTATTTGTAATAAATTATTTACAAAGAACATAAAGCTTGTGAAGAATATGCACCTTCACCCTTTGCTTGTCTCCGTGGAAATGCGAAATTGCTGTGTACGGGACAATTCAGGTGAAACAGTTATCAGTGCGATTTTGTTGGTGGAAGGAGCAGCACGTTGCGAATTGTTACTGTCGTTGATGAAGAGAAAAACCGCGTAGAAAAGGGCTTTAAATGTTGTTTTCTTTAGTTTAACAGGTGAGGGAACATTACATTTTGTTATCAATAAATGCTTTTGTTTAACAGAGAGAAAAGCAATTATCGTCCTGGAACCACCCTTTGGGGAGGTGAAAACTCTTTATAAACAACATTTTCTGCGAAGGTCCATCGCCATGAAGAAATTGAGATTCGATTTTGCAGTGAAACAAGCGCCTGATGATAGTCAAAAAACACCTGCGTCATTTCAACAGTCTGATGGATTGGAAAGTCAAGTTTCAAAACGCTGCAAATTCCTACACACGGGTTGGTTATTCCTCGGACCAGGCGCATGGAGACTCATTTATTCAGAATGGGGGATACAGTGGATGTGGTGGGTTCCGGACCAGGGTCCACAATTTTGTGGAAGATGCCCCACACGCCAATGTACCAAAAATCTCGAAAACGTCCTGCGGAGCTGCCCGCTATACAACAATGAGCGTCAAGTTATGACAGGCACAATTGAGTACAACGACCCACTATGCTCTTTGGTGAAGTCCAGCAATGCATGGAAGAACTTTGATGCATTTGCACAAGCCAAAGTTCGCCTAAGAGGCGAGACAGCAGCAATGCCGTAACTAATTCCAATTTTGAACCTTGCCCTCAAAACTCCCTGTAAAATCCAGCACCTCCACGTGGGCCATCCCGGACGCATAGCGACCAACGCTGGAGAGGGCAAAGATGCCATAAAACCAAGGAAAAAAAAAATCCAGGTAACAGACCGGACAGCGACAGAACACATGCAAGTGGATGGCTACAAAGGGCCAGAAGGGCCTCAGATGCAGACCAAACAGGAAGAGAATCCTTGGACGGACATTGCTAATATTGATCTAGACATCTTGAAACGTCCAGAAAATTTTTTTGGGCCGAATCGGAGAGATTGACTTTTTGACAGCTCAGATGAACAAATTTCCCACCCAGCTCGAATAAATTCATCCAAAATTGGTATCAATTATCGGGTTAATATTAAAACGAAAATATAAATATTTTTGGATATTAATGATATTGCAATGTTCCTACAGATAAGCCGTGCTGTGGTGCGCGTGGGTCGTCCGAAACTTTCCTGAAGTTGAAATACAAATTCTACTCAGAAATAGTATTTCGTTTTGGGTTCTTGTTGGGTCACAACAGAAACTTTATCTTTTCACGCAGGTGCCAAATCTTATGAACCTTAAATAATCAGATGAACCGTGGCAAGTTACGATTTTGCCGAACAAAAGGTTTTCACCGCGTTAGTGAGTCGTTATAAAGCCTAAGGACGTAATGAGATCGTTAAAAGACGGAAACTGGTGGATTTGGAACAATGGTTGCGGCCGAATTGCCTCCTCGAGCGGCGCTAAACCCTTCGGATAAAGCTAAGAGTAGTTTGTGCTTTCAATTTCGGCGGTGCGAGGGAAAACGATGTCGCGATAGGGTGCAAGGAAGGGTGATACTGAACGTGTCGTGTGACGATTTCTTCCCAGCAAGATAAGAACTCCCCTCGTGTTTCCGGAGCTGATCGATCGGTTTAGTCTAGCGCTGAATAGGAAGATTTGGTGTGTTGGACAAAAATGTTAAAATCTGCTGTGCAGGACTCAAACAATTGGCTCACCTGTAAAAATGCTGAAGAGTCGTTTTCTTTCAGCGCCTCGATGCAAAACTGCATAATGGCAGTTGTGTGCTGGAGTTTGCTGGTACAGGCGGACACTTGCTCTTTTAAAGCTTTGATTTTGCTGTCACGGTCGACCCGGACAAACTCGATGAGTTGAACTTTTCGAGCTTCGATAGCGTTGATCAGCTCGTCGCATTGTTGGATGACCACGTCTTCAAATTCTGAGCAGTTCTCCTGTTAGGGAAAAAAGAAGAAAAAGTAAGTATTTTGACCATAAGAGTGCGTGGACGAATTTCTCAAGAGAGCCTGCAGATGCAGATATTTCCCAGGACTTATCGCAAGTGTGTGGGTTAGAAGAAGTGCAAAGAAAATTAATCAGTCCTGCCAACCTCAGGCGACAGTCGTTTCAATCACGGACACCATCATTTGTAGCACGCTCTCAGCACTGGAGATGGATTGTGACAGCTTTTTCCAGTCAAAGGTACAACTTGTTCCTGTTCCTATTCAGTACCTGATACCTCCCAGTTCAGAAGTAAAACATTTAAAAATGTTCCTTGGCCTTAGAGCCACCTTCCAATCCCTTTTCTCCAACCACCTCTTCCTAGAACCAGAAACCTTCTCCCCAATCTTTCCCGGTACTTGTTCAATTCACTGTACAGCTCTTGGAAATGAATGCAATTGATTAAGGGAATGAATAGAAATATCTTTCTGCTATTGTTTCCAAGGAACCATTGGACCAGGAATCTCTCACCTCTATGTTCAGCACTCCCATGTCCCAAGAATTCATTTTCATATCCCATTCTGACAAAAAATGTGACAAGTAACTAGTGACTGAGTGAAAGCTGGTTTGCATGTTCAAGTAAGGCTGGTGCTACATGATGCGTCGAATGCTGGGCCAAATGATAGACCGCACTGGACGAGTGACTCGAGCAAAATCCCTTGCTACACGGTGTTGTGGTGGTGACAAGTGTCCAGTGCAATCCAGGTTGAGCTGTTTGAAGGTGTGAAGGGTGACCAAGCCTCCGTGTTTGAAGAAACCACGTTGGACCCTTCTTTTTCTCAGAAGGACCCCCTTCTTTTTCTCAGAAGGATCCCCTTCTTTTTCTCAGAAGGATCCCCTTCTTTTTCTCAGAAGGATCCCCTTGTGTGCAATGGCCGCTCTCAGACCGATTGCCCTCCAACACCAACATTGGACATTTGAAGGTTGGCTACACAATGCTACCAGTCACCGAGTATCCAACATTGGAAGGTTTTGGTAGCATTGTGGCTTCACTTTCACACGAGTGTACTTGAACAAATCAGTTTGCAGAAGCAGAATCTTACAAGTAAACAGAGACTTGAAGGTTTGCGCAAGTTGAAAAGTTTGGCATGAGTAAAATATATCCCGTCAGAAAATAGGCTTGAACCAAGTTCAAGTCGTAGTTCCTGTCTCGGGCATGCAACTGGACCATTTCAAATCATCATAATTCCTCCTTGATGCCAAAAATCTGAGAATCGCAGACAGCGTTCATGTGGTGAAATGACACGTCTAATCGCAGTGTCTGTCAAAATCAACGGTGAAACCAAGTAGTAGCGAACATCATTTGGCTCACTACGCAATGCGTTGGCGAGGATGAATTTCGCTTCAGCAACCATTGTTTGACTCATTTCCTTTTGACCTTGCCCTTCATCTCTTTTTAGATTAGGCAAACTGCAACGGTTGAAAGTAATACAACTTCTTCATTCGTCCGTCCTGGCCCCTCTTACTCAAGCCATCACTCAATTTCACAAATGTGCTTGCGCATGTACACTAGTACCAGTTACTTGAACGTGTAAACCGACCCGGCCTCGGGACAGGAGCCTTTCGAGGAACTAGGAACAATTAAGGATCAATCTGGAACTGCTGTTATTCATACCATTGGCTTGTCGGGGAGCTCGGTAGTCTATTGGTGTAGAAGAAGGATTGGTTAGGTTATCCAGGTGGCCATGGATCGAATCCTGAATAGAGCAACTTAGTTGGTCTTGACCCTCATATTCGTCCTCTTCACTTGAGGGGGTGAGGCAATAGGTAGCCATGAGCGAAATCGTCAGATCAATTTATGATCCTCATTGGAGGGCAGCTGACGACGTCCGCGACACCTGACCAGGTAGTCAGAGGAAAATCCAAGGTGTAAGTCCTTGCTTACTTTACTTTTCTTACTTTTGGCTTGTCTCATTCTAGAGTCCCAACTACTTTTCAGTACCTGATACAAATTGTCATATTGAAACAGAACAACCCATCTCTACTATGCACATAAACGAAATAAGTCAGCAGGTTATACATTCAAATTGACTACTCACCCCAATCCGATCGCTCATGCCCTTCAGCCTTTGGATGAACTCCGTCGTTGAGCGAGCCTTTTCTGATAATTGCTGGAGATTTTGAGACAGCTCCGTCTGAAAATGAAGAAGTAAATCTTGCATGAAAATATGTTAAAGCGCTCATTACAAGGGACAGGACTACCTGTCAGTTTGATCCTTTGATCTTGAGGCGAGTGACTCTGGGCCTGGTCTTCCTAAAAGAGCCCATGTAATTGGGCTTGCCCGCTCTAAATGAATAAATGTAAGAAAGTATCGAAGACACACCAGCTTTAGGGGGTAAAATGACGATTAAACGCCCTCCGGAAATGCTGATTTTACTGGCGCAGGTTCTGTTTCTACTTTGGACCTGAAGAAAATGGTTTGTGAGATCTAATGCAGAAACTTGTTTCTATGTGATGGTAATCGTTCTTTACCAAAGTCTCCAGCAAATGGCGATTACAATAAGAAAAGTGATGTCGGTGATTCGAGGGTCACAAGCGATGCTGTATACACAGCGATTGTCCTTATGAAAACGGACATGACAGGTTTGAATGCAAGGAAGGATTGGAAGAGATGGGACTGTTCAGGTGTATCGAACCACAAACATATTCGGGGTCCGGACGTAATCCGTTCCTGGGACGGGAAGGTATTTCCACGCGGCGGAAACAGATACGAGGGAAACGTATGGAGGTATGCCGAAGGTACGGAAAACGCGTTACGAAGTTGTTCGAGCAAAAGGGCACAAGAGGCTTCCCCAGCCTCGTAAAGGATATTGATATTGATTGGTCCAAAGTGGAGATCACACGAGAAAGGGGTCGAGCCAACCCTTCAACTCCTTCGAATTACACTGACAACCCAAACTTATGCCCGGGTATCACCCCCTCGAGTTTCCTGCTCCTTCCAACAAGAGTCTCGCCCTCTTTGAGGCCACAAGTTCGGAGGATTCCCGCTTTAGAAGAGATGTCGCCAAGTTTCCGTCACAGCCTCGAGCTAATCGTGGTTTCACGAGTCAAGGTTTGGACGGATGAAGGACTTTGGTGGTGGTAGAAGGGGTCTTTGATCACTTTATATTAAAGCGGTGCAGCCTAAGCCAGCGATGGCAAAACGAAAACTTGCATGAAGTACGAAAACTTCGTCGTGGTCTCGATAACAGTGGAACGGGTTAGGCGGAAACTATAGTCAACTTCCTTGTTTAAAGGAACACTATGGACCAGTAAAGAATTACTCCCCAACTGCCGCATTTGTTAGAGCCCAATCAAAGACAACGAAGCACTGGCTCTTTCGTACCCTTCCTACTCAGCTTACTGGCTGTTGTATGATTTCCTACAAGACCAAGACATGCTGGTGGGTGCTGGTGGTCATCTCTTCTACGCAGGCACCCTTCAAGCTGGCATGACTAGAACAGAGCCTTGCTTCCTGAACCAGACCCATCTGAAACATCTGTTTCTGGCGTGAAGCATATGGATGAGGCATCACCAGATATGGACGGCGAGTTACCTAATTGGAAGACACCCTATCACGAAAATTGGTGATGTCTTGAACAAAATAAAAGTCCTATCAGGTGTGGCATCCCTCAGGGGACTGTATTGAGGCCAATATACTTTATGGTATTTTTGGAATAACCATCGAGGACCCTGCTGGAAGATATTTTGTTCGCTTTCGCGGATGACAACCCAATCTTGATCACAAGCCACATATGGGATGAAGTCATTGAAAAAGCTCAAAGCTGCTAATTACAACCAGCATCATTCTTTGCAAAAGCTGCTAGGGAATGATGGTCAACCTCGCAAAAACAAATCGTACTTCAGTATTTCGGAAAGTGGTCACTACTAGCAGCAGGCCCTTTAGGGTCGCAAGTACAATATCTTTAAAGGTTTATAGGCTGTTGAAGAGAAAACAACAAAATGCACGGTGGCACTACCACCTTCCCTCAGCGTCATCCCGTTCCCCTGGTATACCATTGCACGTTTGAAGATCCTCCCCTGGTGGACGGCTGGGCTGAGCAAACAAAAAACGAAGGCAGCCCGAACGACCGAAAACGTGGACGTCCAAGATGCAGGGTGGGACGTAGGTGACCACTTAGCTTTCATACCTAATGTAATTGTGATCAGCCTGCCCATCAGGTGGGCTGATCAGTAAATTTTATGCATTTACAAACAGAGACGGGGAGTATCAAACGTCATAGAGCGGATTGTAGAAATTCTAACTTATCCTGAGCTTGCCCGAGAATGGAGCAGATGGCTTCCGCTCGCTATCTTGGGGTTGAGCTTGACCAATGCCTGAAGTGGTTTACCGGGGGGCAGATCACCTTCCTGTTGGCTAGTCTTGCCTTGCATACTGGCTATCTGCGCGGGAATTTTTGTTTTTGTGTAAATGTTCAGTAGGAGACAGGCTGTAGAAATGCAACAACAACGAACATCTGCTCATCGTCGTGGCGGAACTGTGAACATTGCCAAAAACCAATATTTCCCCGCCGTAACCTCCGCTTGATTTGTGGGCCCCACAAGTTCGCCCATATGAATCTCTTCAATATTCAGGCTCGAACAAACTTCCCTGGCGCATGGTTTCCCAGTTGATTTCAGCACGATTCCCCCAACCTAGAAGTTTCCCTTGTAGGTACAACACGTTCACTTTACTCGTCGAGTGAAGAAATAAAGGCCGAGCTTAGGAAGTTCCGTAACCCCCCCACAAACCATCTCCTCTATTATATTTACTTTGAAGTTTCGATTAACCACAAGGATCTTCGAGTGCGAAGATTGAGATTTTATTCGGGGGTGAAGATTAGGTGTATTTTGAGTGGGAACTTACACGTTCCAAGTTTGAAGCTCGAATAAACTTCAACTTGGTTAACGAAAATTGTTGTTACCGTCGAGTAATTAGCGTGGCGGGGGAGGAAGTTGAAGGGATTACACGCGTGTATAGACTGGTGAAGTTGGTGGAAAATCATTAGGAGGGTACAAGTTGATTAGGAACTCAGATCCTCCTCACTTTGTCTCTATTAGAGTCCAGCCTACCAGTTACAGGTACGTATAACAAGATGAGTTGGCGGAGTTGCGGTGAGCCTTCGTCATGGAAATTCTCAACTTCTTCGGACATTTCTATCAACGGAACTCGATACGTGCTCGGTGGGTTTGCTCAGGACGTAAGTTCGAGTTGGGTCGGATGTTGGCCATGTTACATGTAGGTACAAAGATTTACAATGCAGCCAGGGCCCAGAGGGCATTGACTAGAGATGTCCAATACTCAGAAAGTGTCGATACATTTAATAAGTATCAAAAAGTATCGATACGATACTTTTTTATTTATTGCACTAACAGAGAAAGAACTTGAACGATATTTCCACTTAATTATTGGGAATGTTGGTACTTTAGTAAAGTCTCAAGAAGTATTGATAGTGTTGCGAGCTGGCCACCTGCGCCCATCAAATGGGCTGCCAGTGTCGCAGGATCAATGACCTGTGGAGGGCTAAGGGAGTCCATTTCGAGGAATTGTGCATGAGTGTGTATCGAATTGGCTGGAACCTTCCCGTTCACTCAAGACAACATGTCAAGTTCCCAGAACCAGGGAAGGTTCGAGAACGTTCTTGGCCAGGCAGCAGGTATAAAACGGACCCAGGAACGCCGCACAGTTGAGTTCAATTTGGAGTCCAAATATAGATGCTTGGGGTTATAAATCCTGCCATGTGATAAATAGTGCAACAACCGCATTACAACCGCGAATTGTGCTTTGTGACTGTGTAAGTGCGCGAATGTGAACAGTGTATGTACTCAAGTGAACAATTGTTAATAAATTATTTACGAAGAATATAAATCGTTACAATACTTCAGTAAAGTACGAGTATTTCTACTTATTTTTGGATAATTATTGATACTGTTGTTACATTAGTTAAGTATTGAAATGATATTTTTCTATTTTTTGCCACTGATGGACCTATAAAAATTTTTTTTATTGCGCGCAACCAGTTTAGCAAGCGTGCAAAGTTGCACCCTATAATATTATCGAATAGGGAATGATGGTGAATCCCAGAGTGTGGCACATGAATTTTAATTGTTTTTCAACGCTGATTGACGAGATGCTATCCGTTTCTAAATTCGACTCAATGTTTACGGAATAATGAACAAAACTCGTTTATTTATCGTGAAAAATCATCTTTTTTAGCGCGTCAAAAAATATCATATATTTATAGTGTTGTTTTATAACTCTCCATTTCTTTCCCCTCGATTAAAAAAATAAAAAATGAAATAAAATTCAAATGTCCAAAACAGAACAAAAAATTGGAAATTTTGGTTGATACAGGGCTGGCGAGAAAATGTATTTCAACCGTGAATAAAATGCAAATTACCAATACTAAACCCAATTCTAACTCTGTTTTGCAAGATTTAACCGAGAATTTTTTTTTGTTGCTCTACAGATTGATTGTCATTATTTCTCTTCGGACGAGACGAGGCGTTTACAATCAAAACCAGACAGATCCAATTTTTTCGAAAATGGGTTTTTGATGAATTCTGCTAGTTCAAGTAGGTTTCTACCCATGGATAAACGTTCTTGCTTCAAATGCAGTTAGATCCACCTGAAAATGTACGACGAAGATTCATGGAAGATTCTTTGAGAGTCAAAACCAGTCAGATCCATGACGTTTCTCACGGCGTCCGCCAGATGCCACTCAAGTTGTAAACCCTTTGAAGCTACGAGATGTTGATTGCTTGCTACAAAAACATTTTGGAGACGATTTGAGGGGGAATCTTGCATTGAGTTTCTATTCATCTGCAATGAACAGTACGTGGAAAGGGAGGACAACACAGAAGACCACAGTGACAATGATGGCCGAAAATGCCTTCATTTAATCAAGCCAGACTATTTTGAATTTCTTTAATATTCATTTCATGTGCTGATCAAATTTTAAAAAAATTTCTTTTAGAAACCAGCACCAATATTTATTTACTAGAATGTGCAATTTTGTTGAAAAAATTTCTACGCATTTTTTGAGTAAAAATACGGTATTTTTTCTTAGTAAAATGAGTTAAAATTTGAGTTTAATGTCCCTTTTCTGAATACAAGACACGTTATTAACCTAAGAAAAAGCTTTGAAACGACCAATTTGGTCGAAAAAATAAAGTTTTATAGTCAAAATTGAAATTTGAGAGTCCAAACCAGTGAGATCCAACACAAAATCGCCATTTTCTGCTTACGTAAGCAACCTGAAGCAACATAACTGTCAGTGTGCTTAGTGATTACAGGGATGCACACGAAATTATAATGACCACGGTAGCTGCTCATGTTCAGTCGTGAAATGAAATTTTTTGTTTTTGTCTCTCCTGTAAAATTTGCAAAAATGGATGTCTGGTTTTGATTCTAAACGCCTCAGACAAAATAAGAAGGAGATAAACCGGATTAGGGGACCATCAATGAGAAAGTTATGATCGAAGACTTTCATTAGCATTAGCCGACGTGACTCTTTAAAGCAAAATTACATTTACGGCGAGAGTAATATCAAAATGGTCGCTCCTTCTATACCTCGTCAATAGAGAGACTTATCTGGAAAAAGAAGTTAAGTCGTTGGACGTATTCGAAGTCAGGGGCCGGCATCAATAACCGAAGGATTAGCGATCAATCACTGGCTCTAACCAGAGGTGGTCGTGAAAGAAGGTGTTGACAGTTTATTAGGAGCCGTTACTTTCCTTCCGAGATTCGAGAGAAATTTCCTCAGGTTTGGACGAGGGGATTTGATTACCTGCCGGTGGATTTGAAACGAGGTCAGCCTCAAGACAAATGATCGAGTTGATGTTTATTGTTTTCTGGGACACTTTTTGGAGTATCTACGACAAACAGCTCAATCATTCAACCAACAAATTTTTGAATTCCCCAATTCCCGGCTGATTCTAAAATCCGGTCAATGCTGGAAATGTCACAAAAGTATCGATACATAGTTATTATGCCATAGTAATTGTCTCCGATTCGGCCCAAAATTTTTTTTCTGGGCGTTTTGAAGTATCTAGATCAAAATAAGCAAATGTCCGGCCGCCGTCAACACTGTAGTAGTAGCCATGGAGCTTGGCGTTGAAGTCGCCCTGGCCAGTGGCAAACTGCGAGACGTAGTGGTCTATATCCACATAGCGCTGAGACAGGCGTGTGCGAATGTATGGCCAGATTTTGTGTGTGTGTAACGGGGCGGCAGATTCCAAGCGCCCCGTCAAGAAACTTCGGCGGCGGGGTACGGATCGACCCCTCTCCCCTCCAAGCGCCTGACCCCAGCTGGGCGAAAGGCGTGTCCTCATTGGATTGGTTGGGCGATGGGCGGCGCGAGACACCCAGGGAGGAGTAGGAGGGGAAGGCGACTTGACGAGCGGACTGGGAGAAGGAACATCAGCCAGTCGTGTACGAACTCAAGTGAAACGAGGTTGGCCTGAAACGAGGTTGGCCCCCCCTGCTCGCCATAATCTCGAGAGGACGAGGCGAGGCAGGGGCGGGGCGGAACAACCTGTTTTGGGGCGGAACAACCGGAGCGGAACAACCCCAGCGAAACAACCTGTTTCGGGGCGGAACAACTGAAGCGGAACATCGAAGCGGAACAACCGACGCGAAGCAAATCAACCCCTTGTGAAGCCGGTGTTGTGAAAGTGACCTGAGGGAACAAGTGTATCGTGGTTCCTTCAGGGTGAGAACTCGGGAATTGGGAGATCAGCCAATTCCTCTCCCGTAACAGTGGGCCCTTATACGAACTGAAAATCCCCCGTCGGACCCGAGTGTTGATCCGTTCGCGCCCGATTCGACGGCCAATAGTCCAGGTTTCCCACGCACCGCCAGTCGTCGGACCTCCGTCGGAAAGAGCCTCGCCTCCTCCGGCCTGGACGGCGTTCCCCTGACCGAAGCCGAGCAGCGAAGAGAACATCACCCTGTTGTCTCCATCCGAAGGAGTTGGTGCACGTAAGTGGCGAAATAACTCTGTCTCGTACCCTCGCAACGCGAAAGTCAAATCTTTAAATCTGGCCCAAGCCCTGACGTTTAGTCACCAGAAAGCTGATCATAGAATTGTACATTGTAACCGTATTATTTAGTATTTTGTCTGTCGTAGGAAAAGTAAAAGGAATTAGGGGAGGACATTAGTAAATCACTTTCATTTTGCCGTTATTCAAATCAAACATTCCTGAGCCTTCAGCTACCTCGTAAATTCATTTGGCCCTCAGCCCTTCACTTCTGCCTACTCAATAATTAGATTACGTAATAGTCAATATCCTTCTCGGCCGAGACATTCCGTATTTCATATTTCTGTCAATTGCGTTTATTATAAGCCAATATTGAACCCTTGTCTTTCAATCACGAAACCCCGTTCCTCAGAGCTTGGTAAATTCAGGTGTACTTGGCGTCTATGACCGACCATTGCCGACATTCCGGACGGTAAGTGAAAGTCTTTAGTCTCCCACTAATTTATTCGCCTAGGTCTATTTTTGGATCCCTAGCCCGTTACGTGAAAACGACGGGTTACATCTTTTGGTGGCAGCGGTGGGATTTTTCAGAAATCTCGATTTCTGTCGTATCCACAACAAGTGATCTTGACCAGGTGAATATTGGTGAGAAAAAGCTCTGAAGGAATTGGGTCGCGTTCCATAATCTTGAAATTCAAACTGTGCTAGTTGTAGATTCCGAAATTTAAAATTGTAAGAAACAAACAAATCGGCCCGAGTGTGAGGAAGCGAGTGAGGAGCCAATTGACTTCAAATCCGTGTCTAGGATTTTTTTTTTTTTTTTTCTTTCCAAAAATCGAAATTTAGATACTGGCTCATTTATTTAGTAGCATCACTCTCACTGTAGCCCTCTGTTCCGGGACTGTTCCGGGACTTGTTCCGAGGCCTTCTGTTCCGAGACTGTTCCGGGACTGTTCCGAGACTTGTCCCGGGGCCCTCTGTTCCGGGACTGTTCCGAAACTTGTCCCGAGGCCTTCTGTTCCGAGACTGTTCCGGGGCCCTCTGTTCCGGGACTGTTCCGAAACTTGTCCCGAGGCCTTCTGTTCCGAGACTGTTCCGGGGCCCTCTGTTCCGGGACTGTTCCGAGACTTGTCCCGAGGCCTTCTGTTCCGAGACTGTTCCGGGGCCCTCTGTTCCGGGACTGTTCCGGAACTTGTCCCGAGGCCTTCTGTTCCGAGACTGTTCCGGGGCCCTCTGTTCCGGGACTGTTCCGAGACTTGTCCCGAGGCCCTCTGTTCCGGGACTGTTCCGAAACTTGTCCCGAGGCCTTCTGTTCCGAGACTGTTCCGGGGCCCTCTGTTCCGGGACTGTTCCGAGACTTGTCCCGAGGCCCTCTGTTCCGGGACTGTTCCGGGAGCCTTCAGCTCCAATTGACATCCCGATTCCAGACCCGTCGTAGCTCTTACCAACTGGGAAGTCCTTTCTCGATTCGTGGGGAAATTATCGGTCCTTGGTGCGCAAGAAAGTGATCTATCGGTTCTATAATTTTTTTTTATTATTTATTTATTTATTTATTTATTTATTTTTTATATTTAACAAGTGAATTCGCGACCATGCACCATTACAGCAGCCCATCAGACGAGGGCGAAGCCATGATGAACCCCGATCTGGAAATAAAATGCACAACACAAGTACTTACCTTGTTTTACTAATGACCGTACCTCATGGGTCGTGACAGGACTCCCTGGGTCCCCCCCCCCCCCCTTTTTTTTTTTTTCTTTAACCCTTTGTAATGGCAGCAAAATCTGGGGCTCGTTGTTCAGTTTCTGGCTTTGTGAAAGAGGTTGTCTGCATGACGAATGAGCCGTCAATTGATGGAAAATGTGTGAGTTTGAATGTGAGAGGAGACTAGAGAAAGGGCCGGTTTGTATGTTTCACATCATAGTAGGGAAGTAGAAGATAAGACCAGCGGAAGACACATCTCGCCCATCGCACCACCTTGGAACATCAGCGCCATCATGCTCTCGACGGGTGGGGACGTCCTGTGCCCGTCTGCACCAGGCGACGACACCCGCCGACAACGTACCGCTGCGAGAGAAAATGCCGGAACCTGCGGCCCACGGACCCCGCCTACCCGAAGCCCTGCTCCATCGCCGAACACGAGAAGGACCGCCCACCAACCTGTGCCGCTTGTAGACGATGGCGGTACGAACAAGCATGGATAGCAGCCAAACGACCTGACGCAATGCCCATCGCACCAGTCACCCCCACCGGAAGGAAAATTGCCGAGGTAGACCTCGGCCTCCAAAGATCGGAGGAGTGTAACGGGGCGGCAGATTCCAAGCGCCCCGTCAAGAAACTTCGGCGGCGGGGTACGGATCGACCCCTCTCCCCTCCAAGCGCCTGACCCCAGCTGGGCGAAAGGCGTGTCCTCATTGGATTGGTTGGGCGATGGGCGGCGCGAGACACCCAGGGAGGAGTAGGAGGGGAAGGCGACTTGACGAGCGGACTGGGAAAAGGAACATCAGGCAGTCGTGTACGAACTCAAGTGAAACGAGGTTGGCCTGAAACGAGGTTGGCCCCCCCTGCTCGCCATAATCTCGAGAGGACGAGGCGAGGCAGGGGCGGGGCGGAACAACCTGTTTCGGGGCGGAACAACCGGAGCGGAACAACCCCAGCGAAACAACCTGTTTCGGGGCGGAACAACTGAAGCGGAACATCAAAGCGGAACAACCGACGCGAAGCAAATCAACCCCTTGTGAAGCCGGTGTTGTGAAAGTGACCTGAGGGAACAAGTGTATCGTGGTTCCTTCAGGGTGAGAACTCGGGAATTGGGAGATCAGCCAATTCCTCTCCCGTAACAGTGGGCCCTTATACGAACTGAAAATCCCCCGTCGGACCCGAGTGTTGATCCGTTCGCGCCCGATTCGACGGCCAATAGTCCAGGTTTCCCACGCACCGCCAGTCGTCGGACCTCCGTCGGAAAGAGCCTCGCCTCCTCCGGCCTGGACGGCGTTCCCCTGACCGAAGCCGAGCAGCGAAGAGAACATCACCCTGTTGTCTCCATCCGAAGGAGTTGGTGCACGTAAGTGGCGAAATAACTCTGTCTCGTACCCTCGCAACGCGAAAGTCGAATCTTTAAATCTGGCCCAAGCCCTGACGTTTAGTCACCAGAAAGCTGATCATAGAATTGTACATTGTAACCGTATTATTTAGTATTTTGTCTGTCGTAGGAAAAGTAAAAGGAATTAGGGGAGGACATTAGTAAATCACTTTCATTTTGCCGTTATTCAAATCAAACATTCCTGAGCCTTCAGCTACCTCGTAAATTCATTTGGCCCTCAGCCCTTCACTTCTGCCTACTCAATAATTAGATTACGTAATAGTCAATATCCTTCTCGGCCGAGACATTCCGTATTTCATATTTCTGTCAATTGCGTTTATTATAAGCCAATATTGAACCCTTGTCTTTCAATCACGAAACCCCGTTCCTCAGAGCTTGGTAAATTCAGGTGTACTTGGCGTCTATGACCGACCATTGCCGACATTCCGGACGGTAAGTGAAAGTCTTTAGTCTCCCACTAATTTATTCGCCTAGGTCTATTTTTGGATCCCTAGCCCGTTACGTGAAAACGACGGGTTACATGTGTGCCGTCCATATGGAGACATGTCCCATCGTTCCTGCCACCTGTCTAGGCTCCACTCAGAGATTGCAGCTTTAGTTGTGCATCCAGCTATCATGCTCTCTCTGCCATGGCTGATTTGCCACATTGATGCCAGGACCTGGAGCTAATGTCCAATGGCATCTGCCCTGTTAGGACGTGGAGAGCTTCGTGCGACTTGGCTGACCATGATGCTGTGTCTTGAGCAGTTTCTTCAGGTCTTTGCCTTTCACGTACCTGTCCCAAGCTGAGTATGCATACAGAGCCACCGGCTCGAAGAGGGACTTGTACATCAGTCGCCTGCTCTAGAAGCTTGTGCCCCATGTAACCGATGACAGAGCTCTTGTTCGGCCAAACTTTGCTGCGCTCTGGATGTGCTTGGTTGTGTGAAAGCTCCTGCTTAGGAGGACTCCCAGGTACTTTGGTGGCAAATGTCCATCCGCCGTCCACGCCGATTTCACCAGAAGAAAATTTTCTTAAATCTGAAATTTGGGTCAGGGGTTCGTTTCCGGCATTAGTTGGTCCTCGATACTTTTCAGCCCGATCGGATCAAATTTAGAGGGGGTAGGGATCAAAATGTGTTTTTCGAAATATAGATTTTTGAGATTTTTTGCGATTTAGGCGTGTGGGGTATCATTTTCGACTAAATTTTGGACGCTGAATCCAATGAGACGAGTACCGGAGCGATTGGCGTTCACTGGAAGAACTTATGGATCAAAATGGGTATCTATCTACCAATTTCGAAAGTGGGTTTTCAAGGTTTCTGGTACCCAGGCGTGTAGAGTATCGTTTTCCACTAATTTTTGGACGCTGAATCGATTGAAATGATTCTCTATGCTCCTGGTAGGAATAACCAACCCCTGTGAAGGAACTCGCAGCTTTTTTCCCTGTAACCTTCATATCAACCAACCAACAGAGTTCTCCTTTGTTGAAACACTAGCCAACTCCATTGCTGACCGAGAATGATTGGCCGACAATATAACGACAAAGGTAACCAACATTTGTCGAAGTTTGAATTGAATTAGCGCGTCCGCTCAGTCCAGGGCGAAATTGTGTCCCCGGCAGAGTGACTCTACAAAAGGGACATTCATAATTTAGAAAACTTTCAGACCCCTAAGTAGGTAAAAGCAATACAAAGTGGACATCTTGTACCATACTAATGAAATCACACGCACAACTCGGTGGAAGTGGCGTTCCACAGTACCTACTGAACAGTTGTAAAATGTGAGTTTTCAAAGGATCGAGGCTGATTATGATTTTGATTACCACTCATACATATTCAACTTCAATTCATTGAAATCCAAAGAACAGGTTCAAATTAATTGGCACCTCAGCTCTTCTATTTAATTAATTGAACAACGGGATTTCTTTCCAAGAAACATCTTCATCAATGTCACTTTCCTGAGACGAAGGATCTTATTATTCTGGCGTTCTCGTCTAATTAACTTACTGTTGTTCTCTAACTGAAGCTCTTACACTAATGGAACAGAACCGTCTTTCAGCAAAAATTACACAACGTTATCAAGAACGCAGCGCGGAGACGTTCGATCCCACTGATGAAGAGCAAGTTTCTCTCGGATGAAAATTTTTCATTGCCGTCATTTCAAGAGACCGGCTGGGAGTCACTCACTTTACATGATTGGTGCGCAGGAGTGAAGTTTACATTAAGTAAACACGTGGATATGTTAGATTTGGCGTGAAGTTGGAAAGGTTTTCTCGTCTGAAGGGGAGCGAGTTAGAGTACAGGAGACTGAGGTTAATTCGTTCCCTTTCCTCCCTAATTTAATGATGGGGGCGTAGCTAAAGCCTCTTCAACGCTTCTAAGCACCTCAGAGGTACTTTAGGGGTCCGACAGACTTTACCGAGTAAGACGTTGCCAGGAACGAAGCTTAAACGCTCTAACACACACAAACACAAGCCTTACGGCTATAAGAATGACAATTTATATCTTACACATGCTATATAATATGTATATTTAAGGGAGTATATCATAAGTGGTGGATGGAACAGATCAGCACAGACAGAACAAGGATACGGAACTAAGTACTCAACTAACACCATAGGTGTCACCACTAGCTGCTCATGTCGCCCCTCGTGGCTCTGTTATGAACTAAATATACAAAATATGTTTAAAAAACGATTATAATATGATTACCATAATACCAACTACTTAGTATTATCCGACTATTATCACATTTGCACCTCCAAGGAGCAAAATATGGGGATTTTCAGTGCGCTCTAGCGGTTATCGAAGTAAGCTCCTGCTTTACTGGAGGCGAGTCTTGTTCCTCAGGAGACTTCCCTAGTTCCATCTTTCTTTTTCTTCCAAAAATTATGACTAGCTAGGTATTTTAGGATATCATAAGAGGTGGATGGAACAGATCAGCACGGACAGAACAAGGATACGGAACTAAGTACTCAAATAACACCATAGGTGTCACCACTAGCAGCTCATGTCGCCCCTCGCGGCTCTTCTATGAACTATTTATACATATTAACATGTACACAATACGCCAAAAAACGATTATATTATTATGTACTACTATAATACTAACTACATAGTATTATTGGTGTATTATCCTCACACTTGCAACACTGAGGAGCAAACCAGGGGGGTTTTCAGTGCGCTCTAGCGGTTATCGAAGTAAGCTGCTTAACTACAGGTAACCTTACTGGAGGCGAGTCCTGTTACGTCAGGGGACTTCCCCAGTTTCATCATTTATCTTTTAACATGGACTCATGTTTTAGCCATGACCTAACTACCAAAAACCGTTCGCCGAGAGGGTGACGCGGGAAGGGAACGCCGGAAGGTGACGCGGGAAGGGTGACGCGGGAGTGTCACACGGGGTTTTATAAGACAAGAAGAAAATACCGTACCTACTTCCTTGTAAGGTAGTAGTGAGTCATCAGAAAATACCGTACCTACTTCCTTGTAAGGTAGTAGTGAGTCATCAGAAAATACCGTACCTACTTCCTTGTAAGGTAGTAGTGAGTCATCAGTCACCTCGTATAGACATTCGTAATAGACATTCCGATTGCAGACGGCTAAAACATGGGTCCATGTTTATCGGATTTTAGCCGTAGGCTCTAAGCGGAAAGCAGACGGGGGTCCAGGGGGCTTGCCCCCTGGCGGGTCCCAGAGGGCCGAGTTTTCCCCAAAAATTATGATTAGCCTGGTTTTTTGGAGAATGATAAGGTACCAATTATAGGATTCATTGGTCCTACCGAATCATTTTAATCAGTTACTACTACTGGCAGGTACTTCAATTAGCGGAAAAATCGTAATAAGCCCTACCATAAGTACATTTGGCCACTATCAGAGAAAAACAAAAAAATTCCTCGGATCAGTAGCATGGCGAGTCATTTCAATCGATTCAGCGTCCAAAAGTTAGTGGAGAATGATGCCCCACAAGGCACCAGAAATCTCGAAAACACACTTGTAAAATAGGTAAATAGATACCCCATTTTGATTCATATTCTCTTCTGGTGAGCGACAATCATTCCGGGACCCTAAATCTAATTGGATTCAGCGTCCAAAATTCAGGTCCAACAGAAGAGTACATACATCCACCAAATGAAAATGTCTGCGACTAATCGATTCAAACTTTCAAAAATATTGTGAAAAATTTCGTTTACCAACAAAGAAACGCCTAATTGTTTAATAAAGATGAGACTTGACATGTGAACACCACGCATGAACATGGATAAAACAACACCACGTATCCTCATTCAATGGCAAGTCACCGAGCGTTTCTCCTAAATTTCAGTTGAATAGCAGACGAGTTTGCTCATGAATCTTGATCAACAATAATTAGGATAATGAGGAATAAGTTGAATACTGATTATTGAAGGAAGATCGTGACATTGACGTTTCGCTCAGTAGCAGCTAATTAGACAGCTTTACTATAAGGGCACGTGGAGTGTGCAGAACATCACCGATTTTTACTTTATGAATAGTTACGTCCTGAAAGGAAAATAATGAAGGATTTTATCAACGAATTCATCGATGTCATAATATGACATCGTTTGAATATTATTCAAACAGTTAGCGCTTTTATTTTCCATTTCGAATACAGGACATTGGTGACAATCCAATAGGGAAGTGAGGATGGCTGACCTGCACCAATATTGATAAAATTTTGGAGTAAATAAATTTATAAATAAAAATTGAGAAGGCTTTTGTAACATGGCCGCAGGATAGGGTTGTCATAATCCGGTACTTTAAAATACATCAACTGTTAATAAATGTAAACAGCAAGCGTATTATTTGACGAAAGCGCGGGAAGTTGTGAGCCTGCGAGCTTGCATTGGTCAACACCAGAGCGCATTGCACTGCTTAGGTGTAATATCAGTGACAAGTCCGAGTGTATTCTATAGCGAGTCCTCAGACGTCGGCCTTTTGAATTAGGGTCGATGATTAATCGATGTCCAGAAATAAACAGAGACAAAACATCAGTGTTTCGATAAATTGATTGTTTTATACAAGGAAGGAAAAACGTCGTATGTACAAAATATTTACAAAATAAGGATTTTTGAGATTTTGACGATCCAGGCGTGTGGGGTATTGTTTTTGACTAAATTTTGGACGCTGAATCCAATGAAATGGGTCCCGGAATGATTGGCGCCCTCTGGGTACGGGTCAAAATGGGTACCTATCTAACCATTTTGAATGTGTGTTTTCGAGATTTTTGGTACCTATGCGTGTGGGGTATCATTTTCCACTAAACTTTGGACCCGGAATCGATTGGATTGGGTCCGGGACCCGCCACACCCACTGTTTTCCCCATGTTGAAGAAGTGAGCCTCCATGTGCCTGGTCCAAGGAATGCTCAACCCCTGTGAAATAAGGTAGGTATTATTTTTATAGTAGCATAATAATTGAAAATCGAGCAAGCAATTTATAGCAGGGCACAATTTATAACACAAAGCATCTATATTTGAGCTCCAAACTGAACTCTGCAGCGTTCCTCAGTCCCTTTTTATGCTTGCTCCCTTGGCCAAGAACCTTCTCAAGTCTTCCCTGGTTCTGGGAACTCGACGTGTTGTCTCCAGCAAACAGGAAGGTTCCAGCCAATTTGATAGGACGCATGAATGTTCGAGAGTGACCCTTAGCCCTCCACGTGTCATTGACCTTGACCAGGACACTGGTGCAGGTGTAATCTTGCAACAATATCATATATAATGGGATGGTTGATGATTTCAGATTGCGCTGTCACGTTGTGCTTCCCTCAAATCAGAAGAACTCATATTAGAAAGGTTCATCAATTAAGACAGAAATCCTCAGGCAATTTCAAAATCGTCTCTTTATTAAATTGAAACGAAAACCGTACTGACGACCACCGGTGCCGAAAACTCGACGAAATTTGCGTTCAGCCGGCTTTTTTCAATCATCTCGAGCCCTTTTTTTCCTTTTTGCAAAATGACACACCACGAGTTCATCTAACGGAAAAAGGCGGTTGAAACTGATCCTCCTCTTCCGCGGTAAATTACGTTCAACTAATGTCGTTTCGACGCTCTGGATGGAAAATGGAGAAGTTTAGCAGGAAAGCCTTCTCAGGGTTTCACTATCCAATAACACCCCTGGCCCTACCTCCGCTATTTCCCGACATTTCCGCACTTTTCTCTGTTATTAAGTGGTTGGTCCTTCACCGTCGCACCCCCCCCCCCCCCCTTCCACCTTTCACAACGTTTTCCAAGATTATTAAAACAGGATCTCATTTTCTCAAACGACACTCACTCAGTTCTTGTTGGTTAGCAATTTTCTACTGTGTTGAGTTGAGTGAAAAGACTCTTTTCTTGAAAATCAATTTCGTAGAAGTCATCTGGCAAATTTAACGATCGAAGGGTGGTTTCATTCAGCATCTACCTCAAAATTTTCGATGATTGGATGATGAATAATTTTCAAATCAATAAGCGTATAGCGTTTCAAATCAAATCTAACATTTCATTTGCTGATATAATTTAATTATATTTCACGTCCTCCTTAAAAACTTTGGCGTATACTACATTGATCATTCAGATTATTTATCATCACATCACTAGAAATCAGAAGAGTCCTTCATTCCAACGGCTGAGATCAGGGCAGATCGTGCCCAGATTATCTTCAACTGTCCATCATACCTTGTAATTGAATAGGCGAAAATTGATTTGGCCGGTAATTGGTAGAATTGATTGGTTTGATAATAGTACCAACACTTTTGTAGGATTAATCTGGATTTTAAAGGACGCTTTCGAGCTCAAAACCTGCATAGAAGAGCCTGATGAGAAACTAACCTAAGCTTCCAGTGAGACAATTCAATATATACGAGGCTTGTCCGTTTTTACAATGGTTGATGCACTTGGAGCACTACTATGGGGAAAATAAAGCGCCCTGGAGTCATTCTAATCAATTCAGCGTCTAAAATTTAGTAGAAAATGATACCTCACACGCTTAA